>JAWNNV010000080.1:0-226264 GCA_035044485.1 Scaptomyza reducta
GTAGATCCCTGATACCTGTCATCAGGCGAAGAGTAGCGGGGATCGATATGGAGTTCCTCATGGATGGCGGGTGGTGGACATATTGAGGGTAGAAGCAGGAAGGGAAATCCTCATCTGAGCACAATAGAGCCCATAGATCGGCCCAAGAGAATGTGAAACAGGTTCTCTCTGAATACTACTTTCCAAAAATGTTAAAACTGGATATTGAGATTGTTCTAAATTGCAAAACATGCGCCAGAGCCAAGTACGATAGACACCCAAAGAAGCAGGAGATTGGTTTGACTCCAATCCCTTCGTGCACAGGGAGATATCCACTTCTCCACTGATAAGAAATTTTTTTTCACTTGCATCGACAAATTCTCTCTACTGTCGTACAGCCTATTCACTCGAGAACCATTGAGGATCTAAAGCCATCATTGCTTCAGATCATGATATTTTTCTCGAAAGCCAAGGTGATCTATTGTGACAATGAACCATCATTGAACTCACACACTATCTCTTCCAGGCTTACCAACCACTTCGGAGTCAGCATTTCAAACGCGCAACCCCTACACAGTAGCTGCAATGGGCAGGTGCTTACAAATAGACAGAAGCATAAGTGACACTGTAGAGGTCATTTTGTTAGCTACAGCTGAGTACAATAAATCAAACCACTCGGTCATTAACAAAAGACCAGTTGACATTGTTCAAGCGCACCCAGATGATCCGCAAGAAAAGATCCAGGTTAGAATAAAAAACGCCTAGATCGCGCTCAGAGCCAGAGAAAATTCCTCTCGACAGAACAGGACCTTTGAGGTGGGTGAGAAAATCTTGGTAAAATCCAAGAGGAAACTTGGAACCAAGCTTACACATTTGTGTGAGGGCTGTAGAAGCGGACTTGGGGACCACGGTCCTCCTTAAAGGTGGTTCACAAGGACAACATAAACTAAGTTTATTATTAATTCTTTCGGAATCCTTTTTTCTCTTCTTTCTGTCCTTGGCTTCGGTACATATCACCGTCTACTCGCATGCCAGGTACATCCCAATCATTGATGGTCAAATCCTCGTGTGGGAAGAGTTTGCCTATGAAAGACATCCAGTTAATCTCTCTGAATACAAGCGTACAATAGAGGAAACAACGAATTTATATTACATGTTTCCGCAACCACTCATGAGAATATTGCTAATCGAAGACACTTCTCCCGCGTTAGGCGGGCACCACAGGGTATCTAGGAGCTTAGACTTCCTGATTCCAACGACTTAGAACAGATTAGATTAACGGAAATGCAACTAGTTAGTTCAACCAATAGGCAGATAGAAATTAACACTAGTATTCATGATCAAATAAATCAATTAGCCAACAGATTCTTAAAGCAGCCAAGAGGTCACCAGTCGTCTCCGGTCATTTCTATTTGACACTGCTAGCAAGAAATAGAATGCTAATGATGGAGTTGCAGAATTTAATGCTCGCCGTAAGGCTTGCAAAGATTGGCATTGTTAACCCGAACATTTTAGATCATGCAGACTTGAAATCATTTTGGCTTGAGGAGCCCACAAATACCCCCATAGGTGATCTTATGTCCGTTTCGTCCGTATAGGTACTCCAATCTATAAGCATTTTAAATTTTATTATCAAATTTCCCAAGATTAAATTCGACTGTAAAAAACAAGTAAGAAGGCTCTAGTCGAGAAATCCCGACTAGACTATACCCTTAACCCTATAATTTACGCATACAGTCAGTGCTTGCAAGTATGTGTGAGTGTCTTTATGTATACGCGTATAGGGCATACCTTCTTAACTTCATTTCAATAAAATTTTCACAGATTGTCTTTATTTAGTCTAATCTTTCAAACTGCATCAAAAAGTATTCTAAATTGAAGATTTTGTTGTTATCGATCACATGTGTATATCGGAAACGGGAAGAGTTATCGAAAATCTAAAACAAACTTGTACTGCCTAGGGATTAGGCGAGCTTATATACCGAATCTGGAGTCTCTAGCTCTTATAGTCTCTGAAATCGACGCGTTCATACATACGGACGGACGGACGGACGGACGGACGGACGGACGGACGGACGGACGGACGGACAGACGGACAGACGGACAGACGGACATGGCTATATCGACTCGGCTGTTGATGCTGATCAAGAATATATATACTTTATGGGGTCGGAGATGCTTCCTTCTGCCTGTTACATACTTTTGCACAAATCCATTATACCCTTTTTACCCATTTTCAATGGGTTAAGGGTATAATTACAAATTTCCCCGTAGTACAGGAATATGTCATATTAAGTATAAAAGATAATATAATAGCGGAGTGTGGGAAAGAAACCCACACAGTCGGTGGCGCACTGCGAATCACAGTCGAGCAACCTGGATCCCATCACGCACGTGGATGATGGGATTATCATTGTCTACGACACCCGTGCGTGTGGCTAATTGTTCGGAAATCCAAGTGTATTGCACACATCTCGTCACATTCGACGAACGATCTACAATCAACGGGTCGTTGTTTTTCGGGAGCGGCAAAATCCCCTCTGTTGAATATTACTACCAGCCAGGACATCCTGGGTCTGCCGTACCTTCATCGATTGAACGTACGAAACTTAGAGACTATTCAGGAATTCAAGGAGGAGCTCGGCACTAATGTGAATTTAATTTTATACATGTAAAATAAAATATGACACCACGTCACAACAGTGTATGTTTGGCTGGATGTTACGTAGCTGACAATGTTGTGCAGCCGCTACGAATTAGTTCGCGGAGCTCAGCAGCTCCTATTACTTAAGTAAATGAACCTCGACGTTCAGTTGCAAGTGGTAAATGTGACACCACGAACACTTGAACGGATGTCATTGCATAGCCGGCAATCACAGCATATTTGCGTGGCCGCAATGAATCAAAATGCAGGGATCAGCATTTCCTGCGATGCTCAGCGTCTTGATATCATTTAAGCTCTAAGCTTTGTATTCTTTTATATTCAAAAGTAGTCTGAAATAAACATTCAATAAAGCCAGTGTATCACCGGGCCAATCGGTAAAAATTATCTTCAGTTAACTCGTGACATTCCCGTCGGCATTGTCAAAATAGCGAAATTTATATATCGGAAACGTTATTGACAAAATGAAATAAAATTGTACTGAAAAAAATTAGTAAATTCGATGGCCCGCAGATTGAAATTTGTTGAGCAACAAAAAAGCGAATATATATCATATTAATTAATAAATTTAACTTCATTAAATTAGTAAATTCCTTTAATAATTGGTAATTTCAACTTTTACACAAATATCAACTTTGCATGCAGATTTCTTTCAAAGAAATAATTTCTTATAATTAAGAAAAACAATTTTGTGTATTAAATTTATATATCAACTAAAAATTACATTTAAATTTGATAATAAATTTAAAATATAATAAATTATATCCTCCGATTAAAGATACAAAAGATAATAAAATTAAAGCTAATCTAACTTCATACGAAATAAAGGATAATTTGAATAAGAAGATCAACCCGCCACTATAACAGTGTAATCTCCTAAAAAAAACAAGAAAGAAGGCTGTAGTCGAGAAATCCCGACTAGACTATACCTTGAACTCTATACTTTACGCATACAGTCAGTGCTTGCAAGTATGTGTGAGTGTGTGTATATATACGCGTATAGTGCATACTTTCTTAACTTCAATACTCCATATCTCCAGTGTTTCTCAACCGATTTCAATAAAAATTTCACAGATTTCCAAATTGAAGATTTTGTTGTTATCGATCACATGTGTATATCGGAAACGGGAAGAGATATCGAAAAACAAACTTGTACTGCGCGGGGATTAGGCGAGCTTATGTACCAAATCTGGAGTCTCTAGCTCTTATAGTCTCTGAGATCGACGCGTTCATACATACGGACGGACAGACGGACATGGCTATATCGACTCGGCTGTTGGTGCTGATCAAGAATATATATACTTTATGGGGTCGGAGATGCTTCCTTCTGCCTGTTACATACTTTTGCACAAACCCATTATACCCTTTTTACCCATTTTCAATGGGTTCAGGGTATAAAAAAAGGACAATAAGTAACACAACCGAAAACCTTTTTCGTCAAAAATCAAACATCAAACTAACTATAAGACAAGGTAATTTAATAAGAGAATTGGGAGATGTAAAAAACTAAATAGGCTCTATTCGAAATAACTGGAAAGGGAGATACCCTGAACCCTAGGCAGTACGCGTACAGACATTGTTTGTGGGTGCGTAGGTTTGCAAGAGTGAACGGAAAGTGCCTGCACTACTTTTATACTGCAACGTTGACTAAACTTCAATATTATAGTGAAGTATTGTAGTCGATGTATAAATAAGTTTTAAGTTGGAAAAATGTGTTTTTTTTTACTAATATTAATTACATCATTTGAAATAAACTTGATATACCTGTGGCTCAGACGAGCTTATATTTCAGAGTCCATATTAGAACATATCATCGAAATATAGCCGAACAAGCAAGATATTTAGTTGAACGAATCCGCGAAACATTTTTCCTTTTCTCAAAAAGGAGTTTGGAAAATGTTTCATTTAAAACACCGTATATATACAGTTTATGGATTGCCTCTGCTGCTACCCACATTACCACAAAACAATTTTACCGGTCTAGGGTTAATGTGAATAAGTAAAGCAAAAATGTTGCAAATATGCAAAACAACTGTTGACAGTTTGTCAAATTTGATTTGTCATATATCAAATGACTATAATACTACAACAGAAAAGAACAGTCACCCAAGTGGGTCCAGCATACACTAGAGTAGAGGGCTTGTACAGCAAAACACATCTTTTGTAAAAAAGACCCAAAGGCAAACCCAAAATGAAAAATAAAACAAGTAAGGTAGGCTATTTTCGGCATACCGAATATTTTATTCACTTGCAAAACCTACTTGTGCACATAAAAATATGCATTTCTATGGCATCTAAAGTGTTAAAGTGGTTCGATATGGCCGACTAATGACTAATGATATAAATCATAAAAAGAAGAAAAAAATCTAAATCTGAGGGACTAGTGTGCATAGAAGCAGGCGGACATGGCCAGCTTGCAATGCAAAGTGTATATATTCTTAAGAGTATATGTATATTCTTTATGGGTTCGGATATGCTTCCATCCATGCGTTATAAATTTCGCACAAAGCTCAAAAATGTAAAGCTTATTTATAGCAACAAGTAATGAGGCTCTAGTCGAGAGAGCCGCACTCGAAGATACCCTGAACCCAGCTATGTTAAATATATTCAATCAATACAGAACACACTTTTTTGTTGTTATGTACAAATATATTTTCTTTAATGCTTCTATTATTTTGGTTAGCTTATATAATTTTGTTTGTAATTCTAATTGTGATCATTTATTCAAATGTACAATTAATTTATTTACATATATACAGGCATTAACACTAATTTAAGTAAATATGTACAAAACACAAAGCTAATTTGCACTATGCTGAACACTAAGAGAAATCCCATAGTGGTAATTGTAACCTGTCTCAAAAGTCCTGGTACTTATTTCTCCCCTTGAAATATTTAAGAATGTGAGAGTCACAATTTGTAGTGGACGTTTTCAAATGTAAGAAGCACATAAATACTTTTCTGAGAAATTCGTTATAAATAGGCTCACATCATCTGAAAAAATACATCCTCATATTATTTTTTTGGTAAACCCTAGGAAATCGATAATTTTGTTTGTTAAAGCTTAAACGAAACATAGAACGGAAAAGTGTAGCATTAATGTATCTGCTCTCACATCTTCAATGTGGCAATAAAGGCTCTAAGGGACTGCTAAATAAATAATCGAAATGTATTCGAAGAATTTTTTCTGTCCGCAATAGCTGTGATTGGTTTTGAACCTTGTCGTAATTTTTGGGAGGTCTGGCAGGTGAAAAGTCTTCAACAATAAATAAACCCGATGCTGATGTTGCCCTACTAAAAGTGGAAACCATCACCTTGCTATACGTAGCTCCTTGACTTTTGTGTTTGTTATTAACTTTCTCGTTTCTTTTATATTGAAAACTTTTAAACATTTTATGAATCGGGATACAAGAAGGTTCTCTGCGATGTGATCCCATGTATCTACATTGACTGTAATCATATATTTGGCAGTGGTTTTTAAAAGAAGTGGCATGCACGGCCTATGTGTCTCGGAAGACTTAAGGCGTGGACGGTTTCTAAAATTCGAACCCTATATGCTGTATTTAACTGCATAGGTATAATACAATCTTCAGCGGTAGATAAATATTGGTGAGTGGGAAAAGAATTTAATTTTGTTATATTAAATGAATCATCGGGCATGTCCGATGGCTGACAAATGCGGGATCGGATAAGACCCGATGGCCTATTGACGCTGACAAGAAACCCGAAGCCATATTGATTAGAGCAGACACAAAAAGATGCTACTCCCTTTGTCGCATTATTTATGTGAGTTTAAAATACTTAAAAAGTCCCCACAGGGTTGAATAAAGTATTGCAATCGACTTGGATGCGTTGATCACCGAAAACTATAACAGAAATACCACCAAGTCGAGAAGAATTTTTGAAAATATGTTAAAGACGAACAAACATTTTAGAACCTGCCGTAGATATTTAATCTATAATAATAAGCTTTAGATCAATCAACAATGTATTAACTAAATAAAGGCCCTCAAATGTGAACCAGATTGGTTAACTGGGAATGAAAATATGGAATGCAGTGTTGAGCGACTGATTCGGAAAGCTAACAGAAGTTGGATCTGTTCCTGGCTTGGTATTGTACAAAACGGACAAGGACTGGTAAATTGCTAATATATCTTTTCGAAGCTAGCACTACATCCAACAAATGCATAGTACATAGATACATGCACAACGTTTGTTAAATATTGCTTCTGCTTTAAATTAAGTGACCTGATAATGTGTGCTAAGCTCTCTGCTGAAATTAAATATTGTAGCTTAATCAATCTGACATTAAGATCTCCTAAATTTTCATCTACATATGTTATTACCATCAATATTTAATACATTTAATTAAGAATTTATTTTTGGCAATCCTAATACTCTGAAATTATTATCTACTATGTTTGGTTATCTACAATAGCTTCATCCTCATAATGCACATCACTACTAAGTGCGTCCTGAATTTCGTCATCGTCCAAAATATTATAATTCCCACGATTATTCCCAACCATATCCGGATTTTCGCTAGAAAACAATTCGCAATCCCGATTAACTAGTTCTGAATTCATCCCTCCAACTTAATAAAACCATTACGATTGCGAAGAGCGAAAACGATTGCTTCAAAAGTGCAGGGTGTTTCGTTATAATTTTTTTCATCAATATATTAGCGAGTACCACATTGCTTTTTGCTCATACTATAAAAAAACATCAAAATCAGTTAAGCATAAATTTTCTAAAGCGACGGGGCGCTGAACATAATGATCTACAAGTCCTAATTCAAATATATCTGTGGAGTCAACTGGTAAATTTTGTAAGTGGGCCCACACTAAAGGATTCTAACCCGGTGCTCTGGCCATGAAATATTAATATATACTCCAGTTTTGCTTTCGGACAGACTCATATCGAAACAGCAGTAAACGGCTTCTTCGACTGATATTTCCGTATCCAAAATAAATTTGTAACCTATATGTTGTTTGCTTGATTGTGTCATTGCCCCTACTAATCTCACTCACTGCATCATGCATTAATTTTGAAATACCTCTCTGGGTACCTCTCTTGTCTCGCTGCAGTTGAAGAAGACGCAAGCGTTCAACTTATTCCGATGTTTATTGCTTTCAGTCTGCTGCGCTCCCGCCGATACCTTTTTATACCATGAACCCATTGAAAATGGGTAAGAAGGGTATATTGGTTTTGTGCAAAAGTATGTAACAGGCTAATGGAAGTATCTCCGACCCCATAAAGTTATCGAAAATTTAAAACATTACAGCCTAGGGATTAGGCGAGCTTATGTACCAAATCTGGAGTCTCTAGCTCTTATAGTCTCTGAGATCGGCGCGTTCATACATACGGACGGACAGACGAACAGACGGACGGACGGACAGACGGACATATGACATATTATGACATACAGACGGACGGACGGATGGACAGAGGGACGGACGGACAGACGGATGGCTATATCGACTCGGATGTTGATGCTGATCAAGAATATATATACTTTATGGGGTCGGAGATGCTTTCTTCTGCCTGTAACATACTTTTGAAAAAAACAATTATACCCTTTTTACCCATTTTCAATGGGATCAGGGTATAAAAAGGTCTGAAATTTTTGAATGCTGTGTTTCTACAAATGATTGTGTCTAGGCTATTAGCAGCGAGTAAGTGTCAGAGAAATATGTCTAGAAATCAGTAAAATACGTCCAACCCGAAATATATACCAGGAAAGAGTGAACTGAGCACAGGAATAATGAAGAATTAAGACGTTCTGAGAGGATTTTGAATGTCAAGAATTAAATTGAAGTAACAGTATAGTTAGCCAAAAACCAATGTCAGTAACAGTATAGTTAGGAAAAAACCAATGCCAAATATGTGAATACAGTCAATGTAGATACAGGGTGTGGGTTAGGTAACGGGGCACTAGGCATTTTAATGCACATAGATTTTAATGAGTCCAATTTACATAGTCCAAGTACCTTATAGATGACATTTAGTGTAGGAGTACTTGCTCGCTTGTTTTGCACCTCCCAGAACAAAAATAACGACAAGTTTGAAAACCAATTGCAGCTATTATGGAAAGAAAAATTCTTGGAACACATTTAGTTAACAGTCTTTGATATTCTATTCCACAATACGGAAAGCCTTTATTGCCAGATTGAAGATGTGAAACAAGATAAATTAACTACATTTGTCATTTACGTAAGGAATGAATTAATTATCAATGTTTCACTTTGCTTTAGCGGTAGAAAAAATTGGAAAAAGAAAAGTGTATCCTATACGCAGTCATCATTTAAAACAGAATTTTACGATATATTTCAGCAGTATTCGTTTTTGAATATTAATTGGGTGATTTTAATTTGTGTTAAAGTAAATTTGATAGATGTGGGCATATTTATAACGAACTTCTCAGAAAAGTAGTTATGTGCTTCTTAGATTTGAAAACGTCCACTACAAATTGTGACTCTCACATTCTCAAATATTTCAAGTGGAGAAATAAGCACCACGACTTTTAAGCCAGGTTACAGTTACCACTATGGGGTTTCTCTTAGTGTTCAGCATAGTGAAAATTAGCTTTGTGTTTTGTACATATTTACTTAAATTAGTACAGGCTATATCGACTGGCTGTTGATGTTGATCAAGAATATATATACTTTATGCGGTCGGAGATACTTCCTTCTGCCTGTTACATACTTCTGCACAAAATCATTATACCCATTTTCAATGGGTTCAGGGTATAAAAATGTCCGATTGGAGAGTACTATGAGACCAGCATGAAAACAGCTTGCAAGGGGAATTATATGGCGATTTCCGATTTTTCAAATTTCAAATTTTTGATGCAGATTTTTGGGGTATGTTAATAGCTATATTGAAACAAAGTTTGGTGATCCTGGCCTAAAAGCTGTTGAAGATATGGAGATTTCCAATTTTAAATGGCAAGCGGTTTGGATGTCACTAGCTATATTGACACTAGCATAAAGACATAGTGATTTCACATATTAAAATTTAAGGATGTAAATCTTTGAAAGCAACCAGCTATCTTTTCAACAAATTTAGTGACTCTAACTCAAAAATTGTGGAAGATATGGGCATTCCCGTGTCAGGGCTTGTCGTGGCATATAAACTTTGTGGATGCAGATTTTTCAGGGAAGTAGATATCTTCTTACCAAATTTGGTAACTCTTGTTGTCAGAATGTGGAAAATAGTGTGTTTTATCGATTTTCATATTGAGGTGTATCGACTTGTTATCGATTTAACAGCCCACGTGGGCTTAGCTACCAATTTGAAAAATTTTAACTGACGAACACATGGACCCAAATATTTGCAAAGTTTCAAGTCTCTATTGGCTGAATTGGTTTCGATAAAGTTGCGTTCATACAGACGAACGGATAGATTTACCGAGTTCCGGACAGCATGATGGACATTGCATAAAACCAATATACTCTTTACCTTCAGTGTCAAGTGTAAGAATAAACAAATCGTAAGATAGGAGCTCTAGAGAAGCTCGACTAAAAGATACCTTGCATTCGCGTCATTGTGTGCAAGCGCCTACCCGCCAGCGGTATTAAATGTTTGACTTAACTTAAAATTTTCGATATTTCACTGATGATTATTATATTGTCTTTAGTTCTGAAAAGAGTTTCACATCTTGCAAATTAAAATATTTTGTATAGATTTCATCAAAAATGCATGCTTGCGCGTAGTAAACACTAACTTTAAACCCAAATCTTAAAGACTCCGACATCGACGTATTCATACAGACAGAATTAGCTTTTATTGCTGAGCCAAGTAATTTGCCTTTTATATATATTTGGATAAAACCATTATACCCCTTTTTGCCATTTTATCTGTTTAGGGTATAAAAAATTTAAAACTATTTTCGAGCACATATGCGCCGCTTTAAATAGCGGACCCCAAGGATATGGCGTCAGTTTGTAAAGTTATCGCATTGGCTTGTACGCAGTGCCAATAGTGGAGCAAGGCTTTGGCGCCCACTTTATGTCTGACTGGTCTTGTGCCCTGTGGCGCCTTTGACTTCAATACTCTATTTAGCTGTGCGAGTGTCGCTTAACATTCGAGATTCGAGTTTCGAGCTTTGATGTTTGACGTTTGGCGTTTGACTTCATGCATGATTGAGTTTGAGTGAAACTTCATATTGAGTTTGCATGTGCCAGAGAGAACTGGATGGATATTTCAAAATTACTTTTGCATCGACGCTTTGTACATTTTATATAGAGTTGCTTAGGGAATAGTCCACTGCAATGGGCATACAATACTGCCAAGAAATTGAGTTATCTATTTTAGTTTTAACGTGACATTTAAAGTTTTGGGCCAAGAATTCAGCCTTAGTAGGCAGGTAATCAATTAAAGTATCAATATGAAGAGATAAGATGCTGATGCCGCTTTCAACGCTGATCCCAGTAGCTGCACATACTATCCTCCAAACTCAAAGCTTTAATAAGTATACGGCGCTCCATCAGCTTCAATTTAATCAAAAACAATTTCAGTTGATGAATGTCTATAAGCTGGAGCAACATCTTCAACTTGAGAAGCCCATAAAGACACTTTGTATGCATGTCCTCATCTTGTGGGCGCTGCGCTTTCGGCTTCGACAACGTCTTTTACATCGTTCTCGGTTTGTGTTATGAATATAAATTTATTTCCTACGTCACAAATAAAAACAAGTAAGAAGGCTCTACTCGAGAAATCTCGACTAGACTCTACCCTGAACCCTATACTTTACGCATACAGTCAATGCTTGCAAGTATGTGTGAGTGTGTGTATGTATACGCGTATAGTGCATACTTTCTTAACTTCAATACTCCAATCTCCAGTATTTCTCAACTGATTTCCATAAAAAAGTTTTCCAAATCCAAGATTTTGTTGTTATCGATCACATGTGTATATCCGAAACGGGAAGAGTTATCGAAAATTTAAAACAAACTTGTACTGCCTAGGGATTAGGCGATCTTATGTACCAAATCTGAAGTCTCTAGCTCTTATAGTCTCTGATATCGACGCGTTCATACATACGGACGGACAGACGGACATGACTATATCGACTCGTCTGTTGATGCTGATAAAGAATATATATACTTATGGGGTCGGAGATGCTTCCTTCTGCCTGTTACATACTTTTACACAAACCCATTATACCCTTTTTACCCATTTTCAATGGGTTCAGGGTACAAAAACACGACACGCACAAAAAAAAAACACACACACACTTACATATGGGAGGCGGCATAAAAATAATAAACGGTAACTAAATTTCGTTCAAAAAAAAATATACACACAACTCCACCATGTAGCGACAAATCGTATTCTTCTTTCATTCGGCATGTGCTCTTTATAAAACTTAAAGCGAAAAACTATTACTATGTTATTCCTATAAAAAAGGTAGAAGCTTGCAGCCACATTATATTCTACGAACCCATAAACTATGGGTCTAAAATCAATTATTAGCTCGCGTTGAGGGCATACAACGCATGGCTCCATTTGATACCGAACGTGTTGCTGTCCTACATTTTGAATACGAGCAAATGGGTGGTTTTGGAAACAAATGGCAATTGAGCACTATAAATGAAAACTATTGCGCAAATTAATTTTTCTATCAATTTGTATTCCATTAGCATTATGATTTGATTCGTACGGTTTGCATGTTATTGTTAAACTAAATTAAATTTGTTAGTTCACTCCTAAAATTTACATGCGCTGGCAAACTCAAACCAATCGGAAATAGTCGTATACAAAAACATTATATACTTGATCAGCATCAACAGCCGAGTCGATAAAGCCATGACCGTCTGTCCGTCCGTATGTATGAACGCGTCGATCTCAGAGACTATAAGAGCTAGAGACTCCAGATTTGGTACATAAGATCGCCTAATCCCTAGGCAGTACAAGTTTGTTTTAAATTTTCGATAACTTTTCCCGTTTCCGATATACACATGTGATCGATAACAACAAAATCTTGAATTTGATGCAGTTTGAAAGATTAGACTAAATAATGACAATCTGTGAAATTTTATTGAAATCGGTTGAGAAACACTGGAGATGTGGAGTATTGAAGTTAAGAAAGTATGAACTATACGCGTAACCATACACACACTCACACATACGTGCAAGCCCTGACTGTATGCGTAAAGTATAGGGTTCAGGGTATAGTCTAGTCGGGATTTCTCGACTAGAGCCTTCTTACTTGTTTTTATTTTTAAATGTAGTATTACTTTTGCTCTGGTTATCAACATGTTTCTGCAATCCTTCAGGTCTTCTGGTTAGTCACTTACTCTTCTGTGCATTTCATTTCGCAACCTTAGCCACAACAAGGAAACAATTTATATTTTCTGGAAATACGACCATGTATATAATATGCCCGGAGCACCCCACGAACAGTTTTACTGTAGACATATGGGTATTATTACTGTTTTCGTGCATTACTTTCCTCTCCTCTGTGACATTTAATGAATTTGAATGGCAAAAAAGCTGATTATTTCCAAGCAAGCATGAATTTTTAAGCGTCACACAGTGGCGGGAATCGTAACTTTTGAACGGAAAGAGGTATTTGAAAAAGTTCAAAGGGACGATGATAAAGAATAAAGTTCTCGTTTTTACGTTTACCTATAAGTGTATAAGAATTCCATGTTTTTTATCACTCGTTGGAACGGCGCACGCTTAAACGCGTCTATTGGTTTCTGGGTGTCCGTAAACCCAAGTTCTTTCCATTAATTTTATGTCATTACACGTGTACCAAGGATGTAGGGTACATTCTCATTTAGAATATGTGTTTACTTAGCATATTGTTGTATAGCAAATCAAAATGCGAGAGCATTTTACAGCTTGATTTGATTTCATCTTCTTCATCATATCAATCCATATTTTATTTAAGCTTTTTAAAATGTTTCAATAGCTCGTTCTCAAAAACGGGCAAGCCCATATTTTGACATTTTGGTTTAAAATATGCGTTGAATAATTATTTGTCAAACCTGAGTACAAAACTATGTTAAATATACAGTACGAAATTATTATTATAATTAAATTATTTCAGTAAAACGACAATAACTCAACTCAAAAAAAAATATGTTTTTATCTTTTCTCTTTAGAAGTGATTCATATTTATAAAAGAAGAAGAAGAACCTTATTGAAATACCGTTTGGTTGTTATACGTTCCTAAACATGATATTTGAAACCAAAAAGAAGCAAAAATTTACAAGTTGGAAAAATTTTTCAACTTTGAACCAATTTGAAAATTTAACAAATTTTGAAAAAAAATTTAAAAAATTAAAAAAAAAAAAAAGACAGTGACAGCGATTTTACAAAAGACATTATTGCACCGCACTCTTAATAACTCATACTTTTGTAACTCACTGTACAAAGCCGTCTTTCTTATTCCTATTATAGCTACAGTGCGATGCACAGATAAATATACTCTGGTAAAATGTACTTCAATGAATGTATGAAAAAAACATGTCAAAAATCGCAGCTGCTTTCATATTTTTTAATAATGTTGATGTTCGTTTTCATTATGCAAGCCAAAAAACCTGCCACAACGAGTCGGAGTACCAGAGAGCCAAAGTATCCTCGCTATTCCTGTGTGCGTTTGTGCATGAGTATGTTTGGTACAACATTTTGATTATGACGTTAACAAACCTCCGCACGAGGCGACAAAGCATGGTAACAGCTTAGCTTAGATATTTTATTTTTTGGTGAGGGTGGGTTCGTCATAAGGAAACGCCGAAAACTCATCTAGAAAATTGTCTAAGTGACAGCTGTGTGAAAGTATTGTGACATGTGTTTAGATGAGTTGCATTTGCCACGTCTGGCGTTTTTAAAGCTACTTTTAAGTCAGTTTAAACTTCACATTGGTGGAATTTTTTTTTATGGGATTGCAAACGCAAAAATCAAAAGAGCTTTACAGACATATAGCTAACAAATACAACGGTGGGATACAAAGAAATGGGATGAGATAAGGTGAAGTAGAGTACAGGCGGATGTACATTTGTATGTCCAGTCTGTGTTGACTGCATAATTTAAATGGTGCATGCAAAAAGTTAACAGTTTTTCGTGTATACTGCCAATTGATTGAGTTCAGCTGACCAGCTGCCATTTTTAACCAAGTTAGCATCTTTGTCTATCGTTTGCCCTATGTTTGTCCACGCTAGTTAAATTATCTTCATTGTTTGCCTGTGTCGATTGCCCTCTTTCGCCTTTCATGCGCCCATGTTCGTGTTGTTTTGTTGCATTTGTTAGCATTTTAAAGGGCTCGACGGCTCATTCAGAGTGCTGCGGCATAAATTTCGTGGCTAAATTGGGCATTAACGGTCGTGTTAGCTTTTCGCTTCCTGTCTGGCGCCTGACTATTTTATTGCGATTTTGTTGACTGCTGAAAAACTAGCAAGGATGAAATCAATTAATAAGAATTTTCAAAAAATGTTGCTTTGAAATTTATAGTAGTGAACGTTAAAATTTCTGTGCATAAAAAAGAAAAAAATTACATTTAATCAAATGACATATTCCTAAAAAATTACTTGAGTAAAACTTATATTTCAACTCAATGACGACTGCATCCACAGACTTAAAATTCTTGATCTAAAAATGCGTGCCAAGAGACGTTTACTTTAATAAAGTTAAATTTAAAACTCAAAAAGATTATGTTTAATGAACATAGTTTTACTCTTTTGTGATCCTTTCCTTATGTGCGTTTAATCATTTGCCTTACTCCAATACCAATGATTTGCAAGCATTTTTTGTATGTCTTTGAAGCATGCTAGTCGCCTTAAGTACCCTTCGTGATGCTTTGTCATAGACTGCTGTTCAAAAGTCACAAAGACGTAGTCGTCTATCGTATACTCAAATCGTTTATCATATGCCCTATGAAATTACATATACGTCACATGTAACCGGTCAGATAAGCGGCACGGGAAAGTTAACCGTTTTGAATGACACTTTTCTCTACCACAAAACACAGAAGAGTTTGATTAATGATTGTAGCTATAGCATGCAACGGGATCAAGGTGACTAAAAGGAACCTGACTTGGCTGCGTGCCAATTTAAGAGATGCTAAGGTAAAATTATGCAAATGAGGACGCAGTATAATCCAAACAATTTGTCAGGCTGCACTGCGTAGCTTTCCTTAATTTTCAAGTGCCATCTTTCCAAGACAAATCAATAACTATTCCGTAACTGCAGTAAAAATGGACTAGTAAAACTGGCGGTGTTGAAAATCTGAACGTAGCATTTGCCAGTCGCTAATTAGACAAGGAAAATCAATAAGGAACCAGGAGCCTAATTTAGACCCAAACTTGCCTTTTGTTGAAGCGAAAAAATAAAAACAAGTAAGAAGGCTCTAGTCGAGAAATCCCGACTAGAATATACCCTGAACCATATACTTTACGCATACAGTCAGTGCTTGCAAATATGTGTGCATACTTTCTTAACTTCAATACTCCATATCTCTAATGTTTCTCATCTGATTTCAATAAAATTAAACAGATTGTCATTATTTAGTCTAATCTTTGAAACTGCATCAAAAAGTTTCCCAAATTCAAGATTCTGTTGTTATCGATCACATGTGTATATCGGAAACGGAAAAAGTTATCGAAAATTTAAAACAAACTTGTACTGCCTAGGGATTAGGCGAGCTTATGTACCAAATCTGGAGTCTTTAGCTTTTATAGTCTCTGAGATCGACGCGTTCATACATACGGACGGACGGACGGACGGACGGACAGACGGACATGGCTATATCGGCTCGGCTGTTGATGCTGATCAAGAATATATATACTTTATGGGGTCGGAGATGCTTCCTTCTGCCTGTTACATACTTTTGCACAAAACCATTATACCCTTTTGACCCATTTTCAATGGGTTCAGGGTATAAAAAACGAGTCGATACGTTTCATTCGGACGCAATCGACTGCGGAATACTCTGAGACAAGCTCAAAAACGGGTGGTAAGGAGTCTGCCTTCAAAAGGGGTGGTAGAAGGTATCTGCTTACCAAATTTGGTAGCTCTTTGTGGACTTATCGATTATCAGTTATCGCTTTCCCTGTCTTCTAAGCAATAAAATCTTACATATCATATCTTTATATGGCCCACCCATTGACAAAGATATCATATTTTCTACAGACGGACAGAAAATATTACATTGCACAAATCCAATATACTCTTCTACCTTGGTATCAGAGTATAAAAAGTGAGTGAGTGAAAGCGTTGGGGAAACGTAGATAGAACAAAGGGCAGACTGCCTCATTTTTTTCTTTCTTTTTAAAATTTAAGTCAAGTTATGCAGTATTCGCGTACACATACGTACTTGCAAGAACTGACTGCTCGCGTTTATTATTGTGTTCAGGGTATCTATTTGTCGAGATTTCTCGACTAGAACCTTGTTTACTTGTTACTACAAGCTTACCCAGGTAAACTTTTATAATACTCTCATACCGAAGGTAATGAGTATATTTGTTTAGTGCGATGTCCGCCATTCTGTCCGTCCTTCCGTTCGTCTGCCCATCCGTCTGTATGAACCCAATTTTTTCGACACCCTTTAAGCTAGAGACACACATATTTCACAATTTAACAGATAGAGTCACAAAATTTGGTGGAAGATAGCTGGTTACTTTCCCCAAATATTAGCAGGAAAAGTTTAAATTTTGGAATCTGTAATCCCCATATCTTCCACACTTTTTAGGCTAGAGTCAGAAAAGAAAGTCTCAATACAGGTAGTGACATCCATCACAGATCAGCACCAAAAATTTGGATGCCCACCCATACCGTCCGTCTTTTAAAATCGGAAATCTCCATATCATCATCCATGTCTCCATCAAATCTGAATTTATTATCATTAAGTAAAGTAAAGGGCTGGATAAGAGCTGATATAAGACGCATCTTCCAAACGGCAGCGCCCCACCAAAAAAATAATGGAAAACGTTCTTCGTATTAACGTTATGGAGGACATGGGAAAACAGGTTTTTTGCTTTAGATTTAATGATTTTACAATATCTGCTAAATTTTGGAGGAAGTTTTTGGAGAACGCCTTTCTGGCTTTTCAGAGGTGTCATCATTATCATTTGGATTTAATTCAAAGTTCCGGAGCTCTTAACAGTTTCTAGATCGTTAGGCCGCTGTATATAATGATCAAATAGAGCAACTGGAACTCGAGTTCTGTACATTTTGAAGTTATTTCTTGTTGCTCGTTTTTCAGGGAGTACCGTGTTGATATAAGCACCACCATTACTAGACTTGGACATACATAAAAAAATGTTTCACGATCAAAAGGAAACTCTCAAAAATTTTGAATTGTTTGAAGGTTTTTGCGATGTGTCAAGAAAACAGAATACCACAGCGACACACGTGGGTCCCCCTTATTTTCCACATACATGAATGCCCATTATTATGGTATTTAATGTTCTGGTTAAGATCAACATTTGTCACACGTGTAGTGACCTATTGGTTGATAAAGTCTATTTCGGGTGGAATAGACCTGTCTCTACTTTCATTGTCTTTAAAGTACATTTTAGAGCGAATACATACTGTTGATGTGAGGGGAACCTTTTTGTTGAAATTCAATTCGCCAATAATAGGTGATCTCTGGATGACAACCAAAAATCCCACGCTCTTTTTCATTACTTTCAAAATCTTTCTATATCGAATGTCGAAATACCGAGCACATTTTCCCAGATCTGCTCTAATCAGCCTTCCTTTTTGGCAAATTGCAGTCACTCACTATCTTCGGTAATGTGCTGATTATCGACAATTTGCTTTAACAGAAATAACAGTTCTCCCCACCTCGTCTTATCGGCCGAAAATTGTCGACTTGTCTTAACATTGCCATTAACTTTTTCTTTTCAGTTTCCCAATTAGCTGGAGACTAGCGAATGCCCTTCAAAACCCGAAAGCCTTCATTGTGAAGAATTAAATTATCTAATACAGTATCATTAAGTGCATAAGCTGCATTAGTGCAACGAGAGCAGTATGTTTACGCAGGCAAATGGAAGTATTACTTATATGGATAATTTCACACTTTTTATAACTATAAAATATTTTATTGGTTGTGCAACCTCGTCGATCGTAATTTTTTAGCTAAGATTTAACAATAGTAGTGAAACTTCGAAATATATTTTTTTTTTGCCAGAAAAAAATAGTTGGAAAAGAAAATTCTTCTGCAACCTTTTCTCCAATCATATCAGGGGGTCGCTGGACTTTGCCAGTCGACATGAAATCTTTATGTTCATGTTTATTTGAGCATTATGTATTTCGTTTAAGAATGTTTTTTTGCGCCCTTGGATTTATCAGTTCTTCTTTTTTTTTCTTTCTTTTTTGTCCTTACTTACAAACCCTCAACACACTAATAATTAACAAAACTAAATATTGTGTCTTATTCGAATCGTCTGAGCATTATCTGTCAAAATGTCCAAGATTTATAAATTTAGGGCCCACTATTCGCTATAGAGAAGCTAAAAGACTACACCTCTGCCTTAACTGCCTTCGCAAAGGTCATAGTCTGCAGCAATGCAAATCTGGTCACTGCAAAACATTGCCAACTGAAGCCCCACTCATTGCTGCATATGGATACAAGTTCCTCCGCGTCTCAGTTGCCCGACACAACGCGTTCTCAAACATCAACACTTGTCTCCATATCCACATCGGCACCTAGACCCTGAAGCAAAATGAGATTGATTACGTGCTCTTCGCAACGGCTATTATATTTGTCAGAGATCGATCTGGCACCTTCGTACCCTGTAGAGCTCTGCTGAATTCAGCATCGCAGCTTAACTTTGTCACCACTCGCTGCGCTAACCAGCTTCAGTTGTAGCTAAACCGCTCGAATATCGCAGTATCAGGCATAGGCGAATCATCTATCTCGCTCAACAAAGCAGCTGAAATTCTATTCATTGCGTCGCATACTCTCTCACACAGCGTTGTAACCAAGCGTACAGTATTACCCACAATAATAGCTCCCATAATCACAAAACTAAATATGTTTTGCAGCCACACTCATCATAGGAACTAATCCGTTCTGTGATGCAAGTGTAGCCGCATACGGCACCTGTGCATACGTGCGATCAGAAGCGCTTGGCATAGCTTAATTTTGCTCTCTCTCGCGTTTTACCACTCGTTTGCTCGTTAGCACAAAATTGTCACGCGCATAATTATAGTTACACGTTACAAACGCATACGCATACGCCCATGATCTAATTGAGCAAAATTTACATTTAGTAAAATAATCACACACCTTGCTGAAACATTTCGAACATCGGTGAACAGAAACAAGTAAGAAGTCTCTATTCGAGAAATCCCGACTACACTATACCCTGAACCCCATACTTTAAGTGTACAGTCATACTTTAAGAAGCAGTCGTACAAGAAGTTGCCTTTTATCAATTAGACTCTGTTTAGAGGCACTTTTTATACCCTGAACCCATTAAAAATGGGTAAAAAGGGTATAATGGTTTTGCGTAAAAGTGTGTAACAGCCAGAAGGAAGCATCTCCGACCCCATAAAGTATATATAATCGTGATCACCATCAACAGCCGAGTCGATATAGCCATCTCCGTCTGTCCATCCGTCCGTCTGTCTGTATGTATGAACGCGTCATCTTAGAGACTATAAGAGCTAGAGAATAGAATCCAGAAATGGAAAAAAAGTTTGGCTAATCCCTAGGAAGTACAAGTTTCTTTCAAATTTTCGATTGCTCTTCCCGTTTCCGATTTGC
This sequence comes from Scaptomyza reducta, assembly GCA_035044485.1. Classification (NCBI taxonomy): domain Eukaryota; kingdom Metazoa; phylum Arthropoda; class Insecta; order Diptera; family Drosophilidae; genus Scaptomyza; species Scaptomyza reducta. Next base: position 20,364 of record JAWNNV010000080.1, read on the forward strand.
AGCTCTGGTTGCAACTATAGAAAAAGACGCTAGTTCGTGGTTCGACAGTGTAGACAAATGACATGCATAGTAGGTCACTATGTATTAAGTAGGAAAGATCGTTATAGATTAAACTTAAGATCCGAAAAGCGTTAAGGATCGAAACTGCAAGACAAAGGTAATTCAGAAGAAATAATTTCACCATTAATTAGTTTGTGAAAAAGGTTCTGCGATCAGAATGATTTATTAGCAAAAGTCTACTATGTTTAGAAGATAAGTTAATGTTATTATTCCAGTTAAAACTCCTTATTCGATCATGATGAATCCACATACCAGATACATATTCTAGAATCGGTCGTCAATTTCGTTCCACCGGCGCTTAACTCCAGGACACCTGACGATCGATCTGTAATGGAAGAGTTAGACTTTGGGTCCATTATGATACCCCAATCTTCAACCCATTCAATGCTCTAGTGGCTTATAATCAAGAGTATAAATATATAAATGGGGCATTCGACTTTAGAAAAGCATTTCTATATACTGTAATTAAGATTTATTACTTTTTGAGCAGACAAAAGTGTGGCACCCGACGTGCATAATTTTACATCACTAGCATGCATAAGCACCCGAGAGGCATTTATTACAGAGGTCATGTCATTTATAAACTGTTTAAATAATAAATTTCTAAGGAGACTTCCGTGTCACCTTGATCACTCGAGTGACCTGAACCGTCTTGGAGACAAAGTAGACTCTCTGAGTTCTTAGAATTATGAAAACATTGATCAGCTTGGTACTCCATATATACATACTCCTGTAGATCACGAAGTATAAGTTAATTTTGGTACAAAAATGCAATTATTGACATTGATGACATGAACTGAACGTCGTTTGAAAAAAAAATTAACAAATAGATCAGCAATTTCCTTATCTGAGTTGGCCTTCATTACGTACGTTTGATGAGAGTGTCGATAACCTTCGCTTCGCATGAACGAAGTCAAAAAACCGATTGGGATCCTGCTAAAACCGAGTCAGGTAATTCCTATAACATTATAAGGGCTGACAAATTGGATCAAGCAATTAAGTATGAGAAAAACTTGTTTCTCTGAAACTCTTGTACAGCTTGAATTTTAGGCTCTTAAGAATTGTTAACTCGCGGCTTGCCAACAAGGACACACAGGATTAGAAAATGTTATAATAAATACTGATTCAAGTCGTCAGACAATCTGTGTGGGATAAGACCCGAAAAAGTTTTGGAAAATTGGATTTCCGCAATTAACGCATAGCGTCCGGTAAGTTAAAGTGATCGGGTGGTATAAATCTTTTGGATAAGATATAGGTTGAGATTGGGTAACGGATAAGGAGGATAGATCCAAAATAAAAATCAGATCAAGCATTATATTAAGAGAATTTGGGATATCATTGATTTGACTCAATTAGTTCCAGCCACCGCTATAATAAAAAAAGGAGGTAAGAAAAAATAATTATTTATGAAAGAAGTAAATACTGCTCTAACAAAAGCAAGCGGACAGCAAAATGAGCAAATTAAACAGTAAGCTTGATGGCAGTTTGTTGTTTTGTTTGGACACTTTTTGCAGAAATGAAATATTTAATTTAATGTTTTTTCTTTGGTTTTACACAAAGCGACGCAATTTAAAGTCACAAAACTATTTATTTAGAAACACCGGATATATAGATTATTGACATTAAGTATGGAGTATACGCTTACACACACACATACTTGCAAGCTCTGACTGTACGCTCTAAGTATAGGATGCAGGGTATCTTCTAGTCGGGACTTTTCGACTGGAGCCTTCTTACTTGTTTCTTATAATAAAATATATGGAAAAGTATCGACCAAAATCACAAAAAAGAGGAACACGCTCAGATCGCTTGTTTCCAGACTGAAATATCAGCCTACAGTTTTGAGAGAGTGAGAGATAATCGATATTCTTTTAAAAGGCGATGTATCGAACAATCAATTTTTATGTACGCGATCCTGACTTTGAAATGTACATATTATTTAAATCCAGCACGAATAATTATAATACTTATCCGAGGAGTTTATCGCTTAGGAGACTGCAGCTCAACAATCTGAACAAAACTCATTTGCCAAACAGCAACAAAAACAATGCGAATCGAAAGATAGTAGTGTATCTGATGGCCAACAACAGCAACGATAATGAAAAAGTGGAAAAACAAAACTAGAGCCAAAGTTTGGCACTAAATTCACAAATTGCTTAAGTTTTAAAGTTTCGACAGCCCCAAAAAGGGTGGATGATATAGAGATTGAAGGAATGAGAGTGAGAGAGGGATTCAGGTTTTGGGGAAACTATTCAAAAACAGAGATTTACGCCACCCATAGCCAAGGGCCAAGGGACTATGTAGAGCTAAGGGTGGGAGATAGTTAACAGATTTGCTTGCATAGTTTGTGGGTTGTTGCCTTCATTTAACTGCCAGTTGGTAAATTGAAACAGTGGCACAGATTGTTCATGTTATTGTTGTTGTTGCCAGTTTTACTTGGCTTAGTTAAGTTATTAAAAAGCAATTTGTGGCCGTCAAGGCAAGTGTGCGGCAGATTGAGCGTAAATGCAGCTGAGCTGCAAGTTGTCCCGCATCACAAAGTGATTATTATTATTTGGTAGTAGAATTCGCCAAAAGTATAAACTCCATAAAAAATTTAAAAACAACGGTTACCAAGATCAAATATGAAAATGTTTGTGAATTATATTTTTATATATATGTGTAACTTTTTTTCCTGACTGATTAACAGCAAAAACGATATGACATAGCGATCTAATTATACCCTGAACCCATTGAAAATGGTTTTGTGCAAAAGTATGTAACAGGCAGAAGGAAGCATCTCCGACCCCAAAAAGTATATATATTCTTGATCATCATCAAGCCAAGTCGATATAGCGATCGATCTCAGAGACTATAAGAGCTAGAGACTCCAGATTTGGTACATAAGCTCGCCTAATCCCTAGGCAGTACAAGTTTGTTTCAAATTTTCGACAACTCTTCCCGTTTTCGATAACAATAAAACCTTGAAATTGGAAAACTTTTAAACTACGTTTTAAACATTAGACGAAATAATGTCAATCTGTGAAATTTTAATAAAATCGGTGAAGAAACACCGGTATGGTTTTAAATTCAAATTTTCCAAGTTTTTCAAATACAAGATTATATTGTTATCTATTCCATGTATATATCGGACACAGGATGAGTTATCGATAATTTAAAGCAAAAGGCATAGGGCTTAGGCAAGCTTATATTCCAAATCTGGAGTACGAGTTATAAAAAGAGCTGCCACTATATACCAAAAAAATGGAGCATAGAGTTCACTAGAACGCTCCAATAAGTTGAATTTAATTACATTTTTCTTCTCCAGTATCATTAGCAAAAGTATTTGGTAAACGCACCCATTGTGTGTATAATGTACATTAAATGCTGATTGCGTAAATATAACTTATTTTGAGCAAGCTAAGCAATTATATATACATACAGTTGTGCATTGGTCACCACTTAAGACATTGTCTCGAATAAAATCAATCTTATAACGAACGCTAACGAAAGAAGAAGCGTTTCCATAACTTTTTATACCCTGAACCCCGATAAAACTGAGTAAAAAGGGTATAATGGTTTTGTGCAAAAGTACGCAACAGGCAGAAGGAAGAAACGAAGCATCGCCGACCCAAAAAGTAAATATATTCTTGATCAGCATCAACAGCCGAGTCGATAGAACCATGCAGTACAAGTTTGTTTCAAATTTTCGATAACTCTCGCTATATCCGATATACATACACATATGATCGATAACAACAGAATCTTGAATCTAGCCATGTTGTCTGTCCGTCTTACAATATGAATGCGTTGATTTCAGAGACAATGAAAGCTGGAACATAAGCTCGTCTAAGCCCATAACTCATCCCATTGCCGATATATACATATGATATATATACATACCTTGCAGTATGAGTTCGTGGGAGTCAGTGAACCTTTTAAAAATGAATATACTCAACCAGTAAAATATATTAATTTATGCATTAGCATATTGATTCACATAATATATTATCTACTTCTTCCACAGAAAATTTTTATATTTTTATTATTTTATGGTCCATAAATAAGTCTCGGTCACAACTTTTCTGCTACCGTTTTTATACCCTGAACCTATTGAAAATGGGTAAAAAGGGTATAATGGTTTTGTGCAAAAGTATGTAACAGGCAGAAGGATGTCTGTCCGTCCATCCGTCTGTCCGTCCGTATGTATGAACGCGTCGATCTCAGACACTATAAGAGCTAGAGACACCAGATTTGGTAAATAAGCTCGCCTAATCCCTAAGTAGTACAAGTTTGTTTCAAATTTTCGTTAACTCTTCCCGTTTCCGATATAAAAATGTAATCGATAACAACAATGTCTTCAATTTGAAAAACTTTTGATGCAGTTTGAAAGATTAGACTAAATAATGTATGAATTTTATTGAAATCGGTTGAGAAACACTGGAGATATGGAGTATTGAGAAAGTTTGCACTATACGCGTATACATACAGACACTCACACATACTTGCAAGCACTGACTGTATGCGTAAAGTATAGGGTTCAGGGTATATCTAGTCGGGATTTCTCGACTAGAGCCTTCTTACTTGTTTTATACGAAGTTTTTACGTTACGGCAAGGTTTTTCTATGACACGTACAGGGCTTAAACCCTGATTGAACATTATGCAGTATTTTGTGTTATTTGGTTTTGAAATTTGCAAGAATTTTACCAGACTCCAATGGGCAGGAACGCAGTTTTAATTATATGTGATATATAAACAGGGATGTGGGGTATAAAATGCTTTATACATTTGGATTCATTTTATCCAGCCTATCTGTATTTGATTTGATTTTAGTAACAGACTTGAGGACTTAACATTGACTGAAACAACGAAAGTCAAATATACTACGACCGTTAGTTGTTGACAAGTTCGGATTGTCAATAAGTAAAAGAATACTTTAATTTTGTATACGAAAAAGTGGCCGTTAATCATTCATTACGATAGAAATACGGTGATGGGCAACAACTGAGCTTTATCTTTACAAATTCGTTAAGATCATTTACGTCTACTTCATCATTTATCGCTAAAACTAAAACAAGTTACTAATGGTGTATTTTCGGGGAGGTCACTAGTTATCTTTCCACTGAATTTGGTAAATCTTGGTATAAGGATGTGGGAAATATATGACTTATCGATTTCTTAAACGTACGTAACATATCAATCTTAACACCTTTTCTGACTATCCCCTGGACAAACAAAGTTTCTACCTTCAACGGTGTCGAAAAAAATTGAGTTCATACAAACGGACGGACAGCATACGAATATTGAACAAAACCAATATACACTTTACCTTTGGTTTAAGAGTATAATACCACTAGGGATGTTAAGGGCTGGTTGTTTGAGGTCGTTAGACCCAGGACATATATAATGTTAGTCAAGGCAGCTGGCAACAACGCTTCCGAAATCAACAGTAACAATGCCACTTGCATTTAAAAACGGAAATGAAAACAAAAGACTTCAAGTTTCGGGTCAGGTGCGAGAAAAAAAAAGAAAAACGTCAAACTGCACTCGAGTGAAAATGGAATGCGGCATGTGGCTTTTTTTCTCAATTCTTTCTCTCTCTATATATCATTTCTCTGCCTCTTTTTCTCTCGGTTGGTCGCTGTTTCTGTCTATATTTTCCCTATCTGTTCTTGCCAAATTTGATTGCGTTGCGTTTGTGCTTTTAAAGGTTAAGAGCTCCACGAAATGTGTAACGCTGAATCGGTAACATTAGCCACTGGGGAACGTGCTCGGTTCTTTGTTCTTTTATTGCTTCTGCCCAACAATTTATATTATATTTGCAAGTCCACGTCCACGTTCGAGTCCTGGTCCTAAAGCTCTTTTGAAGTGAATCCATTAAAAATGGTTAAAAAGTGTATAATGGTTTTGTGCAAAATTCTGTAACAGGCAGAAGGAAGCATCTGGACTCTGTAGCTATTATAGTCTCTGAGATCGACGCGTTCATACATACGGACGGACGGCTATATCGACTCCACTGTTGATGCTGATCAAGAATATATATACTTTATGGGGTCGGAGATTCTTCCTTCTGCCTGTTACATACTTTTGCACAAAACCATTATACCCTTTTTACCCATTTTTAATGAGTTCAGGGTAGCCAAGAACAGTACTTCATCCATAGCTTAAAATGTAGCTGTTACCCGGCAATCTATAAAAAATTTCTAAATTTAATATTTTACGTCGTAATTGACACGAAACCATAAAGGACGAAATATTCATATAATAGTAAGATTATTACTTTGATTCTGCAACATACAAGCTGTACTGGATTTTTCTCTATTTTTGTGCAACAATTTTGAAATTAATGTTTGGAACAAATCAAAAGTGAAAAGCCAAAAATATTTTAATTAAATTGTAGTTTTGCATATGTTTGATGTATTTTGTAAATAATTAGTGGGCATATTATTTTTTCTGATGTGGCAACGATGAGAATTAACTCATGCCTACCGCCTTTTTACAACGGGGATGCCTGTATCTTCACAGTTTTTGAGCTAAAGTCACCAAATAATGCGCATGACTTCCCCAGGACATTCTTAAAAAACGTTGACGCCCATACCACTCGCCTTTTAAAATCGGGAACTTTACGTCTTCCACAGCTTTTAGACAATAGTCACCAAACTTGGTTTCAATATAGCTAGTGATCTGCATCACAAATTTGGATGCCACGCGCACCCAGGCCACCCGCCTTTTAAAATCGGAAATTGCTAGATTTATCCATTTTGAAAGTTTACTCCTCATCACCCGTTGTTATACTGGTATCAGAGTATTATATATAGTCGATAGCGTATGACTGCACAGTTTTCACTTGTTATACTATTGCATTATCGTAATATTGAATACCACTTTTATTTAAGTATATTTACTAATTCATAATTTTTATAGAACTTCTGAAAGGTAAGTAAAATTTACTGAACTTCATATTTAGCATACGTATGCGTAATCTGTTCTTATATGGGCGGTTCTTTTATTAGTGCGAGAGTATTCCGCAGTCGGTGGCATCAACTGCAACGTTGTTTTTTTTGTTGTTTTGAGTCTCAGTCACATTCCTAGTTACGCTTCTATGGCTGCTGTGTTGCAGTCGATGCAGCAGCTGCTGACACGTGTATGAATAAGTGGGCTGGCTGGCTTGATAACAGCTACAATTTATTGGCAATTGCGAGACTGGCAAGTATATAAATGAAGGTCAGAAAGAGAGACAGGGGGAATTGCTTGTGGCTTGCCTGCGAATTGCAGGCGAAACAATGGATTAAAGTAGCAGAGCAACCAAAACAAGTAAGACGCTCTAGTCGAGAAATCCCGACTAGACTATACCCTGAACCCTAAACTTAACGCGTACAGTCACTGCTTGCAAGTATATATATGTGTGTGTACGCGTATAGATACTCCGGTCTTTATACATATCTCCGGTGTTTCTCAACCGATTTCAATAAAATTTTCACAGATTATAAATATAATTATAAAGATTTCTGAATTCAAGATTTTGTTGTTATCGATCACATGTGTATATCGAAAACGGAAAGAGTTATAAAAATTTAAAACAAACATGTACTGCCTAGGGATTAGGCGAGCTTATGTACCAAATCTGGAGTCTCTAGCTTTTATAGTCTCTGAGATCGACGCGTTCATACATACGGACGGACGGACGGACGGACGGACAGACGGATGATCAAGAATATATATACTTTATGGGGTTGGAGATTCTTCCTTCTGCCTGTTACATACTTTTGCACAAAACCATTATACCCTTTTTACCCATTTTCAATGGGTTCAGGGTATAAAAAGGACAACGAAAAAAATGAAGTTTAAGCGCAAGTAAAGCTACTGCAAAAATCCTTCTAAGTGTTAAATTTGTATTTATGATGACATTAAATTGCCGCCAGAATACGAAAAGGGAACAGCAAAACAAAAGTGGCTAACCAGGCCAGGATAAATTGCAAAACAAAAACCACTCAAAGGCGCGTAAATTGTGGCGCCACCCGAGTGCACTCGTTACAAAAACCCCAAGCTCCCACCAAAAAAAAATTTCGGCCGTTTTAGTTTTTGCGGTCAGCAAGGAGCCCAAATGAAAACAACAAACTGGGCGTAGAAAATATACAGGCAGAGAAAAAGAAAAAGTAGACAACTGAGAGAACGGTACAAGAACACACTTAGCGCCAAGTTTCTTTTCTCATTTTTTTTTGCCCGCGAATTGTTTCTTCTTATTATTCTGCATGCTTACTATTTTATTTTGTTGTGACGCTTCAAGTTGGCTCAACCAAAAAACCTAACTACAAAGAAAAAAAAATAGAAAAAGTGGGAAAACGTTAGCGTCGGGCAAAACCGACTGCGGAGTACAGTGATATCTCGAGGTTTGGCTATTCGCGATATTTGGTCAGCTTCACGGGTCTAGCTTTGAGGGTGTCAAAAAAAGTTCATCTAGACGGATTGACAGACACTATGATGGACATTTCAGAAAACCAATATACTCTTTACCTTCGATATCAGAGTATAAAAACTAAGCGTTAAATTACTGTGAGCTCTCGAGGGTATAAAACCGAAAATTGGAATTTATTTCCCAATTGCAGATCAGAGTCTCTACGCCCTAACCCAGCCCAAAAGTGGGGGCTGCCCTTAGAAGTTGGCTAATTATATAAAAATTTACATTAAGATTGTAAACTTTTATGCATCGATTAACACTCAAGTTTCAAATTCTATTGCGGGTTTCCCTATAGCCTGACAGCTCATTAAAAGGTAATTTGATATCTTATTGACTTTCATCCCTCCAACATGCACTTGCACCCTTACGGGGGCTTAGTGTGGACTGCATCCATCCGTAAAAAATACTTTAAATTTAATTCCAAAGCGAAGCAACAGTAAACGAACTCATTTATCATTTCCTGTCTCAGGTATACGCCACAATAGAAAATAATATATCCCGCATGACAGCCCATTGGATTCGACTTCGTTGTCCAGCTAAATAAAGTACAGGATTTAATGCTGGCTTTAAAAGTTGACACAGCGTATACCGCAGAAAATATAGCTACTACATATAACCGACGATAAACATAACTTCCCAACGAAATAAGATCAAAGAAAATCGAAAGATGAAATCTCAACTGATTTTTAAATTAAAAGATGAAGCGTTCGTTGCTTCAAATTTGATTGCCTCAGGGAAATAAAAAGTAAAATATGTAAATTGAAAAACAAATTTTCAAATCTAGATGTAGAACTGTACTGGAAGCAGGTTCTCAAATAAAATAACGATGCATATTAAGAGAAATCGAGACGGAATCAATGGAATCAGAATTGGTCAGCATTTAAAATAACTGCGCAATTCTTATTCCAATGTCTCTTGCATATCTGTGGCAACCCATCTAAGGGCTATTTATGATTGTCAGTTTTGATTCAAAAGCAAACTTAGTCCCCTTTAAAGTCCATACATTCAGCTCGTTCCATCGTCCTTTTAAAAGTCTTAGACACGTAAACAGCTGGAAGACGTTGCTAACAAGTCTATGCCTTTTGCTACGAGTGGACCACAAATAATAAACAAAAAAACCGAAGGGAGGCAGCAATAAAAAACCAGTTATCGAGGGGATGAAGTTAGATTGTGGGCTGATGAAGCTGAATGGAAGCGAATGCAATTGGGATTGAATTCAAACTCCGCTATTGCACTTCAAAGTCGAGTTGAAACCTACACAAGTGAAAACCTGAAGCTAAATTTAAGCGCGTCTCCCTCGTCAGCTCCTTAACCTTAAACTCATCCCTCAACTCAAGCTCAAAGCCCAATCACATTGCACATTGCTTTCGTGAGTTCTTATCGGTTTATTCTGCTAAGCTCGATTGCCACGGTGCTAGTCAAGTATAGTTGTCCATATTCAGCTCCCTCCTTGGGTTTCTTTTTTCAACTGTGAGGCGAATGTGGATGAAATGGCTGAAGCTTGAAGGCCAATTCTTGAAGTGAATGTGGGGCTGCCTCTTTCTTTTGTCGCCTTAAATATTTTATTGATGTCATTTCGACAATGGACCAATGTTCACTTGACTGCTTTATTCTGGTCTCGGTGCACTTCTTGAGTGTTGAATGTTTTATTGCTGGCGTGTGATATTTTTATTATCCTCTTTACATAGCTCTTTATCCTGCTTATGGATGTTTGCTGCAATTTAAATGTTGTTCTCCAATTGTTGTTGTCGGTCAAATCAAATCATATATGATGCGCCTCATTTGTGGCAATAATTTTGAATATAGAGCGGTATAAAAGAGTAGACGTGATGTATACAATATGAACGTTTGACAACAGTTATTTGAGAGTTATTTTTATATTCAATAGTATGCCCAAATTCCCAGCAAGTGTTTTTTTTTTGTGCGCCGATAAATTGAAACGTTTCTTATTTATGCGAAATGCACTTATAACTTTTTAGTATTACATTCTCACATACACTCTTATGAACTGGAGTGCTGGACTTCTAGTGTGCAGGAAACTTCATGGCTTTTGTTCGCATCCTTTTATGAGCTGTTTGCATAAATAATTGGGTGTAGATAAAAATATAGCAAACATGCTCCGGGCAAAACTTTGCCAGACACATATTTACTACATAGATAGAATTTGTTGTGGTACGTCCATTTATAAGTCTCTTAAAACTTATCCTTCGTCGATTCGAATAACATTGTTACTTTTGTTACATTTTTCCTAATTCAATAATTAAATTGTATTTTATTTTAAATTAATACATAATAAAAGATAGGAAAAAGTACATAAATGTCTTGTACAAAAGTCTGTACCAAGTAAAATAAAAGAATCACAAACCCTTTAAAGTAAATACATATATTCGTGATCAGCAACAACAGCCTAGTTGAAATATAAATGTCCGTCTGTCTGTCTCAGATACCATAAAAGCTAGAGACTTCAGATTTACAATAGAAACTCTCCCATATAAAGGGCATTTTGTTTCAAATGTTTTATAAATTTTTGGTATTCGTTATTTAAATATAATCGAGAGAATTGTGCCGTTGTTGTGCCGCTACAATATTTTGAGGCCACCTTTAAATTCAACTTGCTGTATTGTACGCAGAATTTAGTTGTGAGCGTGCTCGAACTCATTTATGCACAGAATGGTAGTTACTGATCTGCAGTGTTTGTAAAAAAAAGCACAACATATAAGTCACAATTCGTGGTAAATTCCGAAAACACATCTTGCCTTTGCAAGAAGTACACCCACTCTACAGGACCACACCCCACAATAGTCCCAACCTTCTCTACCCACGTGCCAGACGTATTGTTAACTAACATTTTAGTATTTTTATTGAAAAAATAATTACGAACGAAACGATATAGATAATTTTCTGAGCATGATCCAAATAATTCTGACGCTTTTTTATAAAACTTCCGCTTGGAAAGGGAAGCTTTTGACATACTGGTTCGACGACTCACGGGTCTGAGGATAAAAATAATAGCTCGGTGTACATTGGAATTTTTTGCAGATAATCGTCGCGCTAATATAGCGTAACTAAAAAAAAAAACAAAATTTAACAATGTTGGTCATTTTTATTCAATGTTTACTCTTAAAGAAATCACTTTAAATAATTTGAATTTAAAAACTATTTTTTTAATAACGTTTTAGATATAAAAATATATTTTTAATTTAATTTTTTTAACATCATATGTTGCTTGTTTTTAGTGTAATTGTAATTGTAATAAGTAAGTGTTGAAATTAAGTTAAATGCAACACAAAATGTAAGTAGTCGTAAGTCTGGTAACTCTGTTTAGAACCAACATGGTATCGATTTATCGTGAGCGCATAATATGTATAATGAAATGATCGCGCCAAGAAGCTTAGTACATAAGATAATGCCATTGAATAAAGAGTATATTTTACGTCTGACTGGTCTTTTCTTCAGCAAAGTGTTTATTCACTGAAATATAACAACAAGAAGGCTCTAGTCGGGAAATCCCAGCTTTCATACCTTGCACCATCGAAAATTTTAAGCAAATTTGTACTGCCTAGTATTATGGTGAGTTTAGGTTCCAAACCTGGAGTATCTAGTTTTAATTATGAAGCCTTATCGTTTCTCCGTGAAAGCTACACCACAGCAACTTGCATTTAATTACAACTTGTCCAAAGTCAGTCGTGTGAAGAATGCGTTTGGAGCGTTCTTAAGGCGCGCTTGCGGAGGATCGAGAAAGGATTAGACAATGACATGGATAAAACTCCATAAATAATTGCTAGTTTTTGCATTTCGCATTATTTTTACAATATATGCAAGAATAAGATCAACCCGAGATTAAGGTTTGGCTTGCCCACAATTTGATATACAAATGGAATCGATAACAACAAACCATTAATCATTGATACAGTAGTGCAAGCATGAACGTGTAAGATTATTCCTAGTGAAGCATACTAGACTATATATACATATATATATGTATATACGTCTGTCCGGACGTCTGTATGTATGAACGCGTCGATCTCAGAGACTATAAGAGCTAGAGACTCCAGATTTGGAACATAAGCTCGTTTAATCAGTATATGTTTGCTTCAAATTTCCGATAACTCTTCCCGTTTCCGATATACACATGTGATCGATAACAACAAAATCTTGAATTTGGAAAACATTAATGACAATATGTGAGATTTTTATTGAAATCGGTTGAGAAACATCGGAGATATGGAGCATTGAAGTTAAGAAAGTATACACCATAGGCGTAAACACACATACTTGCAAGCCTGACTGCACGCGTAAAATATAGGGTTCAGGGATTTCTCGAAGACAGCCTTCTTACTTGTTTGTCAGTGCCTTTTACTGCTTCGTGCGTGTTTAGTTAATTTTTTGGTGTTTTTGTGAACGCGTATAGTTGGTGGTTTGTTTAGTTCTGTTTCCGCGTAGCAATTGTTTTGCGCGAAAAAAAGGTCTGTTTTAGAGATTTCATTAAATACAAAACCTAGAGTTGGTAACTGTTGGCTTAATTCACTTGGTAACTGCTGTCTGTAAATTTTTCTACTCTGCTACCGAAGGTAATGAGAATGTTTGTTTTGTGCAATGGCACAATGGAACGCAACTTTTAATCTAAAGACTTGAAAAGTTGCAAATATCTCGGTTCGTGAGCGAAATACGCCCAGTGGGGGACTATTCGATAACACGTCGATACAATTCAATGTGCAAATCGATAAAAACAAAAAACGCATATTTTACACATCAAATGTTTTGGATGCCACCCCCCAAATACTTAAATCAGGTATCAGAGCATATAGCTATCGGTTACGTCCGACTGCAACTTTAGTACTTGTTTTTAATTGCCGACAAAGTAGTTTTTTGTCAGTGGACGATAGGGGAAAGAGCAGGTTGTTGTCCTTAACGCTATAACGCACTTGTGTAAACTGACTTTTAATTTCAAGAACAAAAATAATTAATTTTTCATTTTAATGGAATTAAACTTAAAACTTAATTAAAATTATTAAAGTAGAAAGAAAAAATGCTTTTTGAACCCATCAAAGCCCCTTAAATCATAGCTTTCATTTAGTGTTTCTGCCTTCCTACCTCACTTCGCTCATTGTTGAATCTTTTTAAAGCACACAACTTTAAAACACGGCCTTCGCTGCTCACTTTCGATAATCGAAAGCTATTATGCACACGTACATAAGTCTGTATCCCCCAACTTTGTCTCTTTTGCTGGAAATGTTTTTATGCAAATATTTACATATGCGTGACGACACACATTTCACGCCCAGTGGCTGCAATTTTTTTTTTTTTGTCAACGCTGTTTGGATTCTGGTTACTGTCTTATTTTTCCCTTCTAGTGGCTTTTCCTGCGTTTTTGCCTTGCTAGTCTGTCTGTCCCGTATTTTATGTTATTTTTGCTATTAAATTGCCTCGGCTTATCGCACGTTTAAATAGCACCAACAACAAAAACAACAATAATGATGTGCCACGCCTCCCATCCAAAGCAGCCATTTGAATTGTAACTTTTAACTCCATTTATTGTAAATTGTTGTCGCTCGCTTTGCCACAGGCGACGCGGTGCGTGCGTGGCGTGGGCGTGGCATCTGTCATTGCAGATAAGAAGCAACAAAACAATAAAAAAAAGTGCATGCTTTTCGTGTCCTTAAAAATTTCCAGATTCCTCATTCAATATATTCGAAATAAAAAGAATTCGCTGGCGGCACGTATCTGGTCTCGCGTTGATATGGTGACTCTGTCGTTTTGTTTTTTTTCTTAAAGAAGAAGAATTTGCCACAAACACTACTAAAGTATAAAATTCTACGTGAATTCATTATTTTGCATCCATTCGACATACATATATCAATAATAACAAGTAAGAAAGCTCTACTCAAGAAATCTCGACTATGATACACCGAACCAATAACTAACGCATATAGTAATTTTTTGTGTGTTTGGCTGTGTTTGTGAAGGCGTGCACACAAAATGACAGCACTACGGCGTAAGGACTAAACTTTAATCTTCGATATTTCCGGTGTTTCTTCACATTTCATTTCATTTTTTATCCATAGGGAATTGTTATAACAAAAACTTGTACCGCGCTAGGTGTATATAATTTATATTCCAAATTTTTAGTCTCTAGCTCTTATACACATTTCCGCGAAACTATTTTTAATGCAGTTAGCTTCTCACTTACTAACTCTAACTCTAGTTGTATGTTGAACACATGTTTTCATCGAATTTCAATTATCGATTTCATCGACTTCTACTTATAGTCTCTGGGACCGACGCGTTCATACATACAGACAGACGTTGATTCTGATTAAGAATATATATATACTTTATGTGGTCGGAGATGCTTCCTTCTGACTGTTACATACTTTTGCACAAAACCATTATATCCTTTTTAGCCATTTTTAATGGGTTCAGGGTATAAAAACAAAACCGCGAGGGAAAACTGTCAACCTTATATTTATACAAAACCCATTGTGTTCCATAAAGCATTATGAACATAAATATCTACACATTTAGATGGTGCTGGATTCTTGCACAAATTTTCAGAGCCTGTTTTTTATTCCCTGAACCCATTGAAATTTTATTGAAACCGGAGATATGGAGCATTGAAATTAAGAAAGTTTGCAATATACGCGTACACACACATACTTACAAGCACTGACTGTACGCGGAAAGTATAGGGTTCAGGGTATATACTAGTCAGGATTTCTCGACTAGAGCGTTCTTACTTGTCTACATTTATATTAGTGTCATGTAAGTATGGTGAAAAAATAGTTTATTTTACCATCTTCCCGGAGGGGTTTCCTTCATATATCTGCGCATTATATTTCCATAAAGTATATTTATTCTTGAGTCTCGCAAGGTGAGTAGGTATAGCCATCTCCATCTGTGCATCTATATATCTGCGCATTATATTTCCATAAAGTATATTTATTCTTGAGTCTCGCAAGATGAGTAGGTATAGCCATCTCCATCTGTGCATCTATGCAAAATAATCAGTTTTTAAACTATCGAGCTGAAACTTTGGTCGAGGACTTCATTTTGCTGCAGTTAGATTATTTCTCAAAATATGCCAGGTTGGATTAATATATATATAATAAAACAACTATACAAATAATCTAATAAATATTAAAATAAATATGGAATTCTGATTTCACAAAGCGGTAGGGCGGCTGGAAGATGAAACTGTCAGCGTAGTGTCAAAAATGTTTGATGCAGTCATCTATTATCTTGTCACCACCATAAAGCGACTCTAACTCAAAATGTGGACCTAGTTGGGACGGAAGCGGTGGGCGTGACCAAATTTTTTTTATTATAGACTTCTTGTTACCCCTAACATTTGTCTGTACACAAATTAGTAATTCCTGTACGCGCATTTTATTCACTGTTATGAATATCTAATATTTGGTTAATGGTATTTGGCTTAGCACTCGTACGTGCTTTTAACAAATTGTATACACATGCATTTTTTTGTGCCAATAAATGTGCGGCACTTATTAGGTAATATTCTTTTTAAGAATTCATTCGCAGTCGTCAAAATATGTAAGTTTCGAGTTAACAAAATTGTTTTAAGCCAGTGTGTCTGTATTCAATGTTTTTCTCAGGATTAGCAGCACTATCATCATTTTTTTACCCCTATGCAATTTGCAAGAAATTTATTTAAAACCCATTTTGTGAAAGAATGTAAAGTCATTGAAACGCTTTTTTTGTAAAACCAAGTAGACTAGCAGTAGTTTACAATTGTTAGGTCAAGAGACATTAGAACGTTGTTAACTTCTTTATGAGTCACCTGGCAACATCTTAACACAATATATATAACACAATATATACATATATATATATGTTTTCGTTTTTGTTCCCGGCCGCTTTTTTATTCTTGCTAAAGCGGCCGAGAACAAAAACGCAAACAAGCTGAGTGGACTGCCATCACGGCGACTGACTAATGTTACCCAGACCTGAACTAACTCAACTCGAGTCAGTCTCTTCTCGACTTCTTGCCAGAATTTGACAGTCAGTCGGTGCTTTTTAAATTGAATCAACTCAGAGTTGTCGTCTTCATAGTCATCTTCTTTTTATGCAAATTCAAGTAAAGCTCGTCATAGCAGCACTTGGCAAACCACTTAATTACACAATAATAAAGATTCTTTGGCCCGAGACTGACGCCTTCGTTAAGACAATTCTGATAATAGGCGTACGTCAGTGTTGCCAACCCTAAGAACTTATCCTAATTTAAGCGTCGTCCACAGTGACCTGGTTATTTCTGTTGCCTCCTTTCGCACATCCCCCGACACGATGTTATTTCTAATTTGTAAAGTTCGCTGGGGGTGAGGGTAGTGTCCCTGGGATGCATACAGGTGTGAGCATGTTTGTGCACTAGATCGTGTTCGGTTTTCCGATTTAATTATTTATTAAACTTATACTTGTCGAGGCAACGCGCATTGAATTTCTGACTGTTTTGGCAGCGAGTCACCAATTTACCAATCCCCCAATCGCTGGAATGGTGCCAATTAATTTGGACCACTTAGAGCCACTGGGCATAGTCCATTGCGCCTGTCAAAGTTATGCCAAACTTAATTTTGTAGGCCAGTATATTTATTTTTTGTGTTTAATTAAACAATAGCACGTAAAAATTTGGTTTAAAATTTACCATTAAGGAAACCAACTTTAATATTGCTCAAGTACATGCATGTGATGTTTTAATACCCTGAACTCATTAAAGATGGACGGAAGGTTATATCGACTCGGCTGTTTATGCTGATCAAGTATATATATAATTTTATGGGGTCGGAAATGCTTCCTTCTGCCTGTTACATACTTTTGCACAAAACCATTATACCCTTTTTACCCATTTTCAATTGAGCAGGCTATAAAAAACATTCTTGCGAGCACTGACTGTACACGCTAAGTGTAGTGTTCCTGGTATCTTCTAGTCGGGATTTTCCGACAACAGCATTGTTACTTGTTTAATTTATGCCTGCGTACACAACATCTTTTAACTTAAGACCTGAATTAATATAGCTTCTTGGCTTTGAAACAGCTTTATCATTCGGTTCATTATTATTTTTTTTTGATTCAGTTTTAATTTTGCAATCTGCAGCTGGTGTCCTGGCGTACCGCATTTGTAACATTTAAAATACTTGTTACACTTTTTGGGGTTTCCTATTGCCGGCTGTTTACTCTTTTTCCTTTTTTCGGCCTGTGATCAATTTCTATTATTGTTCGAGTCCACAACGCAATTCTGCATAAACCACAATCTGAGACTTCAAGTTACAAAAATAGTTTTAGCCTGATAAAACATTGCTTTATTTGCTCGTGACACAGAGCCCTCTATGTCTTTCAAGGTAAGCATGGTATGTTTGCTATTGTTGATATATCATTTGATAGAACTTGGCTAGACTCTAATATATCTTCCGCTGTAACAACTGATTAGCCTTCGTCATTATCATCGGTTTCCTTTTGGAGACCATAATGAACTTATAATCAGTTTTGCAAATCGCGCTTAGCTCCGCTAGTCTGCAGCTCAAGCTGGGATAACATTTTTCGCAAATTAACGACACGCAGTACCATAATCTCATCTAGTCCCATCTTCACTGTTTACAAGTTACTAAAGATTATACAATTTATTATATTATTATCAATTACAACGAGTATGTAAAAGTTGATCAATTATCTTATGTTATTTACATTTACTGATGCAATACAACACTCTGCTTACTTCGAATTGCTGACCTGCTAACGATCGTCTCTGTTATTGTCTCGATGGTAGTAGCACTAACACTGTTAATAAACGCCGCTGATTGTCAAGCCTGGGGGCGGCAATAGCGGACGTGGCATCCAAACTTTATGGATGCAGATCTTAGCCTGAAAACTGTGGAAGATATAGGGATTTCAGATTTTAAGAGGCGGTTGGTAAGCGTAGTCATAGCATCCAATCTCAATGGCTGCAGATCTTCTTAAGAAGTCATTAACTATCTTCCCACCAAATTTGGTAACGCTAGCTCGTAAACTATAGAAGATACAGGCATCCCCATTGTAAAATGCTGCCGGACGAGAGGTTCTGAGTGGCACTTAAAATTTATATGCAGATTTTTGGAGAAAGTAACCAGCTATCCCCTCACTAGCGGTTCAAATGTGAGTTTTTTTAATTTGTGCATCGAAGTGTATCGACTTGTTATCGAGTTAACACACACATGGACCCAGATATTTGCAAACTTTTAAGTCTCTCTTCAAGGGTGTCAAAAAAAGTTGCATTCATACAGCATGAAGGACATTGTACGAAACCAATATATTCTACCTTTGGTATCAGAGTATACAAATTTGAAATTCTTCAAAATGAAAATGTGGATTTGGCAAGATCTTAAGCTGCTGCGCAAGTAATGACAGTCCTCAGAAAACGCAAAGTTCGCAAACATTTTGAATATGGGATTGGTAATGAAAGTGACAACCTATCTGGGACTGACAAATTAGACAATAGACTTTATTATTTAGCAACTTAAATGAAGGTTTGAAGTACTTATAAACTAGGGCGTGACAGAAATCTCTACAGATTTTATTTTTTATTTTCCGAATAATAGTTATTGTTAACCGAATAAGTTGGCAGCTCTCTGGTTAGGGACAGAATGGCAATGTTGATCTGTTAGAAATTGTTATACCCTACAAAAAGATAATAATGGTTTTGTGGAAAAGTATGTAACAGGCAGAAGGAAACATCTCCGACCCCATAAAGTATAAATACTCTCGATCACCATCAACAGACGAGTCGATATAGCCATGTCCGTCTATACGTCTGTCCGTCCGTCCATCCGTATGTATGAACGTGTCGATCTCAGAGACTATAAGAGCTAGAGACTCCAGATTTGGAACATAAGCTCGTCTAATCCCTAGGCAGTACAAGTTAGTTTCAAAATTTCGATAACTCTTCACCTTTCCGATATACACATGGGATCGATAACATCAAAATCTTGAATTTGGAAAACTTTGAGAGGACGTTTGAAACATTGGACGAAATAATGAGAATCATGGTATAGTCTAGTCGGTATTTCACGACTAGAGCCTTTTTACTTGTCTTAAATAAAAAACAAGTAAGAAGGCTCTAGTCGAGAAATCCCGACTAGACTATACCCTTAACCCGATACTTTACGCATACAGTCAGTGCTTGCAAGTATGTGTGAGTGTGTGTATGTATACGCGTATAGTGCATACCTTCTTAATTTCAATACTCCATATCTCCGGTCTTTCTCAACCGATTTCAATAAAATTTTCACAGATTGTCATTATTTAGTCTAATATTCCAAACTGCATCAAATTTTCCAAATTCAACATTTTGTTGTTATCGATCACATGTGTATATCCGAAACGGAAAGAGTTATCGAAAATTTAAAACAAACTTGTACTGCCTAGGGATTAGGCGAGCTTATGTACCAAATCTGGAGTCTCTAGCTCTTATAGTCTCTGAGATCGACGCGTTCATACATACGGACGGACGGACGGACAGTCGGGATTTCTCGAATAGAGCCCTCTTACTTGTTACTTTTATATGCAGCAACATGTCAGTATGTATCGTCTAGATGTTTTAGGGAACCTCGTTTGGGCGCTAAACTTTACTGACATTTATGATGACAGGCGGTCATGTTGTTCATCGTCACAGTGCCTCATCCAGTTGGCGTTGCTCTTGCAGTCTCGGTGGCATCACTGATGTTGACACGTGCTACATCATCATAGCTGGCGATTCCTTTGCGTTTTTGCTCAGCTGTCGTTCTGCCGAGGCACGTACAAAACATAAAAGTAACTGCACTGCGCTTTGTTGAAATAGTTGCAAAAGAAAACGAGCACCAAAGCACCGCAGGACCACAGGACAGCCCAGGACACGGATTGGAGATGGGCAGATGCCACAAGAAAAAAGGCCAGCATACAACAGTGCCCAAATTCAAACTGGACTTCAAAGTGTTAAAATTGCAGCATCACGGCTAGTGCGGATAATGTACGTTTGTGTGTGTCCGGTAGGGATTGTGTGTGAGGGATTTCCAATGCATCTAAAAGAATGAGAATGAAAATAGAAATGCAGAAAACTAACCCGACAGAAGCCTTAAAAAGTAAAAAAAAAATCAATTCGTGAAATCTCGACTAGGAAATACCCTGAAAACTAGATCGTACGTTTACAGTTATTGCTTAAGCTTATGTGTGGGTGTTAGTGCTCATGCATAGAATATGTATGCAGTAATCCGCTATTTCATGATGATAAGATGAAATTTTCGATATATATGATATTTCTTAACTGATTTCGGTGATATTTTCGTAGACAATGAAAATATTGGTTTTTGTTCCCACCGCAACTTATACATTTTTAAAATTCAAGATAAGATTTAGATCGACAACACGTAAACATGGATCGACTCAACTGTTGATGCTGGGTAAGAATATATAAATTTTATGCGGTCAAATAAGTTGCCTTCTGTCTGTTACATGCATTTGCATAAAATCAGAATATCTCTTTTTAAATTTTTTTTAAGTTCGGGGTAAAATAAGGAAACAGAATAGACTCATGACGGTGATGTTAAGAGATCATACAAAATTATATCTGTATATACTTTATGTCAAAAGTAAAATATTTTAGTTTTCACTCATTGGAAAAATTCACAAAAACGGAGGGCCAGTTGTGTTACTGTTAAGCTAAGCAACAAAATAACCGTTAGATCTGTAAGCGGAATATTAAGAAAAAGGTTTGTTTTTGGAATGCTTCAATGTTTTATGTCTCTCTATTCTATATTTACTATATTGATTTTTGCATTGTCGTCGTCGTCATTGTCGTTATCGTCATGACATCGTTTTTCCAACTCTAAGGGCTGACGAGTGACCGAAACGAATGAGTAGGCGCAGAACTACTTGTATCTTAATAATTTTCATTGAATTTGAAAAATATGGATTGCGCCAACATTCCACATATTACCATAACTATCTAGTGCGATTTAAGCTATTTAATTAAAGTCGTTTCGCTAAAATATATTCGGATTAAAATAACAAAAAAGGGGATGCCAGAAGACTACTGTCGAGTAGTAATTCAATCGTATTTATGTTTAGTATATTTTTATACCCTGAACCCAGTGAAAATGAGTAAAAAGTTTTGTGCAATATATGTAACAGACAGGAGGAACCATCTCCGACCCATCTATAATCCATATCTTTGCCTTGAATTAATTATACCCTTAACCCATTAAAAATGGGTAAAAAGTGTATAATGGTTTTGTGCAAAAGTATGTAACAGGGAGAAGGAAGCATCTCCGACCCCATAAAGTATATATATTCTTGATCAGCATCAACAGCCGAGTCGATATAGCCATGTCCGTCTGTCCGTCCGTACGTATGAACGCGTCGATCTCAGAGATTTTAAGAGCTAGAGACTCCAGATTTGGTACATAGGCTCGCATAATCCCTAGGCAGTACAAGTTTATTTAAATTTTCAATAACTCTTCCCGTTTCCGATATACACATGTAATCGATAACAACAAAATCTTCAATTTGGAAAACTGATGCAGTTTGAACGATTAGACTAAGTAATGACAATCTGTGAAAATGTTATTGAAATCGGTCGAGAAACACCGGAGATATGGAGTATTGAAATTAAGAAGGTATGCACTATACGCGTATACATACACACACTCACACATACTTGCAAGCACTGACTGTATGCGTAAAGTATAGGGTTAAGGGTATAGTCTAGTCGGGATTTCTCGACTAGAGCCTTCTTACTTGTTTTTTCTGTTTTTAAACATTGGATTGCATCAACGCATCAATTGTCTGGCCAATTGAGCGATTATCGATTGCTATCAATTTATTTTGCAGTTCTGGGTTGGAGCGTCGAATAAGGCGCTTTTGGTGTGCTAAAATTTCTGTGCGGCAACTTTAATTAGACGGTTGAGCGAGTTGCAGGTTAGCACACTCCAAAAAATGACCCTGCCTTTGCTCGACCAAGCCGAAATGCAGGCGCAAATTTTTATTCTTCTATGATGTCAAAGAAGGACTCTTCTATCATTAAGAAATATTTAAAAAAAAACAAATTTTATTTTTAAAAGCAAAAACAAATAATTTTTTGAATTATGTTTAAAGTCAATTAATTAAATTTTTTAATTTTAAGGTAGTATTTTATTTATATTTATTTATTTCTAAATTTACACTCGGGTTCTTCTAAGTGCAGATGTGCAGAGTGATGTCTGTTAAATTTCAACGCCACATAGTCATAAACGGCTTAACAGTTTTCCCAAACCGAAACCCCATCCATCTAGGTGAGCTTTAAGCTGCTTGCTTTAAACTAAAACAGTATATGATTTAATAATTTATTCCCGGCCAGAGCCGCTGGTTTTTCGCACAGCTCAGTGAGCTGCTGAGGAAGCAAAGGGCGGACTACAAACAGACGAATAGGGGGACGAACGTGGGTAAACACAGCGCTTCAAATCATTGCAAGGATATAACCGCAATAACAAACAAAACAAGTAAGAAGATTCTACTCGAGAACGCTAGACTAGGAGATACCCTGAACCCCCTAGACTTTACGTGTACAATCATTGGTTTTATGTGTGTGTGTATGAGTAGTATCCACGCGTGTACAAAAAATGCCTGCATAATGACTAAAATTCAATCTTCGATATCTCTGGAGTTTCTCACCGAAATTTGTATTAAAAAAAAAACAGGTTTTTATAAATTTGTTTACAATTTCTCCAAAAACCTTCCAAGATATCCAAATTAATGATTTTATTGTGGTTGAATACATGTGTATATCGGAAACTTTTAGAATAAAGAATCATTTTAAATTTCGAATTGCTCGCTTTTATAGTCTGTAAGATTTAGACAGATGTAGATACAGACTGACATGGCTATTAATACTTTATATATTTTATGGGATCGGAGATGCAATCTTCTGTCTGTTACATACATCTGCACAAAAATAATATACCCTGTTTACCCATGCTATGGGTTCTGGGTAAAAACAGCTACAACAAGTATTGTGAAGCACTAACTGAATGTGGTAATGGCATTGGCAACCTCTGTAGCAGTCCTGCGAAAAGGATCTTTGTTTTTGAAACTGTGTTTGTTTGCCCAGCTTTGGTTCGTTTCGCTGCGTTTCGCTTCGTGTTGTTGTGATTTACTTTTGGCTCTTAAGGCCACCATAAAATCAGCTTCACTGCTTTCATAAATTCCTAAAGCATTCCTCATTGACAAATTGCCAACAACCTTACTCTTATAATTGGGTTCGTTTGTGTGCAACAGCTGCAGAGTTGGAAGCAGACACAAACTAATGACAAAATAGATAGAAGAATAAGACACTGCGGTAACCTTTTCATTGATTAAAACATCAACTGCATATGCATGCAGTGAAGTAATAGTTGCCATTGACTTATGTTCATAATAAATATATTATTGAAACGCAGTGCAAATGATTAAATTAAAACAAGCAAGAAAGCTCTAGTCGAGAAATCCCGACTAGACTATAGCCTGAACCCTATACTTTACGTGTACAGTCGGTGCTCGCAAGTATGAGTGTATACGACAAACTGCAAACTTCAATACTCCATATCTGCTGTTTTTTTCAACCGCTTTCAATAAAAATTTCACAGATTATTATGATTATTTTGTCTAATGTCTTAAACTACAAATTCAAGATTTTATTATTATCGATCACATGTGTTTATACACTATAAAATGTAAGTACATCGTTACCGCCAAAACGCATTACCACTTTATTGAAAATTGTCCGAACAGCGTTGTTTTCATCCGGGTTGCACATGCTTTCATCTCTGCACTTTCAAAACTGTAAAACTCGACAAAAGAAACTTAAGTACACATCCTAGCACAGGTCGTGTTAAGATATTCTTATCTTTTGTTAAGTCAGAATGCAATTACAAACACAGTAATTATTAATAAAGTGACTGTTAGTAATCTCAAGTAACTTGCGTAATCAAACTATCTTGAGTTAGCCTCAAACTTGATTTATGGGACAAAAATCTTGTCAAGCCTATTGTCATTAAATTTCTTCGCAACCTGCCACGTACACATTAATACTTATTTACACTCCATCCATAATCCATATTATGCCCATAAGGTACGAAGTTCGACCTATAAATATGTTCAACAACAAAAACTATTAACACAAACACAACGCTGAGCTATTACAAGGACCCCAACGATAAGGCAATCAGCGATCCCTAAAACCGCAGCTTGTTATAATAAAGGACATGATGGGACGCGAGCTTATTTGGGCTGGGCAGTGCAGGGCAACCGCATGAGATACATATACGAATACAAAGCAGGCAACCGCATGAGATACATATAAGAGTACTAAACGAAAACAGACACAAGCACAGACAGCCAAAAAAAAAAAAATTATAGAAAAAATATACAAACGTAAAGCACAAAAAGAAGTTGTGTGTGGTATCCGTGATGGACATGGGACAAGGCGTTCCGAACGTGACTTTGTGATTTTATTGGCCTTGAAAATACCTCACGTATAAGCAAGGATTTTCCTTTGTGGCGGGCCACACTCTTACATACACAGACATCCTTTGCATTAACACTCAACTAGTGGAAGCTATGAATGTTTTTTATTGCTGTGTTTAGTGAAAGAAAGGGATAAATGCCAATTCCCTGAGGAAAACTAGTGTATACGAAAACCGAAGCTGGCGACTGTTAAACTTAATTGGTTGCCAGTCAGTGTTTCGTGGAAATAAAATCAAAAGTTATTAATACAAATAATCAGCATTTTAAATTAACAAGTAACTAGTTGAGAAATCCTGAATAGACTATACTTGCTTGCAAGTATGTGTGTGTCTCAACCGATTTCCATAAAAAAATTCATACATTGTCATTATTTCAACTAATGTTTCATACCGAACTTCTTATGCCGAATAAAAATTGTAGTATTTTAATGTTTTCTTTACTAAAAGAATAAACATCAAAAAGCACCACAGCAACGCACAATATAACAATAAACATTTGCATGTTAGAAATTAAAAATATATATGTTCTACAGTAATTTTTTAATCCTTGGACACATGTAATAAGAGGTATACTGATTTGTGTATACTGTATTCATCTTGATCAGTAACAACAACTGAGTCGATATAGCCATCTCTATATATTCATATGAGTTGAGAAGCTAGAGTCATCAAATTAGGCGGCAAGATAGATAGTCCCTTTAAGATCTTCATCAAACAAGTTTTGAAAGCCGCGCCTGCCCCTGCCACCTTCAAAGCCACGTTTTTAACCAGACTTCAAACCTACCTGATTTTATTTCAGTCCTCAATGGATCTCAACTATCCACTTTTTGACAAAAAAAAACTCGCTCCCCCACATATCTCCATTATTAAATTTAATGCCACGCTAACGCCCACCTCCCTAGTTCTGCTTTCTAAAAAAGAAGTTATATCTTTCACAGTTTTTGAGCTAGAGTCAACAAATTTGGTTTGACGATATTTTAAAAAGATCTGCTTTAAAACTCGCAACACCAGCTTCCCCGCCTTTCGAAAACGAAAAAGCGTATATCTTTAAAAGAAAGAGTCTCGAAATATGTAAATGATAATCCGTCAATTGACTCCTAGCACGCATAATACCATATACCTAAAGAAATCGGGCGATCGGCTATTGACTCCATCCCTTACCCCTGGAGAGTCAATGGTGCAAAAATGTTTGTTGAGCTGTTTAGGCATAATAAGGTAAATATAATATTAGTTAATATCCGTCATGCTGTACGTTACTACGTCCGCCCACATCCGTACAGCTAGAGTTACCGAAATAAGTAAAAATATAGCTTGTGACGTCTTCCAAAAAAATTTCCTTCCGTAGAAAAGATCTGAAACAAAATTGTGCGAGCGAATTTGATGGCCTTACACCCTAATTTAATGGAAAATCGTCTATGAAGTTTCCTTTTAAAGCAAGAGCTATGTTTGAAGTGTGTAAAAGAAAGAATGAAATTTGGCTAGGAGCAAGGAGCAGGCAAAGAAAAGGCATTTTTGTTTATTGCACAAAAAAAGTACATTGAAAGACAGCGGCAGTCGTGTCTACCACGTCCTTTGCTGTTACTGTTGCTGTTGCTGTACTGGCAGCTGCAATTCTGGCTGCGGATTTCCTGATGATTTTATTGGGCCTCGAGCAAACATTTTTGAGTGTAGCCAGCGGCGCTCAGGACTGCGGAATGCGCAAAAGTATTTGGTAACTTTGTTTCCTTTCTTTTTTATTCACCCAACCGTTTTCAATTTTTTTTTTTTATTGTCCAAAGGAACGAACAGGCATAAAGGATTAAGCGTTTGTGTTGCCGGCAGGCCTGCAAATTGTTGAAAAGTTTTTTTTTTCAAACTTAATATCCAATTCGTCTACCGCTTTGGCTAGTCACCTTAATTTAAACTGAAGCAAGAAAATAAAATGCTATAAAATATTGACAAAATGGAAATCAACCGACACACATTTGCACAACACTAGTCATCGTGTAGGTGTGGTAAATATTAACACCCTTGCATGTTCATGTGCATCGAGGCATTGCCTACTTTAAGGCTACAGCTGGCGCTCTGTTGCAGCAGTACACAGCAGTTGCAGCTGTATCCTTTCCATTTTCACTCGCTGCCAGTTACTGTACGATATTACAGCAGCAGACAAGTTGCCAGCTACTTATGGCTCCAAAGTCGAAACACTAACGCCAAGACCAAAAAAACAACCAGAACTAAGAGCAACATACATACTTATATGAACTTATAAGTGTGTACAATATTGCGTAACAGTTTTTTATGTGGCATTACCTATAGCTGCTTATAGACCTTGGCACAGGTCTTGGCACTTACTTAGCAGTGAGTGCAAATGCTCATGTTGCTTAAATTCAAGTAAGAGCAAATAACAGCGAGTCCTGTTGAGTGCTTGTTTAGCTGCTTTAAAAAGCCACTCGAGTGCATGGTTTTTTAAAATATTTATTCTTGTTTTTTGTTACATAACAATCAAGTTCAAGCTTACGCCAAACATGGAATAAGTCAATGTATTTGTGATTGGGTCTTTACAAAACAACAACAAAACCAAGTAAGAGCGTTGTAAGCGGACACAACCGACTGCGGTACTTAGATAACAGCACAATAACTAGCAGTCTGGTAGCAAAATGGTGAATGGGACAGGGCTAGATTAATAAAGATCTTTGGGCCAAATCGCTAGATAACAATTCGCCAAATTTTGTGACTCCATCGCCAAAACATTGCAGGCGGCTAATTTGGGCGTAGCATCCAAATTTATAAATCAGACTTCCTCAATTAAGTAGTTGAAAAGTGTTAAATATGTGTGTTTTATTTATTTGCAACTCGAGATGTATCGATTTGTTATCTCTTTCCCATCCCCTTTATTTAAACTTTGTCTGGTGCAGTTTTCATAACCTTTAGTATTAGAGTATAATAATAATACAAAACAAGTAAGAAGATACCCTAAACACTATGCCTTACGCGTAAGTATGTGTGTGTGCGCGCGCGCTAACTGCGCACTTGACTTAGCTTCAATGTTCCATATCTCCGGTGTTTCTTAACAAAGTTTTCCAAATTCACGATTTTATTTGTATCGATCAATTGTGTATATCGGAATCGGGAAGAGTTATTGCAAATTGGAAACAAACTAGTACTGCCTAGAGATTAGGCAAGCTTTTTTTCCAAATCTGGAGTCTCTGCTCTTGTAGTCTCTGAGAAATTTAAATTTCACAGATTTTCAGTATTTTGTGTGTAGTTTCAAAACCTATTTTCAAATTCAAGATTTTGTTGTTAGCGATTACATGGGAATATAAAAAACGGGCAGAGTTATAATTTTTTTTACTTCTTATTTTTTTATAATTGTAAACAAACTTTTTTCTTTTTTTAAGTAAATTAAATTTATTTGTGTTGTTGCTTTTGAGCTGGGTTGTTCTGGCCAGTATGACTCATTTAAAATTTAAATAAAAACAAGTAAGAAGGCTCTAGTCGAGAAATCCCGACTAGACTATACCCTTAACCCTATACTTTTCGCATAGAGTCAGTGCTTGCAAGTATGTGTGAGTGTATGTATGTATACCCGTATAGTGCATACTTTCTAAACTTCAATACTCCATATCTTCAGTGTTTCTCAACCGATTTCAATAAAATTTTCACAGATAGTCAATATTTAGTCTAATCGAAATTGAAGATTTTGTTGTTATCGATCACATGTGTATATCGGAAACGGGAAAAGTTATCGAAAATTTGAAACAAACTTGTACTGCCTAGGGATTAGGCGAGCTTATGTACCAAATCTGGAGTCTCTAGCTTTTATAGTCTCTGAGATCGACGCGTTCATACATATGGACGGACAGACGGACAGACGGACGGACGGACAGACGGACAGACGGACGGACGGACAGACGGACATGGCTATATCGACTCGGCTGTTGATGCTGATCAAGAATATATATACTTTATGGGGTCGGAGATGCTTCCTTCTGCCTGTTACATACTTTTGCACAAATCCATTATACCCTTTTTACCCATTTTCAACGGGTTAAGGGTATAATTAAGTTCAAATTCAATATTTTTCCAATGCGTTTTCACGGCTTTGCCGGAATCACCAGAGTCTAATTTTACATTAAACAAACAAAGAACAAGACATAAACACAAATAAATAAAATCCACTTTTATTTGAATTTATTAGTATAAATAAATGAACTGTTTGGTTTGATTTAAAAATAAGAAACATGAATAACTTAAATATCTCTCTCGAGAATTAACCTTACAACAAAATAGTAAATTTTTTTTTAATCTTACCTTTTCACAATACAACCAGCTGTTTTGCGACTTACAAGAGTCGAATCGAATAGAATTTAGAATTTTTAGTTTTCGCGAGCTTGCCCCATTTAAAGAAATTATTTTTAATATTGGATAAGATATTCTGTTATTCCGGGAAAAGACAAAACCACAAACTATTCATCATCAACATCTTTCTAGCCGATTGAGTTTTGCTTGGTGTTTTAACATTATTTTGTTTTACATATATACATTTTATATGTATAAACATAGATTATGTGGTCGACTGTTTTCTGGCACACGGAAACGAAGAGCCAGAGAAAATTTAAGCAGACCAATTCAGCTGTGATTGTTGTTGTTGTTGTAATTGGCACTTTAGGCAAGAGTTGGTCTACATGTTTGCTCGCATTGTTGCAATTGTTGTAATTTCAATACTCTGATACCGAAACGGGAAAAGTATATTGGTTTATTTCTTCTCCGACATGGGCTGTATGAACGCAACTTGAAGCTTTTTCATACTTTGCAGATCTTAGTTCATGTCTGCGTCAGATAAAGTGTCAGGATTAGGGCGCTGAAAATTTAATTTTTGAAATCGGAATTTACTATATCTCACAGTTTTAAAGCCAAAGTCAGCAAATATAGAAAAGGTGAGGTCCCCCAAAGATCTGTGTAAAAAATTTGATGGAAGGCCGCGCACAACCCTGCCAACACTGCAAAACCCCAAATCCCCCAAGCATACTTTATTCGACTAGTTTTCATACTGTTATCAATGTATTTCGCAGTCAGTTACGTCCGCATGCAACAGTTTCACTTGTTGTTGTTGTTGCTTTTGTTACTAAGTAATAAGCAACCGCATCAACAACAACAACAATACGAAAGTGTCGACAGTCGAAAATGTAATAAAATTGTTGCCAAGTCTAAACCACAAGGTAGAGGACGTAGTTAAGCTGCTAGCGCGTTGGCTGCCAAGTGCTTGTTTCCAAAAACCACCACACATACAAACATACAACATAACGGCGCTGTAATGCTCGTAAGCAGGTGTAATTGAATGGTCTTTCCCGACGACTTCCCCTCACTGTTGCGTACAAAACTTCCAACGATGTTTTACTTTGTAAGCGAGAGATTTCCAATGGGAAACGACCTACATATATATGGGTATTTCTGCGTATGTTGTATCGGACTGCTGGAAATTTTGTATGCATTGTGGCATGGCATTAAATGTAATTATTGTATTAATTTCCGCATGTGTGAAATATTGTTTGGCAAGCTGCAAAAATTATGGCTGAAAGATGCTCCGAAAACACGGCTATAAAAATGCCAACAATGCAAGTTAATTACTAAAAACAATTCTTGATGAGTTTTTGTGACAGGTTTTATAATTTTAAAACAGCAAGTGATTGTGGAACTTAAACAATGGTTTCACAGTAGACAACAGTCGAAACTAGTGAAGAAAATTAACGAATGGTGCGAAAGTTGTCAAGCAATCTATACAGGAGGAATGGTCACTTGTAACGATATTTTGTTCATACTGATTTATAAACTAATTAAAAAATATTGTATGTACACAAAAAAAAAACAATTTACACTATGTGCGGAACTGAAGCTTAGTTTTTATTTTAAAACAGTCACGTTATGTTCTATAGTATCCCATCAATAAAACGAATTTGAGTTGAGATTAGACGTTATCGATAAGAAAAGTTAAGCGGCAAAATTAAATTGCATCTATCAGCTTCCCTCATTCTTTGTCAACCAAACAACTACGAAATAGTTTTACAAAAACAGCGGTTAAAGCTGCAGTGCTGCTGCTACATACGTTACGTTATTTGCAACTCAACGCTTATCAAAGCAAAAAGTATCTATATATATAGAAACGAAAATTATGTATTCTTTAACTAACTCTAACTCTCGCTTGTTAGTTTGTAGTTACACATTTATTTTTGTATCGCCATCAAGTGCCAACGCATATTCTAATAAAAGCGTAATTTAAATATAATTGCAATTAAAACTCACACTATACATACTTGCAAGCAGTAACTGTACGCGAAAAGTATGGGGTTCCGGGAACAGTCTTGTCGGGATATGTCGACTAGAGCCTTCTTACTTGTTTTTTTTATACCCTTAACCCATTGAAAATGGGTAAAAAGGTTATAATGGTTTTGTGCAAAAGTATGTAACAGGGAGAAGGAAGCATCTCCGACCCCATAAAGTATATATATTCTTGATCAGCATCAACAGCCGAGTCGATATAGCCATGTCCGTCTGTCCGTCCGTATGTATGAACGCGTCGATCTCAGAGACTATAAGAGCTAGAGACTCCAGATTTGGTACATAAGCTCGCCTAATCCCTAGGCAGTACAAGTATGTTTCGGATCCACTCCGGTTTTCACTATATATATATATATATATATAACTTTCCTGATGTGATAACTGATTTTTAATAGTTATCAGATGGGCATAGGCCTCCCTTATGAGGCACGGTACGGCCCAAGTAGTGTTGAAAAATATTGCGGCCCTACACACATTAATTTGTCTGAAAGGCACGAAACGGTTTGGAACAAACAATTTTTTATGCCACATTTTCTTTAACTTTTTATTAATTTCACTAAATACATTTTAATGCACTTATATTTATTTAATTTTTAGCTTAACCAAGAACATGAAATACATTAATCAATTATATAGTTATAGCTATTCAATTGTGTTGTTGCTGTTAGCTTTGTTATCGTATTATATAATTTGAAATTTTTTTCAAACTTCTTGACCAAATTCATTTATAGTCATTTTTATCCCTGAACCCATTGAAAATAGCTAAAAATGGTATAATGGTTTTGTGCAAAAGAATGTAACATGCATAAGGAAGAATGACCCCAAAAAGTATTAATCTATTGTTGATCAGCATCAACAGCCGAGTCGATATACTCATGTCCGTCTGTATGTATGAACGCGTCGATCTCAGAGACTTTGAGAGCTACAGACTCCAGATTTGAAACATAAGTTCGTCTAAGCCCTAGATAGTAGAAGATTAATTGAAATTTTCATTATCTCATCCCGTTTCCGACATACACATAGACTCGATAACAAAAAAATATTGAATTTGAAATCCCGACTAGAATATACCCCGAACCATATACTAAATACGTACAGTCAGTACCTGCAAGTACGAGTGTGTGTGTATACGGGTAGTCGACTTTCCTTCTATGTTCCAAATCTCCTGTGTTTCTTAAACGATTTTATTACAAAGAAAACTTAAATAATATAAAAGATTTTATTAAACTAATGATAATAGTTTTAAAATAAATATGCATATACCCCTTTTAGTTGTTATATGCAAAATCTTTTAAGCTGGAATTTAAGCAACAACAAGTACAAAGTGTGGTTTTGTGATATGTAGCGTTTTGAGCTTTGCTGACTTAACTTCTATAACTCCCTTTACCGCCGGTCTTATTTATTAGGTATGCGAATTAATTGTTTTAAACTGCCTCGAGCAATTCTCACCAGCACTCAAAAATACCCATTCCCATCAGCCGGCAGCAAGCGCGTATCTATATATGTAGAGTAAATCGACATCAGCTTTTATACGTGAAACGTTCGAGAATAATTGAATTTTAATTTTAGCATAACCTTTGGGCTAAAGCGTATGAATAACTTTTAACCTCAGGGAGAAAGCTACGTTTTTGATATTAAACAATATATATATTTTTCTGAAGTCATCAACACCTAAGACTTAACACATCTGTCCTAGTTTGTGTTCTATTTATTTACTCTAACATCGCATATCAGCCTTCTGCACAGCTTAGTACGGTGTCGAATCTAAGATATACATAACTCAATTCTTAGTACCAGTTGAAAAAGCGTTGGTTAACCTATAAATGAAAGCGTAAGGAGATGATTATGTTACCTCCGTAGTAGGAAACTGCCAAGATTTTCATCCTTATGTGCCCGTTTAGCTTCTGGACTGAACTCTCAGTAAACTTATGCACACAGGAGCGACGGTCAGTTGCATTGATGGCAGACTTGCAACTGAATTAATAGATAACATGTTCACGTTTAAGACTGTGAGATCTATTGTCCGCACCCCAGATATTAAAGAATAACACCGTATCGTGATAGCACCAATGTCTTACCTTTTTATATTGTACCATGGCTTGATCAAGATTTATACCCTAGAATCGAATTTTAGAGCGCATTTAGTTTTTTGCCTCTATACTTAACAAACAAAACGAACAGCCCAGTGGTAGCGGGACTAAATCCAATTGAGCCAGAAATTAGTCTTACTACCGATCAGAAGCAGCAGCTAAAGGCAGCCATTAATGAATTTCCATCGTTTGCCAAAACTGGCCTAGGTTAAACACACTTGTCGTCCCACGATATTGATGTAGATACGGCAAAGCCCATAAAGCAGCGCCATTGTGCTGTGTGTAGAAAGCCTGATATACACGGAGAATGTTGGATCTCGGGGTTATAGAGGAGTCCAACAGACCCTGGTATTCACCAGTAGTTTTAGTTTCAACGGCTGGCAATGTACGGCTATCTATTGATAGACGTAAACTTATTAAAATTAGAGTTCACATATCCCATGCTTCTTATATACTACAATTAAGTCGATGACAAAAGCAAAGTACATTTTAAGCATAGATCTTAAGGATGTTGATATGAAGAAGAAGATGAAATCAAAGCAATCTGTAAAATGCAATCCCATTTTATAACCTGATGTTAACCGCAATAACATAACATTGTGCTAGTGTAAGCACATATTTTGAATGAGACGCAGACGCATCCTTGGAACACGTGAAGTGTCATCAAACGGACGCGACTGGGATAACGGAAACCCATAAACAAAATTGGCCTGTTTGTGCGTGGGCCATAAAAATTAGTGATGCAAAATATGCAATACAGTTACACTCCTCTCTGCTAAACCACATTATTGGCAGTCACGACCTCCTCTGAACCCCGTTTCTCATCACTACGATCACTTGAGGAATTAACCATGGAATATTCACCAGAAATGTTCAGTATATTAAATGATGATATTGATGCCCATATTGACAATTTCAATGAAAATAAATCATTTTAGTAATTAAAAACGAGCTTTTTATTATCAAATTTTAAGACTACAGCAATTCTTTATCAGTGTACCTCTGGAATTTTTCAAATACCTCTTTCCGTTCAAAAGTTACGATTTTTGCAAAGATAATTCGCGATTCCGGCCACTTTACGGCGTCCAATTTAAATCCTATAAATTTAATAATTTGCTTATTATTAACTTATATTCAGCCAGACCAATCAAATTGGGAGCGGTCACATAAGCACTTAGCATTACAGACGAGTGAAGCATTCGAGAGTAGCGTTCGGCCAGCAGATGGTCACTTATGAAGTATCTTAAGAGCTATTGCGCAAGATAATAATAACTTCGCTTTCGACAGAAAGGACTCATTCGACTTGATGTGTGTGATAGCCCAGAAAGGCATTCAATAAACATAAACGAAAATTAATCGACGGAACGTCATGCAGTTGTTTCATATACAATGCCAAATGGGTCCCGAAATTTATTAAAGCTAAATTTAAACGTAAGCTTGGGAATTATGATTATGACATTGAGGATTTACGAGGCAATGGCTAATACCATGCTAAAGATATACCCTACCAAGCAAAACCACTTTTAATACTCCAAGTGGTGTTCATCCATTTGTTTTTAGCTGGGGAGAATGATTATGCTATTGAAGATTTACAAAATTATGCAACGTTTTTATTTAACCAATGTCCCGATTCATCTTGAAGATAGTTAGCAAAATATATTTTGAAATGATAAAGCTTGGAGCATTAAATTTTTTGTATCTTTAAAACAAAAATTAAAAAAAAAAAATGTTCCTGCATCTTGTTTTTAAACTTTTGTAAATCTATAGGCAAACAACAATTAAAATGCTTAGGTACTAGATATCGCCATGTTTTTTACCCTTAACCCATTGAAAATGGGTAAAAAGGGTATAATGGTTTTGTGCAAAAATATGTAACAGGGACAAGGAAGCATCTCCGACCCCATAAAGTATATATATTCTTGATCAGCATCAACAGCCGAGTCGATATAGCCATGTCCGTCTGCTCGTCTGTCCGTCCGTCCGTCTGTCCGTCCGTATGTATGAACGCGTCGATCTCAGAGACTATAAGAGCTAGAGACTTCAGATTTGGTACATAAGCTCGCCTAATCCCTAGGCAGTACAAGTTTGTTTTAAATTTGCGATAACTCTTCCCTATTCCGATATATACATGTGATCGATAACAACAAAATCTTGAATTTGGAAAACTTTCTGATGCAGTTTGAAACATTAGACGAAATAATGAAATAATGTGAAAATTTTATTGAAATCGGTTGAGAAACACTGGAGATATGGAGTATTGAAATTAAGAAGGTATGCACTATACGCGTATACATACACATACATACACACATACTTGCAAGCACTGACTGTATGCGTAAAGTATAGGGTTAAGGGTATAGTCTAGTCGGGATTTCTCGACTAGAGCCTTCTTACTTGTTTTTCTTTTATGCATGTAATGGGTTAAAGGTATACAACATTCAGAAATAAAATCCCAACAGAATATCGGGTTGATTCGTTGAAAATTGACTGCGGCTTGAAATCGATTCTGGCTGCATAAAATATGTAAATTACAAAAATAAATTTTCAAAGTCTAGAGATAATCTGTGTGTTGTACTAGAATTTGAAGGCATTTGAAATAGCAGCGCAATTCTGATTCTAATGTATCTTGACTATCTGTAGAGACCCATCTAATAGCAATCCTTGATTGTCAGTTGAGATTCCACAGAAAACTTTGTCTCCTTTAAAATCCATACATTCACCACCACTTTACGAAAGTCTAAGACCCGTAAACAGTGCAAAGACGTTGCTAAGAAGTCTAAGCCGCACGCCACAAGTCGACCGCAAAGAGTACACAAGAAGAAAACAGAAGGGGAAGCCGCAATAAAAAGCCAGTTATGGAAGGGATGAAATTAGATTGTAGGGTGACAAAGCTGAATCTCAAATTAAAGCGATTGCAATTGCGATTGAATTAAAATTTCGATACTGCACATCAAAGTACAGTTGAAGTTGAGACTAGTGATAACTTGAAGTTGGCTTCAATGGGGTTTCGCTCGTTTTTATCTTTTCTCCAATATTTAGCTCATCCCTCAATTCAAGCTTAATCGCATTGTACATTGCCTTCGTAAATTCTCCTCGGCTTATCCTGCTAAGCTCATTTTTCATGCAACAGTGTTAGTCCGGTGGATTTGGGTATGTACACCCCCTTCATGAGTTCGTTTTGCCAACTGTAAGGCGTGTCATGGTTGATGGTATTGACTTGGTTGAAGCTTGAAACCACTTCTCGTGGTGAATCCGGGGAGGCATGTCTTTGTTGTGGCCTTAAATATTTTATTGGTGTCATCTCGAAAACAGTCCAACGTTAACTTGTGTACTCCGTTCACGAATGTACAATGTTTTATTGTGGGCTTGTTGATATTTTTATCATTTGGCAATACTTTAAATGACGATTTTTAATTTTTGTTGTGGTTTACATGCTCAAATAAAATTAAAATAAATCATTTGAGACAATGATATTAATAGAGAGAAGGTGGAGAGAGACAATACCAAATTTTTTGAGGGTAGTTAAAGAACTGTCCAAGATGCTTAATGCAGCTTCCCAAGCGAACAAGCTTTTACTAATACGTAGTTTAAAAATGTTCTTTCTTATTTTATTGTTTTCAGAAAGATGCGGCTAAGTGCGGCTTGGCGACCGACAGTTTTAGAAAGATTTTTTTAAGGCTTTTGCGTTTATTTTAAAAGCGAATTTGATTTTTTTAAGTATAGGATTTAGCCACAGTTAAATTGAATCAAGTAAAACAAAGTACGAAAATATTCCTGAAATTTATGGATTTATCCGTCTGTATGCATGAATGCGTCCAGATTTGGGCCATAAGCTCGCCTAATCAATAAGCAGTACAAGTGTGTCTCAAATTTTCGATAACTCTTTCTGTTTCCGATATACACATGTGATCGATAACAATAAAATCTTGAATTTGGAAATCTGTAAATCTGGTATTGAAATCGGTTGAGAAACACCGGAGATATGAAGCATTGAAGTTAAGAAAGTATGCACTATACCCGTACACACATATATACATATATGTATAGTTTAGTCGGGATTTCTCGACTGGAGCCTTCTTACTTGTTATTACTTGCTATTATATACCACCTTCGTCAGCAACTCTGTGTACGATGCACATTTGTCTGATATGCTTTCTGATTAGAGTTAAATTTCTCAGTTTGCCCATTAAGCTATTGTCATTCGAAAAGAGTCATTTGTTATTCCGCCCCATAAAACGGGAAACAAATCTCCAAGTTGTCCCATATCCCTTATATTTTAGAGAATTTCATAAACTGCCATTTGCACCATCTTTGCAGTTCCCGCACGAATTCATGATACAAAAGGTTACTGTTAGAATTCACTTCATTTGCTAACCAGGGTTTTTAAAAAACTATGCAAACATATGTTATTTACCTCATTTCAGTAAGGCTTTCGAATCTGTAAATCACTACAAAAAATCGTATTCTTTGGATCTAAGATAACTTAATTCTTAAAACACAGATAGTTTATTTTAAGGGCTCTGTTTTCAAGGCGGTTAAGGTCAATTCTGTGATCCATCTTGACCTTTATTATTATAAACGATGTTGTATATGTAATCTCGATTCTCTTAAAAAATTAGCGCTTGGTATCGTTGGGTCACTTGAATGTTCTGTTCGTTAGTAAATCTACGTCAAAATAAACAAGAAGGCTCTAGTCGAGAAATCCCGACTAGACTATACCCTGAACCCTATACTTACGCGTACAGTCAGTGCTTGCAAGTATGTGTGAGTGTATGTATGTATACGCGTATAGTGCATACCTTTTAAACTTCAATACTCCATATCTCCAGTGTTCACAGCTAGTCAATATTTAGTCTAATCTTTCAAGCTGCATCAAAGTTCAAGATTTTGTTGTATCGATCACATGTGTATATCGGAAAAGGGAAGAGTTATCGAAAATTTAAAACAAACTTGTAATGCGCGGGGACTAAGCGAGGTTATGTACCAAATCTGGAGTCTCTAGCTCTTATAGTCTCTGAGATCGACGTGTTAATACATACGGACGGACAGACGGACATGGCTATATCGACTCGGCTGTTGATGCTGATCAAGAATATATATACTTTTTGGGTCGGAGATGCTTCCTTCTGCCTGTTACATACTTTTGCACAAATCCATTATACCCTTTTTACCCATTTTCAATGGGTTAACGGTATAAAAACAAATACTATTGAATTTATTGAAGATATAGGAAACCTAATGGACCCAAAGCTTAAGTTTAACAAGAATATCGCTGTGTGGCCTGGGGTTCAGTAAGCGCTGATCGAAGGAATTTAATGGTCTCTAGATAACAAAAATTCTGTATACTTCTATTGATCATCCGATTTTTGCAAGGGGTATTGATATAGTGTTTATCGATGTCTAGGCTTGGCCTTAACTGGGACACTAACATTAACTTATGCGATGATCGATTATTATAGTCAAGTTGTCAATAATTATTTTTGTTGAATATTTCCTCTATGAATGGCAAAACTATCAGTTCCAAATTGAGCTTAGAAGCATGATAAATAAAATATAAATATAATTTATTATAACCTATACTACTACTACTTTTTATACCCTTAACCCATTGAAAATGGGTAAAAAAGGTATAATGGATTTGTGCAAAGGTATGTAACAGGCAGAAGGAAGCATCTCCGACCCCATAAAGTGTATATATTCTTGATCAGCATCAACAGCCGAGTCGATATAGCCATGTCCGTCTGTCCGTCCGTATGTATTAACACGTCGATCTCAGCGACTATAAGAGCTAGAGACTCCAGATTTGGTATACCTAATCACCTAATCCCTAGGCAGTACAAGTTTGTTTTAGATTTTCGATAACTCTTCCCGTTTCCGATATACACATGTGATCGATAACAACAAAATCTTGAACTTTGATGCAGCTTGAAAGATTAGACTAAATATTGACTAGCTGTGAACACTGGAGATATGGAGTATTGAAGTTTAAAAGGTATGCCCTATACGCGTATACATACAGACACTCACACATACTTGCAAGCACTGACTGTATGCGTAAATTATAGGGTTAAGGGTATAGTCTAGTCGGGATTTCTCAACTAGAGCCTTCTTACTTGTTTACTCTGCTTTTTACAACAAATTAAACAATAGCAATATGTGCAGCCGTCATCCCCTGGAGGGCATATTCTTTTAGCAGAAAAGTTGTAAAGTAGTTGTTAACGAAATCGCAACACTCAACCGCCGTGTTAAAAAAGCCGCCTGCTTAACATCAGTGAATTTTTTTTTCAATACTATTATCAACTATTTAGACTCAGATCGACTAATGCATATCCCATCAATAAATATCCTTTCTGCTCGCGGAGCAATGCTAAGTGATATCTTTTTAAACAAACTAATCAATTTTGAAATTTATTTTTCTGATTTAATCAACAAAATTAGTTTTGTAGAAACCGATCAGAAATACTTACCCCTTTATCTTCAAACTATTTTTTCTAAGTATACCATCCATAACCCTCTTCGGAGCTTACGTTCAATCTATAACGATCTTTTCCACTTTATACATAGTGCCACTCCTACTTGCTCTTCACAGACGACCGCAACATTTTTACTTTCTCAAAGTTAACTAACTTAGGCAAAATATTTATTTATATAAAAGCATAGAACTTTTCAAGTTATTCCAGTAAGCCCATGACCAAGCTCGTGTGTTCCTTTCTGCGCCGATAAATTGAACAATTTTCCATTTGTGCGAAATGCACTTACAATTTTGTACGCCCACACAATTCTTATAAACTTGAACGCAGAACTTTTTTGTGCAGGACACTACATCGCATCCTTTAATAAACTGCTCGCATAAAGAACTAAGCGAGATAAAAAGTATGGCAAGCGTGTTCCGCATAAAACTTTTATATGTGCATACATGCATGTGTATGTATATCACATTTTTCCTTATCACAATGCTGCCTCTTCCTTCTCTGTCTATTGCAATTTTAACGCACAAAGCATTGGTAAGTATGTAACGTGGTAGTTGTTGTATCATAGGGGTTATTTTTATTCAATGATTTTTTTCATAAATATAATTGCAATTTTTTCAAGTGCCCAATTGCAAGTTTTATATTATTTTTAACTTATTCCTTATGGGGCTCGTTTTTCTTAGTATTTTAGCTTGATTTGTATTTGTTTGTTGACTTTGTTAACTTTGTTGTTGCTTTACACAAATTTAAGTTGGTTTCTTTTTCCCTTTGCACTGCGGAAATTGTCGTGAATAGTTCATTTCAGCATTTTCCATTTTGCCCGGATTTATTTTTGCAATGTTTTCTTCGTTATTTTTTATTTTCTTTTGGCGTCGAAAACTTTGTCCAAGCAGCTGCGATTGCTTTTGCCATTTTGTAGCTGTTGACAGTTGGAAGCAAAAATAATTTCCCCTTTATGCAGATGAGTGCAGCACACTGGGCTCGCCGTCGTCCTTTTTCGTAATGAAATTGACATCTTGTGCCACGATTTCAAGCTGATTCGTCCTTCGTCTTCTTTATTTTTCTATCTACGCTTTCTGTTTTCCTAGTAGTCCCATCATCTTTATAGAAACAAACACCCGACGAAGTACTGTTAGTTTTCCACGCTCCGCAATTCAATTTCCGCATTAGAGCGCTTAATTGAATTTGAATGCAAACGTAAATTTTCATTAATTCCTCGTGAGGGATAAGTGATATAACAGTAATAATTATAATAATTCAATAATAATAACACAGGCACAAAAAAACAGTTTCCCGTTGGGAAAGATTGACTAACAGATACCCTGAACCCTAACCCGTACGCGTTCTGAACCCATTAAATGGGTATAATGGTTTTGAGCAAATGTATGTAACAGAGAGTTTAAATCATCTTCCACCCCATATTATATATATTATTGATCAGAATTAACAGCCGAGTCCATTAAGCCATGCCCGTCTGTCACTTTAAAAATGGAACTGACGCTCTATATATCCCTTATAAAAGTTGTTGGCTTACCTTTAAGAGTGTCCAAGAAACACGCGATAATACATGAAAAAAAGAACTACTTAGACAGAAAAGTTTAATTACTGCACTACTGCATTATAAGTAAACTTTAAGCTACGATATACATAGTGTTGTTTACCAGATGAAAACTTTACAAAATTAGGTTAATCCAGCTCAAAAGTTGCGCACTTCCGTAATGGGGGAACACCAAAATATGTCCAATTACAAATTTCGGGGGCCTAGGAGCGAAAGGATGATCCCCTTAAAGCTAGAGAGTTAAAGCATTGGAAATATACATGTACATGTGCACGTTGACTAAGTTGACTAAGTTATGAAATATGGTGACAAGATAAAGATTGATGTCTTCCAAAGATCTGCAATTTTAAAGGGACAATTTCTAATAATATATTTCGATTTCCAATATTCTCCATTTCCTTTTCACCCTGGTCCGCAGTCGGTTTCATCAGACTGAAAGGTTATTTAGTTGTTGTATATTTTTACTAACTTAAAAAGTCGCGTACAAAAAAAAAATATTGTGTAGTTTAAATGGAATTTAAAATAAAATGTGTACACATTACTTAATTTAATCGGCTTGGGGGTACCTTACCCTTCACTTAACGACTAATGTAGCGATGCATTACAGCTGAATGGAATGCATGAATGCAGGTATGCAGCGTCGGATTGGTTGACGACACAGAAATGAACCAGAAAAATAGTATCAATGTTTTTTTAGGAATATTGCCATATTGAGTACAAAAGCTTGTCAATATTTTTAAATGTCAATATTGTGAATGTACATTATGAGCTGGACGTCATTGATTTGTGGAGGAAAATATGTAGGCCCTGCGATAAAAAAAGGCGCAACTCGCTGTTCCACTCATTTTAATTCAAATTGAATAATTAAAAACGAAACACAAACAAGCTGTCACTTAACTTAACTGTCACATAACAGAATCTGGTGCTTTTTATAGTGGGATCACATGCATCGTTTCGACACAACTTTATGAAGTATGCCACCTATTGGAATCGGGGTATAACTGTTTATAAATATGCTGCATTCTATAAAAAAATATACTGTAAATGTGAAATATTTAAAAATAATGTACCTACATATGCATATATTGTAAGTGGATGTGAAAATCAAAAGATAAGGGTGAAATACAAAAATGTAAAAATGTAAATGATTGTATGTGTAAATGCAAAGCATCGCAATGATTACTTATTCATAATTTAAACAATATATTTGTATTTTTATTTTTATTTACCTGAAAAAAGTCATGCTTTCGGTTTAACATCCAATCCACCGAATTTGTTTAGCATTTTACAGAGCTACAATGTATCTCTTTTTCCTATATGAAATTTGTATTTGTTGTTCTGATTGGTGCTGTGATAGATGTTTTAGATCTTGGTGCTTTTGGTTGCCAAGAAAGTATTTTATAAAAACACAATTTGTACTTGATGTCGGTGTTGTTGATTTTTATTATTTCAATTAGCTCATTTTGGCTTGTATTAATAACACTACCATTGCAATTACAGCTCATTACGTATTCTTAAATACATGTTTCATGGTTATAGTGTATATGTATATAATAATATATAATATATATAATAATAATTGTATATATAGGCATAAGTATGTACTCGTATATGCATACCACATGTTTGTATTTTTATTTGGGTATTGTTGTGTGTGCTTAGCTCGGTACTCATTAATATATATGTATGTATATGTGTGTGTTTGTATATATAAATTTATGTATATATTTAACAGTTTTCATTTTATATGGAAAGCAATACAACTTTATAAATGTTTTACATTTGTATGAAGTATATTATACAATAATATGAAGTATATTATACAAAGCTTTACTTACAATATTGTAAAATTTAAATTCAAATACATATCAAGACTGCGGGGGATAAAATAAAGTTAAGTACTACTTTGCTCTGCATTCGCTGAAGTTATTTATGAAAGAACATATCGGTTTCCAGAAAAAAAAATTTTGATGTTGAAGTTTTTTGTTGGAAATTTTGAAATATGTAGATACACTAACACAATCAAAAATCTTATGTTTGTTTAAGGTAAATGGGTAGGGAAAATGCGTTTTTTCAAGGGTTTCCAAAAATGCAATTACACAAAAGCTATCAACAAGCGGTAATTCTTTTATTTGACATATGAGACAAGTGAACCAGGTTTAATGAGATACCTAAATCTATCCGATGTATTCTTAATTACTTAACACGTCGTTTTTAGATTTGCGATTCACGTCCGGATTTTGAAAAAAATGGGGGTAAAGTCTAAAAAATGTGTTTTTAGTACTTTCAGTAATTTGAACACCCTAACTGACGTGCGGGAAATATCTACATGATCTTAAATTAAAATAAATTATTTTAAAATACATTGGAAAAGATTTTGATATTTCACAAAGAACATTTTGTTTTATTAATTTTTTGAATTAATTAAATTAAATTTTTATTGTAATGCCCTGCATAAAAACTTTTAAACGAAGAACCATTTTATTTTTTTTTTGCTTTTAATTTTGAGCTAATGTTCTCAACACAACAACGCATCATTCAAGCCAAAAGAAAAACAAAATGTTTCCCTACCTAGTTACTTCAAAGCTCATTTAGTTCGTCAGCATTAACAATAAAGAGTTTGACATCTTACACAGCCATTAATAATACCATTGATTATATTTAAATCAACACTCTAAAATTTATCTAATAAACCATTTGAACTTGTAAATTTACACATTGTACAAGTTGTTAGAGTGGGTATTCCTCCAAAACGGCTTTACCAATTTTGTGCAAATTTTTAGGATTATGGAAAATGTGGTTACGTTTTTATATATACCGCTTTTTGATTAGGGTATACCAATTCAGAATTTCTTTTTAATTTTTAATCTTAAGTCGTCATACAAAACCTATAACCCCAAAATTTCTCCCATCTACCCCACCCATTTTTTAATCGCGATTTAATTTATTTATTTTTAAGAATATTCAATTTAAATACTTAAAAAATAAATTATTTAAAAAAGCATTAAGCATTCAAATCTGTTTGTTGATATTGGCTCTAGTTTTATTTTAACTGTCTACACATAAACAACATTTTTTCAAGTGCGTATATTTGTATAGGAGAACCTAAGCGTGGACTATAAGAATTTATTGATTGATAACACGCGTCTACAAAATAAGACATCTTTTTGAGATTTCAGAAATACAACATTAAACAAATAAACAATAGGTATTGAGCTACTGGGAATATAAAAATTAAGTTTCATAAATTTGCAATACTATAAGAAAAATGCGCTAAATGCTAAATTTTTCAATAATCGTATAATTAAAAATTTGTATACTCCACGTTTAGGAAAGTTCTAAACAATAATAAATAATAATAAATACTAAAGAAATACATCTGAAAACGGAGAAAAGTTTCTTAATTTGATTCGGCGCTGAATTCAATCTGTTTGTTGATATTGGCC
The DNA here is from genome assembly GCA_035044485.1 of Scaptomyza reducta. Lineage (NCBI taxonomy): Eukaryota > Metazoa > Arthropoda > Insecta > Diptera > Drosophilidae > Scaptomyza > Scaptomyza reducta. The sequence goes on from JAWNNV010000080.1 coordinate 65,240, forward strand.
CTAGTTTTATTTTAATACACCAATTTTTTGTATAGATTTTTGGCTGCCTAATCTAGAGTGGCAGTATTGACTCTCGTTTTATTTTATTATGTGGCAACAAATATTTTTAAAATTGTCAAATGATTTTCAAGATTTGGAAGCTATATTTCGAGTTACGTCTTTGAATGCACTGAAAATGAATTATAGAAAAATATTTTCCAAAATTGAAATGTTTATTAAATGCAGACGGTTTTATATTGGTATCAGAGTATTTACCAGTTGGTTCCGGCTAACTGCAGTTTCCATTTTTTACTTGTTTTTTATTGTACCACTTTTTCTTTTTCTAATTCGCTTTTAATAGATTTAACAGCTATAAATGTGGCCAATTCTTGGCAAAAATCGTAGTTTAGACTGAATACCAATTATTTTCATAACATTTTTTTGGACCAATGTATGTATGACGAGTATATTATAGAAAATGTTCTTTTAATGGAATGTTAGACTGGCTTGGCAATCAATACTTTCACGATAAACGATAAACAACAACAAGTAAGAAGGCTCTAGTCGGGATTTCTCGACTATACCCTGAACCCTATACTTAACGCGTACAGTCACTGCTTGCAAGTATGCGTGAGTGCGTGCGTGTGTATGCGTATAGTACATGATTTCTTAATTTTTGTTGACATACTGTATCTTGTTCGTGCGTTGGAAAACAATCGAGCTTATTTGGCGCCTAATAGACGACCAAAAGATATGTCACACTCAATTACTCTATTCCATAAAAAATATATAATTTTTCCACTATTTTACGCTTATGAGGAAATGTTTTATGATTTTATTGGAGATCGTCGAATACACTTACAACGATTGCCGGGTCAATTAGTGTATTTATATATGTATTTATATTTTGGTATTTTTCTATCGATATGTGTGTTACTGTTAGCTTTACATTTTCATATACATACGTATAATCTGCATTTTACTGACGCATGCCTTAAGAAGTGAACATATATATATATATTTTTTTTTTGCATGTGATAGTGAGTATATAAAATGATATCAGGGCTTAACACAAAATACTTAAATACAATTTTTGTTCTTTTTAAATTAAACAAAATATATGTCTATTAACACGATCTTAGCTAATTTTGGTAATCAGTGCAAGCTCTATTTGGCTAAGTTTAATAACTTTAGGGGCGGATCTTAACCAGGGTCTGGTAGATTAGGGGCTATCTAAGAGATCTTGTTCTTATTTATTAATACACAGAAAAAAAAATCCATTCTAAAATTCCAGATTAATGTTTTTTATGTAAGCTCAATTTTATACTCTGATACCGAAGGGTAATTATTTTTGTGAAATGTTCGTCATGTTGTTTGTATGTCTGATCCGCATGCATAAAATTAAAGTGATAGCTCTGTTATGACCGACTAACACCGGGTCAGTGCACATTGTTTTTTGTTGTGAGAGTGTTACTCACCAATTCCTTAAAGCAAGATATTTAAGACTTTGCAAATATTTGGGGTGCTACGACCACTGGGAAGCTTGGATATCGATAATCGAAAAGTAAGGAAGCTTTTTTCAGCACGCCGATAACAATAAACACTTGAAAAGCCTACTCCTTCTTGGAAGTATATGTGTGTCTGTGTCTACGTGTATACTGCATATTTGACTTAACTTCAATGTTCCATATATCCGGTGTTTTTCAACCGATTTAAAAAAAAATACACAGATTTTCGATATTTCTTCTATTAAACGCCGTTTCCAAGTTTTCCAAATTCAAGATATTAAAGCTATCGATAACTTGCAATTGAAACTTGTCCTTCCTAGGGCTTAGACTTATGTTCCAAATCTGGGTTCAATGGGTTCAGGGTTTGAAAAGCATAACCAAAGTTAGTCAAAAAATGATAGCTTTGCATAAAAACAGACAGATCACCACGGATATAACAACTCTGCTTGCGATGCTTATGTTTTTACGCATTACACATTTCAATTAAAGTACACTTTTTCGAACGTATTAAAATCAATGAGCCCATATATTTCCAGCATCTCTACATCTAGAGTTATCAATTTTGGTGAAAAGAAAGTGCGTATATCTTCCACAGATGAAGTCAACAACTTTGTTTCTTATTTTGATATTGGCATCAGAGTGTTTCAAAATTTTAGATTGATTTCGGGCTTATTAACATGGATTTTTCCTCAGTACAGATATTAAGCGCGTAAGGTGTTTGATTTAAAAATTATTTCATATTGATATGTTAACAAAGAATAACAAATTAAACTTAACGAATTCTTAGACAAACCGTCATCACAAATGGTGGCACCAGTGCCAGCCACGTTAAGGAGACAATGTAGTTGGCATCGCTGTTGCTGCTGCTGTCGACGGCAGAGTCAGGAAAGTTCACATTTCCGATTATTGCAGTCGGCGTTTTATCTAGGAAGGATTTTTGTTCTGATAAGCCGATTTCATTTAAGTTCGATTGAAAGCGCGTGTCTTGGGGTTTTTTATTTTGTGTTTGTAGATGATTATAAGAGCACACATGATAAAAAAAAGAAAAAGAAAGAGACAGAATAAAATAGAATAAGAAGAGAGCATAGAATAAGAAAGAGGCAGAAAGCAAATGCGTTGTGATACAATTAACACGGTGCCAGGATATATTTCGACACGTTTTGTTCTTCTTGAGTACTCACTTTTATCTTGTCCGTATATGGTGCGCGTGTAATCGGAGTTGCCATAGCCCAAAATATTGTTTCCACCCTCACTCCAATGCGAATCGCTTGTATATATACCCGTGGAAGTAGTTGTTGGTGGATAAGAAACTAAAAGGGTAAGTAAAAAGGATATTGAGCATTGAATTATCAAAGCATGTTACCGAGTTCAAATTTTCAAATTAAATAAACAGCTTTTAATTATACTATACTAAGAAGATCACCCTTTTGAATACTATAAAATTAAGTATTTGTAAAATATATAACCTTACAGCACACCTCATATAAAATATATTAATAGACAATCGATATATTAAACATTTATTTTAAAGCCTAATCCGATGGTACGGGTGATATAATTTTGTGTAAATGTATGTAATAGGGACTTTCCACTGTTCCGTGATTCTCCGTTAGTAACAAATAAAATATTCACATTGGGAGCCGTGCTTCAAATTCTTGCTTTTGGAATTCTGGGAGGTTGCATTTTTGGCAGCGTATTTTTCTCACTTTTTAGCAGCAAATTTAAATTAACGAATCTTTCGTGACCGACCGAAAGTATTTACGGTAACAACCGAACGAACTTCAGATTGGAGAATGGGCTTACCTAAGCCATAGACAGATAAAGCATCAATCATTATCCATAAAAATTTCCGTTTCCGATATACGCATGCAATCGATAACAATACAAACTTAAATTTTCCAAATTTAAAACTTGATTAAGAATTTAATATACAATATTATCATCAAAGTTGGTCGAGAAACACCTTAGATATAGGATATTGAAATCGGCTCAAGCTCACAGTAGCACGTGCAGGATTTCCTTTATAAGCATGATTTTGACCCATTATAGTCTAACTCTCGATTCGCTGGAACGCCTTAATCAAGTTGTTCTAATTTTGTTCTTAAGTTGCAAAAACAAAGTGATTTTTACGCTTATTCAACATTTTTAACATGTTTTAACTTATGTTCTACCACCGAATATGCGCATGCGTATCAAATGTTTACATGCGAATAACCGAATATGCTGATACAACAATCACACTCAAATGGAATCGAAACAAACGTAGTTCGGTGATTACTCTTTTAAATTCATTTCGTAAAAGGTAATATGTAACAACAAAAATAAAAAATTCACCATAACTTAAAAATAAATTAGAACCGCGGTTCTAGTTTCAAAGCAGTTTAGGCATTGAAAGCACTGGCTATAATTTATGAAATATTTATTTCCGAGAGTTTTAATTTGTGATAGAGTTTAATCCTGCCGCCCCCAGCACTCCGCTTTTCTAAATCAGGAATGCGTGAATCTTAAACATTATTGGGATAGTTACCAAATATGGTTGGAACCAGCTGGCAACTGCTGCACAGTAATCTCTGAAACCTCTGACCTTAAGATGTAGCCACTGTCAGTAGCACTTTCGAAAAAATCCATTTTACCTTCAATCTATTTGCTATAATTTTGCGCTGTCTTATCGATTAGGATGTTCGTTGATAGCTGTAAATCAGTCAGGAAAACGAGTTTTATATGTACATATTTATAAAGACAGATTAAATTTTGGCAATACCAGATACATAAATGAGGCACATGCTTTTTTTTGCAAAAAAAAACAACAGCACTTGTTGTTGAGTTTATCTGTTTTTTTTTTGCGTTTACTGTTTATGATTAATTTACATATTTACTTTTATTTTGCATAAAATCTGTTGTTCTCACCAGAGAACCCTGCAATTTATCAATTTTAAAAAATTCAACATGTCTCATTTAATTTTATTTGTTATGCTATTTATTTAAAACTCGCCCGTCTGTTATTTTGATTCGCTCCGTCAGCTCACTCCACTCCATTTGTTTTATACGCCCGAATTGATATAACAAAATGCTAATTATTTTGTATTTTTATTATGTGACAATATGCACAAATTTCATTCCAATTCACGCTTCGTTTTTATCAAATTGCTTTTGTCCATATAATTTAAGCTTGCAGTATAGCATACATCATTGATATTTTCATTTAAAACGCTTTTTAATTTTACCGTCCCTAAATTTATCTGCTTGTATACCAAACCCCATAATAGCCATCTCGACCAACTATTTTATATATGTAAAATTCTGTTGACTGCCAAATTAAATTGATAAATCGATGATATTTCCACACATTCAATACGAGTTTTTACTCTCCGCAGGTAAAAGAGTATTTTGAGTGTATCAAATGTCCTTCTGTTGTAAGGCCTGTGTAAACATAGTTTTCTTTTCGACTCGCAGCTAGAGATTTAAGAAAAAATGACTTTGTCTACGAATTGGTCAGACTAAGTATTAAGATTGGGATGGTACATCCACTCGGAAGCTGGAAAATTGATAACTGGAAATTGATAAAACCTAAAATTTGAACATCTTTACATATAAAGAAACCAAATTTTTCTTTATAAGAAAAGTCATCAAATTTGTTGACGTCGCTCATAGTGATGCTCAAAAAGCAAACCTCATTTGACAGATATCTAGCTTCCATCTTGCCTCGTATTATTATATGCTGATATGAGTGGCGGACTCATGCAACATTTTCTCTTGTTTTAATACTACCATTATTTCGAATTGGACTTTTAAATATAGTTTCGTTTGTTGTACGAGATGCCATTCCATAGAATATTCGGAATCTTTAAGCTGCCTGCATACCCATCACGTTTTTAAACTTTAAACCTGATATTAACTTATAGTTTGAGAAAGAAAATTCAAGAGAGTTACAAAAAGAAAAGTTACACAGTACTTTCCTTTCCATCGATGTATGTAAGAAGAAAAATTAAGTTTGTAGCACATGTGAGTACAAACCTAAACCATCCTTATTTATCCCACCCTAACCGACACAAACACCCATCGACTTAAAACTTCTGTCAGGTCAATTCGGCAAACCTGCCCAGCCAATTCCACACCTCAGGCACAGAGTGCACGTGACTTGATTTTTAGTAGCCTGATTATGCCTTAGCTCAGCTCAGCCTTAGCTCAACTGCCTTACCCTACCTACACTTTCGCTAGAGCATTTCGGTGTGTTTAAGCAGCATGCTAGAAGTATGCATTGCGAGGTGTAAAAAATTCGTCTTATTGCATTGGCCTTGCAAAGAACTTCGGAATGCTTGTCAGCAGAGCGCCAGGCAATTAAGTTGGACCGTTTCTCTGCTTTTGCGGTTGAGATTTTTTCATTGTTCTGCTTAGTTCGTCTCATTGGCTAAAAAGCTGAAATTTGTCAATTCGCGTTAATTCCAATGCGGCACTTTTTCACTACGTGGGGAGGGTTACCCCTCTCACTTTACTTTCCTCTCTAGCCATAGACCACTTAATTAACTGAAAAAAGTTGAATTTTTGGCTTAAGCTCATTTATTTATTTAAAGCCCGTAAAAACATAGACGGTCATTAGTGCTGTGTAAAAATTATATGCAAATGTTTTCCAATACTTTTTTTTTAATTTTTGCTTGAAAGAGAGGAATTATTATTAATATTTCTTTGAATTAAGCATGCAAAAAACAAAGTTTTTTTGTTGCCATCATATTATAAGCAAGCCCGCGCTTTCATATGATGCAAACATTTTTATTTGATACTGAGTTCTGAATATAAAAAGTGTTCAAAATAATAATATAAGGGTATTCACCGGCCCTCGTAAAATGGCAAATTGTAAATGGTAGATTCCTAAGCTTACGACAACACACATAAGAAAATATTTACCACATTTCAGAAACCCTGGGGTATGGTTATAAAATTTAGTCTTATAATCTCAAATTGTAAAATGTTTAAGTGTTGTAAAATCGTTCAAATATTCAGTACCGAGCCATTTCAAGATTTTCGCGTTCGTTCTAAAGGAAATTTAAAATCAAAAAAGCATTCATCGATTTGAGGCAGAACAAGACGAACTCTTGCCATATGTAACCGATAACATTTAACTCCTAATATTCAAATGTTATCGTTAACAATAAAATGTTGAATTTGAAAACTTGGTAATGACGTTTAAAACTATAGATGATATAACGAAAATTTGTCAAAATTTCACATTGAAATGATAAACACCGGAGATATGGAACATTGACGTTAAGTCGAGAATGCAGTATACGCGTACACACACACACACTTACTTGCAAGCACTTACTGTACGCGCTAAGCATATAGTTCAGGGTATCTTAAACATAACAGGGAGATCTCCGACTCAATAGAGAAAATATATTCGTGATAACTGTGAATTGTCGAGTCGATACAGCCATGTCCGTTTGTCCGTCAGCATTATCGCCTCGCCTAATAGACAAAAGACACTACGGCATATCTAATATCAATGACGTTACGTAAGAACCAGGCCAAAAATTCATAAAATACTCCGACATCCCCATGGAAATGTTCGTATTCCAAGTACTTTTACTTAACCGCTTGAGTTCCGATTTATTTGATTTATTTTAACACATTGCGCGTATTTCATTTTACTGTAATTTATTGATGAAACAAGTAAGAAGTTCAATTAAAAACGGTCTGGAAGTCTTGGGTTTAGGGTTCAGGTTATCTACGAGCTTCCTCGACTGGTTCTTTTAAGATTTTTACTTACCATATAATCGTATAATGCCGTCCGTTTCACCTCTAGGATTTTTTGCAACGCACTTATAGATGCCATCATCGCCACTGCCAACATTAATAATTGTTAGTTTCATGTGGGTTTTATAAATGGGTACACCGACGCTTGATTCGACTCTAGATAAACAAAAAAAAAGAAGGAAGAGACAGGCATGTTTAGTCTTAATAGTCAAATGTGTACACTTTTTTTAATTACGTAATTTCTTTGCTTTATAATTGCAAAAATTTATTCAAAATAATCAACAAAATTTCTCTTCATTTAAACACATTCTCAGATCCGTTTTTTCTTTTTGTATTAAAATCCATTATAAATAAATATTGTCTACTTAATTGAATTAACAAATTAAATACTTTATTTAAAATAAAAAATAATTCAACTTGACTATAAGAGCTAGACTCCAGATTTGGTACATAAGCACACCTAATCCCTAGGCAGTACAAGTTTGTTTTAAATTTTCGATAACTTTTCGCTTTTGATGCAGTTTGAAAGATTAGACTAAATAATTTTATTGAAATCGGTTGAGAAACGGTGGAGATATTGAGTATTGAAGTTAGAAAGTATTCACTATTCGCGTATACATACACACACTCACACATACGTGCAAGCACTGACTGTACGCTTAAAGTATAGCGTTCAGGGTATAGTCTAGTCGGGATATCTCGACTAGAGCCTTCTTACTTGTTTTTTAACTGCGTAGATTCCAAGCCATTTATATTACATACTTTTCATGAAACCATTATACCCTTTTACCTATTTTTATTGCGTTTTTGAAAATATAGACGAAATAATGAAAATCTTTGAATCATTGAAAGTCATCAAGCATTGGTAAAGGTGAGGTTACTCGAATAGAGCCTTTTAACTTGTTTTCTTTTTCTTTAAAAAAATGTATAATGGTTTTGAGCAAAAGTATGAATGGAAGCATCATCCGACCCCATAAAGTGCATATATTCCGTCTGTATGTATGAACCCGTTGATCTGAGGAACTATGAGAGCTAGAGACTATATATTTGGAACATAAGCTCGCCTAAGCCCTAGGCAGTAAAAGTTTGTTTCAAATTATCGATAACACAAGGAATAGTTCTTGTCAGGGTATAAAAAAAAGTGGGATTACTTTTTCATTATTTAATGTTAAAATTTGGAATTTTTGTAATCTTAATAATATAGTCAGCGTGAAAATTCAGAAAATAATCGTAATTAATGAATTATTTGGTCAAAAAAAGTTAATAATCTAATTACTAATGATTACGATTAGTATTCATTATTCAACAACCCTAATACGAAATACGTTTTTAGCTTAAACTGGATACGCTTGTCGTAAATGGCATACCGTTTGGGCTGTGTGTTGATAGCAGTTGGTCCGTCAGTCAACCAAAGGGGTTTCATGTATATATACATAGTTAGGTTTTACTAAGCTCAACTTTTTAACTGAATAATGACTTTTGGTGTAACTTACTTGTATTTATAAGAGTCATGTATGATCGGTCCCTCGCCGCGTGTCCAATAATTCAACGATGTTGGATGCGCCTCTGTGAAACATTCGATGGTAACATTGAAACCTTCGGGTGCACCAACTAACTGATGCGGTATAAGCAACATGGGCGGAACTGAAATTGTAATTTTACAAGAATATATGTAGGCTCAAGATAAGAAAGCACAACTATAAGATTTTCTACAAATCCTGACTCATAAAAGGTCATAAGCACGATCAACGTCTGCTAAATATATTTAGTGCAAAATTCTGTAATGTCCGAATACAAAAAAAAAAAAAAAACAACCAGTACCAATCACGAGACAAATTTGTTTAGATTTTTTTTAAGATTGGGTGGCCCGATTTGGCATATATCTTCTTTAAGTTATTCATTTAAAAAAAATATATATATATATAGTAAAAAGATACACAATTAAGGTAAGGTAAGATATAATTGTAATAGACCTGATCACGGGCCTTGTATTTAAGCAGTCCCGGACAAACAGCGTGTACGACATTGTTAATCGTACCGACAAGACGCCTGTGCCGCCGACTTTGAAAGCACTCCTAACACGTCTACAAATAGCTACCTTTATCCTAACCCACCACTCTCATCCGGGATGGACTAAGGTGTCACTCGAAACGTGCGAAACGAAGGTAACACTCAGTACAGATGAGCTGGAAGACATGACAAAAAAAGGCCCGTACTCAGGTGATTCAAAGGTAATCTAAAATCAAATCAAATGCCTAGAGCATGCATAATGGTAAGGAACTGCGTCAACTTGACTAAGAACTGCGTACGTAATTGCCGTGTAGACAAAAGGTAATGATCACATATTTCGCAGGTGATGAGGTCTGCCCACCACCGGAAGTCGAAAAACAGCGTATTAGAATTTATTCGTGAAATGTGTAATGCAAAGAAGGATGCGTATTAGTTTTGAGCTGTGCGTGGTAAACGACAACTTATATCCCAAATTTCAAGTCTTATAGTCGCAGATATTCACGCAATCATACAGACGAACATAATGGAATCGACTCAGCTGTTGATGGTCATCAAGATATATTTAGTTGATGGTATCGACGATCCTTCCTTCTGCCAGTAAAAGAATTCATGCATTCTCTTACATTCCCACCAGCACCCGTGCTGATAAACTAATGCTTCGCCGTAAATTTGGATAACATTTTTTTAAAGATGGTAGATAGAATATATGTTTCAGTCAATTAAGGAAACATGAATCACTCCCTCATGTGTAATTACTTGAAGCTTCTCTTTAAAATGTTATGTCAATATAATATTTATTATACATATTCCCAGTGTTTAAAAAACTTAACTGCTTTGACTGTTGTCATATTATCAAAGTGAGCACTGTTGCCGAGTAACACATACATACATATACAACAAGTAAGTCGATATTGGCACACCCAAAGTCATATACACTTGAACAGTATACTTGTTCATATTAAGATCTTTTACAGATCTTGCATTTAGATAGCAGCTATATGATATATGTAGTTGTCCGATCTACTCGGTTAGAAGTATGATGTGGTGTCTGTAGTGCGTCTATAGATGCGATATGTCGGGGCAGCTTGACCGGGACATCCATGCTGTGATAACTTGTTGTAATCTTGGAGGCTCAGGCGCCGGCTAAGTCGCATTACGGGCTGCGATCAAGAATATAAAAACTTTATGGGGTCGGAGATTCTTCTTTCTGCCTATTATATATTTTTGCACAAAACCTTATACCCATTTTTAATGGGTTATGGGTATAACAAGTCAAAACGTTGCAGTCGGACGAAACCGTCTACGGCTCCTGATAGCAGTATAAAATCATAGATATGGAGTCAGCTTGATAAGGGAAAGTACTATCAGAGTATAAAAATACTGATTGTTATTCTCTGTGTTAATTTCTGTCATTGTTTGGTTTGTAGGTTACCCCAACTTGAGTCTTAAAATTTTTAGATGTTTCGTCGGTTAGGCTTTTTGATTTATATAACTGCCATTAGTAACAAAAATAATCAAAAATTTAAAAAATGGTATCACAATGGTTTAATAAATAATAACAAGTAAGAAGTCTCTAGTCGAGAAATCCCGACTAGACGATACCCTGAACCCTATACTTTACGCGAACAGTCACTGCTTGCAAGTATGTGTGTATACGCAGTCTGGAGTCTCTAGCTCTTAAAGTCTCTGAGATCGACGCGTTCATACATACGGACGGACAGACGGACGGACGGACAGACGGACATGGTTATATCGACTCGGCTGTTGATGCTGATCAAGAATATGGGGTCGGAGATGCTTCCTTCTGCCTGTTACATACTTTTGCACAAAACCATTATAGCCTTTTTACCCATTTCCTTGGTATAAAAATAAAAAATATATAAAAATAGGTTTTAAAGCGAAAGTTAAAAAACTGGAGACTTGTTTGCAGAAAAATATATACGGAGAAACGTACATCGACTCAGCACCAAGTAAACAGGTCTACAAAATAATTTTTTTAAATATATCGAAGTCGACGCCAATGAATTTTGAAGTTCTTACCCCGATGACGTTTTCAGAATATGCGTATCTCGTCAGTATTAAGAAAAAAAATTCTGGTAAAAATATAAAAAGTTTGTTTAAAAAGTGTGACATGGGTTATACGAGAGATATCAGCATTTAAAATTTGAACGAGCATGTATATTAGCATGAATTAGCAAGTGCAAGCATACGTGTGAAGAATCACATAATTACAAAAACAGTGACTGTAAGCTCCGAATGTAGATTTTAGAGTATCTCGTAGACGAGCTTTCTCAACTGGAACATTCTTTCTTTTTTTGTTTTGGCTTTGGCCTATGCAAATGCAATTCGAGCCAGATCTTAAGTATAATTTTTTATGCAACTGATTTTCATTTAAATTGAGAGTCAAGCCAAAACAGAACTTCTACTATACGAGGCTGTGCAATTTCTTTGCCTTAAAGGCAAAGTTTTGCGTAGTTCACACAAACACACACACACAAATCTCATTCAAAGTGGGTATAAAGAAAAAAAAACCAAAAAAGAAAACTATTTTTCTATTACCAAGCGCATCTCATAAAAAATCTTATGAATAGCATTATTCAGTATTTTGCTTTGCTTGTTTTTTGTTGCCTTATACTACTTTGAGTCTTATTTCTTTTTTTTTTTGTGTACATCTGTTGAGCTTTCGCGTATCGCAAGTAATTTCTATAGGAAAGCACACGTATTTAGTACAACGTTGCAGTCTGACTCTAATACTCTGATATCAGTATAAAATCAGGTTAAGCGTCTACTTGTACAGGGAGAAATGTGTGTGGACGATGTTAATCATTTTTCCTCTAAAATTTTATGAGATTTTATATTTTGCAATATTTGTATTTAATAAGCACATACTGGGCGTAAGTCGAAATCTTGCCACAAAGTTTGGTATCAAAAACATTACGCTCTTTTACCTTTGGGTCAGAGTATAAAAATATGTCAAAGTGAACCGAACATCTCTAAAGGTAAGCAAGACATACTTAGTATCCCTATATGAACTTTTACCACACCTCAGTTTCACTTCCTCGCACATTTTTAATTAAGAGATTAAATGCGATCCTTAGTGCGTACTTTTTATTTTGATGATTAATGGCCACTAATGAATACTTTTTTTTTTGCTTTTGCATTTGTCACAGCTATTGTCGGAGAGAGAAATGAGCGGATCTCGAGCCTGTCATCACCGTAAGGCTGAGTACAATGGCTTCTTCTTCATTCATTCATCGGTTCTGCGTTGTCATTTTGCTGGCTGTTGTACCTTTTGTTGATTTATGCAACAAGCTGGCAATTAAGCTGCAGCTAAAATCTGAAGGGGTTTTTCTCTATCTCTCTTTAATTTTTCCTTTCTTTCGTAATGCCCACATGGACCATGCCAACGGAAATTTTAATCAGCGTGGACACAAATTAGGGTCGTTTTTATGTTTACGAAATGTTTCTTCAAGTACCCCTAACATAGCCACCTTCTGACGGTTTTGTGGTGACCTTTTTTTAATGGCCTTAATCAAGTGTCACGCGGCTTAAGTGTGACAAAATCCGCAACTTAATTAACTTGTCAACGGGTTAAGTGATGTGACTGGCTATTATAATGCACATATTATGTTGTGCGGCGTAGTAAACACAGCCGTTGAAAGCTCAAAGAAGACAGGGTTAATATGAAATGCTGACATTTCTGATGAAATCGGACTAATTAGTAACGTGAAAATTACTCAAGTGTACTGTTAAATATATGCAAAGAGGGAGAGAACAAATGATACATAAAAGGCTCTAGTCAAGGAAGCTCGACTTTACGAGTAATGATATCATAAACGGGAGATGTTATCAATAATTTTAGACATACTTAATCTGCCGCATGCTATACCTTTGTAATAAGAGTATAAGGCTGATGGGTACAAAATTCAGTAGTGCAATTTTGAACGCACTTTCTGTATACGCGTGCACACACACTTATATATATATACACACACACATACTTATAAACAATGACTGGGTAGCATGTAATTTGTGTTTATTATCTTATGCTTTTCTGTTAAATACCTCGTTTTGTCCAATTTTCTTATAGTCCACTTACCTGTCCACTAGTCTATCTATTTCGTTTCGGTCAATTGCACTGCAATCGCAATCAACTCATTGCTATTGCCATTATACTAATTCGACAAATATTGCTCTAACACCCTTTAGTGCAATCAAGTATAACTCTACGCCAAACAATGTCCGGATACTTCAACGGAAATCGCTGACAGAACCACATCTCCCTTTCCACACCAACCCCCAAACCGTATCGGGACTTTATAAACTGCTAATTTTCAAGTTGTTTACACTTCGCAAGGTGCCATACCTTGCAATTTTCTACAAGGAGCTGCCAGACAACGATGCCACTCAATGTTCATTGTGACTACTGAGGCGCAAATAGCAAACCACTCAGCAACTTTGTACCCTTTACAGCACGACACCCCAGTCTAAAAAAACGTAGTCTGCCAGTTAAATTGAAGTTGACTCAAGTCCTTTTTTTTGTGCACAGACTGGCCACTTGCCTTCTTGCTCGCTGCCTTCTTCAATTCGGCTCATACAATATTGTCGCCGCTCAATTGTAATTTAAATCACCGTCAAGGACTGGACACGAAATGCAGCAAATGTTTGTTGTCTATCGCCATGCCGAAAGCACCAAAAGTTAACAATGTACTTTACCACTTACTTCTTACTTCTTATACCCTGAACGCATTAAAATTAGGGGAAAGTATAATGAAGTGCTGCACATGTATGTAACAGATCGAGGGAAGCATCTCTAAACACAATTTATATATGTACATACATTGGAGTGGGCCCAATTTACGCAACTTTAAAAGGCCCATTGATGAAAAGTTGCCCTTAGGGAAGACCAATTGAGGGCAAAATGAATTTTTGAAATCGGTTAATGTTTGACCTTCAGGGTCAAAATAATAGTGAGCAGCCACAAAAACGTCTTCGAGATAACCTCAAAAATCTATCACTGTTTGTTTTATAACATCAAAAACCAATATAAACAGGGTATCTCTTATTCGAGCTGTCTCGATAGGAGTCTTTACTTGTTCCTATATAATATAAGTCCCCAATAATAAAAATTTTTTGTTTCAATGTCACATGTTGAAATGCATTTTCCATGTGGTAATAATTTAATTTTAAATACGTGACATTAAGCAAATTCCAAAGAAATAATAAATATACAAAATTGGTAATGGCGGTCGAGGTATGCAGATTTTTTGGAGTTAACAATGTTGTATGTGCTTTTCTTTTGTATAAAAAATCGGTGATAAGTAAATAAATATTAGATTTAATATTTCTACATTTTGTTCTACAAAATACCTTGGCTACACGCACCGTGCAGCTATCGCCTCTTCGTTTAATGACTTTTGTTTTATCTGTGTATATTCTAAAGTCTCAGTCGATATTGTCAGCTATCTTGCCACCGAATTAAGTAACTGAGTAACTGATAAAGGCATTTCAAATTTGAAAAGACGGAAAAGCTGGGTGGCAGCACCATTTTTATAAAGTTTTTTGAAGAACGTTACTAGCTAATTTTAACCAAACTTTGTAATTTTAGCTGTAAGGTTGAGCGAAATAAATATTTTTTGTATCGATTTTCAGTTATAAATTTCCCATTCCCCCATGAAAATATATCTGTTTAGAAGTTTCAAATTAATAGTTTGAAGGGTATCAAGGAATAGCGCGTTCATAAAGACGGATATATGGTCTGGTGGACGGACAACATGGTGGAAATTGCACATCACTGTATAGAAAGTCTGACCCGGCAAAACTGGTGTGCAATAGTTGCTAAATTGGAAGCCTGTTGTCGTAATATTTGAAGCTCTGTTAAGCACCGAAAAATTGTATAAAAAGCCCCAACATATAATATAAACCCTGAATATTTGGATTGCATACCAAATTAGCTGCTTAAGTAAACGATTCAGAACAACAAACTAAAAGGCTAGGATTTGAGTTTCTTTGCCTTTTGCTGGAGCGGTGCAGGTTAAGGGTCGTTTGCAGCATATGTCGTCCTCAAGTCCGACTGCTGCTTCTGCTGCTACTGTGGTTACACAAAACAAGGAAATCAGTATGCAGTCGGAAAAGTAAGAAACAAACTCGATCACACACACACACTCAACCCGGAAACAGAAGCTGAATTTGTTGCTTCCTGTTTGTTAAGCAACGCACGCCACTATGAACGTACAAGCACACAGCAAAATACAAGTAACAAAGAAATAAAAAACATAGTTACATATATAGAAATTGTGTGCTTCGGCAAAAGAACATATGCAAGCTGTCACAGTTGTTTAAACAAATTGTTTGTGGAGCTGCTGCAAACCTTATTGTTATTTTTTGTGACTTGAGGATTCGACCTTCTGAAACAAGTAAGATGACCAAAGTCAGGAAAGCTCGACTGCGAAATACCCTCGAAAGCTAGAATATGTTGTTTTGCGTTTTCATTTGCTGCGCGTGCGCTTGAATAAACTTTTATTTTCGGTGCATCTGAACAAATTTCTAAAACTTATGCAAAACTTAAAAACTCTAAATTTTATTGTTTATCAATAGACGCATGTTGTATTGAAATCGGATAGAAATTTTAAATTAACTTGAATTGAGCATTGCATAAGAAAATCTCTATTGAAAATCTATAGTGTTGACGCGTTCATACCGACGGACGAACTACAGTCCAAACTGACGGACAGGCGGTCATTTCAGTATCGCTATACGAACCTGATTGTTTATGATAATCAAGAATGTTCGATAGGGCTTAAACACTTTAAAGGAAAAACTGTATAACAACTAATAGGAAAATTCATTACCACCTCTCGGGTGGAATATGATAGGTGAAAATATTATTTTCTGTCCGATTGCTCTCAAAGCTACTTTCAACAAGGGATGAGAGTGGGCCGTTTAGCGACGCCATTAGATACCTTCTTACCAAAATTGGAAACTCTAGTTGTAAGGGAAAGGGAAATATATGGTTCTCTATATACAGTGTTCGCTGTTAGTATTGCGCTTTTGATGCTATGGCTAGTACTAGTTAGTTACTTTATTCTGGCTACTAGGTAGCGTTTGTAACAGAAGTGCTTACTGCCCTGAATACGGGGTCTTTAAATGTTTTTGTTCGTTGACAACTGAAAACAAAAATAGATTTATGATTGCACGACTTTTAAGTGACGGCAAACCAGCAATTTTTTTTGTGACAACAACTACCTGCCTGATACGCCCTTAGATTGTTGTCGCTTGTAATAAATCTTCATAAGAAGCACACTGATTTGAAATTGTTCTTTTCTTTTTATATTTTGATACCGAAGGACTACTAAATTGAGTTTTTGCAAGCTCCATCATGGCGTCGGTCCGTCCATCTGTCTGTCTGTATGAACCCCCTTTCTTAGTCACCCGTAACCATTAAACGACTGCTCCTGACCGTTCGAAAATTCCTAGCTCTGACAACTGATTCTGTTCAAAGAAAACAGTATCACGAAAACTTATTTTTTAATTGCAAAAATGTGAAAACACGAAGTCGTCAGTAGTTTATTTTATGCAATGAGTTCTGAATTTTAAAGCAAAAGATGGAAATTCAGAAACTGGAAGAGATGGGTCATAACGATCCATACTTGCAGTGGTCGCCACATTGCCCGGTCAACTTATCTGCAAAAGTAAATCGCGGTTTAAAAGATGGGTTGTCTGCACCAAACAAGGTAAGGACCGTTGAAGAAATTCAGTATGTGCTGCTTGCCAAAATCATTTTGCCAACGATCGAAATTCTTTCGACACTTAACACAAAACATGGAATATTTTATTCATTTTAACCGTTTGGCGGTCGTAAGGGTGTTCGAAGTGGACTATCGGTTTTGGTTTTTATACACTGAACACATGGAAAATGGGTAAAAGAAGTATGCAAGTAACAGGCAGAATGTAGCATCTCCGACACCATAGATATACACATATATAAAGATTTTTTTTTTGTTTTCAGAAAGCCATTGATAAAACCCTTGTTGAGGATAATAGTCTCTATAGTTTTTTTTTTTTTTTTTTTTTTTAGCAATAATTCTGATATAATTGGGAAACCGGTTTCCCACTGGTTATCAAACGGTTAAAGCTGAAAACTTGAAACTTTGCAAACATGTTTGTCCATGTCTGCACCCAACAAAGTATTATTATAGAGGCGCTACCCTTATTTGGGCCGGCTGTGAAATCGATAACAAGTCGATGGATAATACACCCATTTTATATACAATTGAAAAGCCTATTTGTTTTTCACAAATAAAATAAAATAACAAGTAAGAAGGCTCTAGTTTAGAAATCCCGACTAGACTATACCCTGAACCCTATAATTTATGCGTACAGTCAGTGTTTGCAAGGATGTGTGAGTGAGTGTGTGTGTACGCGTGCAAAATTTCTTAACTTCAATGCTCCATATCTCCGGTGTTTTTCAAACGATTTCAATAAACATTTGACACATTTCTTCTAAAAATTCCAAATTCAAGATTTTGTTGTTATCGATACATGTTTATATCGGAAACAGGAGGAGTTATCGAAAATTTGAAACAAACTTGTACTGCCTACGGATAAGGCGAGCTTATGTTCCAAATCTGGAGTATTAGGTCAAGAATATATATATACTTTATGGGGTCTGCCTGTTACATACTTTTCGACAAAACCATTATACCCTTGTTACCCATTTTAATGGGTTCAGGTACAAAAAATGTTATTAAAGATCTTCAGTTGTTCCTGTTTAAACGCGATTATCTCGAAACCACTTCATCGAAAATGGCTACAGACATTTCCGCGGAACTGACTGATCTTCATAAACTTTTAATTAAAAATGCACGTTATAACCTCTAGTTTTGTGCTAACTAGGAGATTTGGGATGGGTTCATAAATATTAGAGGTATGATCCAAAGAAGGGCTAAAAATAGATTTTAAAATTTTTGCTTTGAAAATTTCTGGTCAACCTTAAACCATCTTAAAACAAAAAACTCAATTCTTATTTGATTCACTATTTATCAAATTAGAAAAAATGACTGTAAACTCAGAAAGTACTTGGCAAATATAATGTTGTGAAAAGTCTGGTCTCTAGAATGAAATAATCATTTTATCATTTTCTCCCTAACAAACAGTAAAAAGTCAGAACACGAAAATCCCAATATCTTGTATACTCACAGTCAACGCTGACTTTGATGCGCTTGGAAACCGTTGGGGGCACGCCATTCGATGCAATGCAGAGATAGGCGCCCATATCAAGTCGTGAAATGCGGGTTATCTCCAGCGTGTCGCCCTCCCATTCATTCACTGCAATTGATACAGACAAAAAGGGTTGGGGCTTTGAAGTCGCTTAAATGATTGATGCAGCTGCTGCTGTCCTTTGGGTTTGCACTTACCTATGTGATTTTTATTGATGGCTATGCGCGAATTATCATCACGTTTCCATTTGATTATTGGTCGGGGACTACCGCTAGCCCGACATCTCAGTGAAATGTTTGCACCCTCGCGGACGATAACATCGCTGGAGCTTAGCGAATCATCGATATTTGGTGGTACTGCAATTGGATTGGATTAACTGGATGTTAATTAACTCGCTATTATTACTACTTACTTAAAATTAAAAGAGAGGGAGGTGAACAAATTATAAGAGTGAGTTGTTGTCATCACTAAATAGATTTAAGCTAAAATAATCCGTATTTTTTTTTTTTACCATATACTTACTGGCTGCCTTTAGTTATTCATTTTAATTAATTGTGCGAAAAGATAAAGTGTTTTTAGCAAACCTCTCTTAAAAAGTCACTAATTTAAATTGTTTGTTGGTGTCAACATTGTAGGCAACAAGAAATTGCAGTTATAATTATTTCCATTTCTATTTGCTTGTCACATGCTATATTTACTTTATAATTGTTATAATGCTCTTAATCCAAACGCACAATATTCGAGAGCAAATTAAATACATACGTTTTCATATGTCGGATTTATTTATTGTTCTTAGTTAGCTTAAATACTAGAGTTTAATGAACCGTAAAGATTTAATTAAACAAACCTTCACCAACCACAACAAAACCCTTGCAAATATATACAAGTGAAACCATTGCAGTCTGACCCAACCGACTGTGGTGGTAAAGATAAACACTTTCTTGTACGAACTGGAAATTGTTTTAGAGAATATGGACAATATTGTGAAAATTGCGAATTGTGTAACATGCAGAAGGAAGCTTGTCCAACCCCATAAAGTATATATATTTTTGATCAGCATCAACAGCGAGTCGATATAGTCAGCCGAGTCGATATAGTTTGTCTGTCCCTCCGTATGTATGAACGCGTCGATCTCAGAGATCATAAGAGCTAGAGACTCCAGATTTGGAACATAAGCAAACATAATCCGTAGGCAGTACAAGTTTGTTTCAAGTTTTCGATAACACACATGTGATCGATAACAACAAAATCTTGAATTTGGAAAACTTATAACCGGCATTTAATATAATAATATAATATAATTTAAATTTATAATAATATACAATTTTTCCATTGACAATGTTCTCTTTTACTTTATCAATCGTAAATGGGGAGACATTTTCAAGAGTTTTGTGGCTGTCTGTTCTTACCACAAACTTGGGGATATGCGATATGAATTTGAGTAGTTTGAATTGTCAATGGTGGCCCGCAAATTAGCAGTTTTGCTTCGCTTATTTTTTTCACAGTGAATTTTAATTGATCATTTAAATTCAAATGTTCTGTCAGATAAACAATAATATTGCTTATACAGGTATATCTACTTTAACATTGTTGTTTAACATTGTGCTCTTAAGCTGCATAAAATTTGTTAATTAACAACATGCACTTTCTTGTGACCGAATATCGCATGCATTTTTAATAATTTGTTTTGTTTGCCATCCTGTAAAATAATTTCGCCTGGCCAAAGGATTCACTGAACTGTGTACTGTGCACACACATATACAAAAGCTGGTGAATTTTGTTTTGTTTTCGGCTTCTCTTGGCTTGGAGTTTCTTTTTTCGCTCCCCTTGTTTTTGATATCGCTCTCGTGCTTTTTTCTCTTTTTGTTACGCTTAAAGGTGTATTGAATTATTTTTTAATATTCGCCGCATATTTGTACAGGATTTTTGTGTGAATTTTTTCCACCCACCAATCCATTGCCATTCTTTTTGGGGGCCGACTGTCCCAATTCTGATTAGAACTGCGTGGTTGTTTGGTGATGTTTCGCCCTTTTCATTTCCATTTCCCATTTCCAAAACTCACCCACAACATTTAGATAGCCAAACTGCGTTTTGGCCGTCACCGTATTAATCTGGCACATGTAACGACCCTTGTCCTCCTCGTGCACATTGTTAATGTGCAGGTACCAGGTGCGATGTCTATCGTGCTTATCATGCGTGACACTAATGCGCGGATTTCTCGTGATCACGTGATTGTGCACGGTAAGAATGGCTGATTGCTCAAAGTGCATCCAAGCGACCTAGAATGAATTAAAAAGGAAAAATCTATGTTATGGGCAAATATAATATATATAAAGAAATTCGCTCTAGGAGTAGGTATATTGAGTGTTGCAAAGGTTCATATTTTTTGGAGTACCTCATCTGGGTGACCGGTCACAAGAGCAAATGGAACTATCATGCCTTCTCTACTCACAGGCGAGGAGGACTTTGTTATGCCCATGGCAAGCTTAGAGTTTGATAGTACTTCGAACGCGATTCAAGCCCATTACGGGACAAGGGATAGTAGGATCTCATGGAACGAGACTATTAGCCCCTTCCAAACATTTCTGCAAAAGCTGTCGGGAAAGAGGTTTATTTTTCCTATCTAACCTCTCAGAACTAGTGGATACTAAATATAAATTCATTCTGTCTTTTATTTATTATTGAGGACTTGGACTGGGACCACTTCCTCGAAACGGTGTCACACACTGTGTGACTGGAAGA
Organism: Scaptomyza reducta; assembly: GCA_035044485.1. NCBI lineage: Eukaryota > Metazoa > Arthropoda > Insecta > Diptera > Drosophilidae > Scaptomyza > Scaptomyza reducta. The sequence continues at coordinate 86,449 of JAWNNV010000080.1, forward strand.
CGGATTTGTGGTCGTATTCCACTGCGGCATCACAACAGGCCAGTAATTTGGATTTTTTGATTATTTTGAATTTTAATTTATTTGCTTCTTTTCTGCATTTGTAACGCAGAGAAGGAAACATATGTGTATTTTGGATCAGCATCGCGAGCAAAGTCGATATAGCTATTTCCGACTGTACTTAATCCGTCTGTTTCTATACAAACAAGTGCCTAAGTTTTTGACCTATCGAGCTGAAACTTTTGGCAAAGTCTTTATTGCACTTAGATTATTTGTCAATATCGCGCAGATCGAAACACTACATCGTGTAGCTAGCATAAAAATGCGGACATTTAAAATTATAAATTTGGCTTTTCAATAATGTATTTACTTCACATAGATATTTACTTTACTTTACATTTAGAGCATGAACATTTTCCCGTTAAAAATGGGAAACATGGTTGTTATTGTCAACACTTAAAACCGGATCGACTGAAAACATGATCAAGTTTTCTGTGTTTTCGGTAATGTAGACAATTTACACCTGTGTCAAAGTGTAATACCAGTTTTCCAAACTCTCACAACGTACTCTGAATTTAGTTTAAATTTTTTCTTTATTTTCCATACAAAACCGATGTTGTTCGACCACAGTTCGTTAACAAAATCGGCGTCTTTTTTAATTCCTTGCCATATATTTTTACAAAAATCTTATTTTACAAACTTTCTTATTCAAGGCCTTTCTAATATGCTTAGACAAATTCGTTAAATTCAAATTAAGTTTTTTAAATTAAAATTCGTTTTTTAAATTAAAATTAAATTATCATTAATGATTTTAATTTTGGCCAGACCTTATAAAAATTTTGTCAAGCTTACGATTTTTAAAACCGGTTGGGTAATATTTTTTTGGTCAAAAAAAATGTATCTATTTTCCTAATGTTAATCAGTGTCTGCATTCTTAAGGGCCACTTTTCCAATTTTTCAAGTGAGTATTTTTATACCCTGAACCCATTAAAAATGGGTAAAAAGGGTATAATGGTTTTGTGCAAAAGTATGTAACAGGCTGAAGGAAGCATCTCCGACCCCATTAAGTATATATGTTCTTGATCAGCATCCACAGCCGGCTGTCATATGTATGCTTTGCTCTTATTCGATTTACGCTATCTTACTCTTACGCGCTCTCTTGTTTTGGTGTTGGTCCCGGTTTAGATTATTCCGTTGTTGTTGCTTTCGGTTTTTTCTCGCGACGGTACGTTTTTGTTTGTGTTTTTGTCTAGTGAGTGTTTACAAGTGTCTTATACTTTTAACCCTAGGGTGGGCCTAAACTTATTTTTTATTTTTATTTTTTGAACAGTTTTTTACTTATCTTATAAATATTTTTATTTTATTATTTATAATCTTAATTAAGAAATCAAAATGTTCGTCTGTTGCTACAAGTGCTGCCAAGTTCGCGCCAATACGAAGATGGGTGTTATTGTTTGCTGGATATGCCAAATGTCGCACATGAAAAATGTGCTGGTCTAACGGCCGTGTCATAGATTTAATTCGCACTACAAATTTAGAGTGGCCATGTTGGCCTCGTTTGGAGAGAAAGAAAGACATGGCAGGGTTCATGAGGACTCAGCATGGCTTTCATGGAGTTTTCGGCCAGTTACAAAAACTGTGCGAGAATTTGTCAACTGTGCAGAGAAACTTCAATAAGAAAAATCTCTTCAACAAAGCGCAAAAAGGCCAATGGGCGGTCATCGGGTCCTCTCATGTCTAACAATCCACCAAACCTTCTAAAATATAAACAAAAATAAATGAATTAACAATTCTCCTGCCCCAGTTCCTAAAATAAACGAGATGACAGATGAAAACATGCTAATACCCATTGATGTTGTTTCATCCCGGACCTTCGGATCCTTTGGTGGAGAGTAGTGTTGACTTAGTTCAAAATTAATCCAATATATCCAAAGAACCAAACATTACATTATCTGAAAATATACCTTCAGTTGAAGATGTTAACAGAAGATTTGATGCCGTTCCATCAAAAAAACAGCAATCTGATGTAACATCAGATGATGTCAAGGTCTACATTAAGGCTAAATCAAAAGCCAATTTATCGGTGGAAAAATTTTAATTCAATTATATTCGGAACATCTCGTCCTTTAAAATCAGTGTTTCAAAAAAGATTTTAACATATTATTTACATAGAACATATAGTGTTCTGAAGAATTTTGGCCGGAACACATCATGGTCAATGAATATACTGCTAGAAAGAAAAATCAGCCACCGATTATATCTCCCTCTCCAGTGGTTATTTCTAAACCTCTTCCAGTTTCTGAAAGTTAAACAAGTAAGAAGGCTCTAGTCGAGAAATCCCGACTAGACTATACCCTTAACCTTATACTTTACGCATACAGTCAGTGCTTGCAAGTATGTGTGAGTGTCTGTATGTATACGCGTATAGGGCATACCTTCTTAATTTCAATACTCCATATCTCCAGTGTTTCTCAACCGATTTCAATAAAATTTTCACAGATTGTCTTTATTTAATCTAATCTTTCAAACTGCATCAAAACATTTTCCAAATTGAAGATTTTGTTGTTATCGATAACATGTGTATATCGGAAACGGGAAGAGTTATCGGAAATTTAAAACAAACTTGTACTGCCTAGGGATTAGGCGAGCTTATGTACCAAATCTGGATTCTCTAGCTCTTATTGTCTCTGAGATCGACGCGTTCATACATACGGACGGACAGACGAACAGACGGACGGACGGACGGACAGACGGACATGGCTATATCGACTCGGCTGTTGATGCTGATCAAGAATATATATACTTTATGGGGTCGGAGATGCTTCCTTCTGCCTGTTACATACTTTTGCACAAATCCATTATACCCTTTTTACCCATTTTCAATGGGTTAAGGGTATAAAAAACTAACATCTTCCCTCTTACTTTGCTATCAGCATGTAAGATATATTTGTAGTAAGCTCAATAGTTTATACCTTAATTGCCTTTCTTTTCTTTTCCATGTCATTGACTTTACTGAAAAGACTGTACTCTTCGTTGTGGCGGTGGAGTGCTTATTGCTGGAGATGTAGACAATTCTTCGGAGACAGTAATACTAGGTGGTTCTATAGATATAAAATTTCTTGCTGTAAAAATGAATATTCATCGTGTTGGTATTTTTATAACTTGCTCGTATATACCCCCTTCCTCTAATAACTCCATATACGATGCTCATTTCTCTGCTATACTTTCTGTTTCTACCATGCTTTCTGATTGCGATGTTCTTGTAGTTCTTGGTGATTTCAATATTGCTGAAGCTTCTTGGATTTCTTGTCCTGACTCTGGCGCCCTGACCCCCTCGGCACAGAATGAATTTTTGAATAACTTACTTAGGATGTCATTGTGTACAATCAATGATATCCCAAATTATCGTAATAAAATGCTTGATCTGATTTTTGTTTTGTATCTGTCCTCCTTATCTGTCACCCGATCACAACCTATATCTTATCTATAAGATTTAGATTACCCAAGGAGGTAGTATAAAACCCCAGTAGAAAACCTTTAAGCCGAGATCGTCAATTTCGGAAAACCGATATTGCAAAACTTACTTAGCTTTAATCCCTGAAAGACTGGTCTCCCCTCTACGGGTCTGACAACTTGAACGTGGCAATCAGTATTTTTTATAACATTTTAAATTCAATATTAGATTTGTGTGTCCCTTATTGAAAGCCAAACAGGTCTAACAAACCAGTGTGGTTTACCAGAGAGTTGACAATTCTTAAAAATCGAAAATCTAAGCACTACAAGAGTTTTAGAAAATCCAGCTCTTCTGCATACTTGATTGCTCGTTCCAGTTTCTCAGTCCTCAATTGTTATAGGACTTACCTGGCTATGGGAAGATTACAGTTTGATGAAATGAAGGCCAACTCAAATCAGGCCATGGACGATCTATTTGCTAAATTTTGTCAAACCACTTACAGCCCCTATCTTCAATAAGTCGTCTTGCCTTACCCATATCAGCTGAATAGCTCTAAATATATTTTTGTACCGAAAATCACACAGAGTTCAATGCTTTGTGATCTTCAGATAATTTATATTGGACGTAGATGTACTAAAGACAGTACAGTCAAGTGGCCCAACGATACCAAGCACCGGCTTGTTGACGCGCGGACCCAAGCATAAAGCAACCCACCTCCCGCCAACCGACCGAGGGGCGCACCGCGTAGCGGTTACGAAGGTCGCGAACATGTAGACAGATGACACAAGACTTGCTTTTTTACTGAGCAAGTAGGAGTGGCACTATGTATTAAGTGGGAAAGGTCGTTATATAAAGCATATAAAATCCGAAAGGGGTTATGGATAGCATAATTAGAATAACAAAAGATATAGGTAAGAAATTTCTAGTATTTCTGATCGGAACAGCAAAGCTAATTTGGTTTATTAATTCAGAGGAATCAATTTCCCCATTAAATAGTTTATGGAAAAAAGTTATTCCAAGCATTGTTCTACGATCAGAAAGAGAAGGAAGATTTATTAGTAAAAGTCTACTATAATAAGAAGGTAAATTAATGTTATTATCCCAGTTAAGGGCCCGAAGAGCAAAGATCAAAAATTGTTTTTGCAACGATTCTATTCTATCTTGATGAATCCTGTATGTGGGAAACCATATACAAGATCCATATTCAAGAATCGATCGTACTAGAGAAATGTACAAAGTTTTTGTTTATGTAGGGGTCGTCGAATTCCTTCGACCAGCGCTAATGAACCCCAAGGCACTTGATGCTCGATTCGCAATGGCAGAGATATGCTTGTCAAATTTAAGCTCTGGGTCCATTAGAATACCCAAATCCTCACCCCATTCACGAAGGCAATAATAAATAATAAATAAAGAATAAAGCCCAAATTTTCTCCAGGACCTGATGGAGGAGTACCAAGCTGTGTGCTTAGGTACTGTGCTCAGGATCTTTCAAAGCCTTTGCATAAATTGTTTAGTTTATCCGTGGAGTTATGCTCTTTTCCAAAAATTTGGAAAGAGTCATATATTATTCCTTTGCATAAAAAGGAAATAAATCGAATGAAATCGAGCATCAGGGGCCCTGGGGTTCATTAAGCGCTGGTCGAACGAATTCGACGACCCCTACATAAACAAAAACTTTGTATATTTCTCTAGTACGACCTATCCTCGAATGTGGATCTTGTATATGGTACCCCACATAGTAGACTTTTACTAATAAATCTTCCTTCTCTGTCTGATCGTAGATCTTTTTCCACAAACTAATTAATGGGGAAATTCATTCCTCTGAATTAATAAACCAAATTAGCTTTACAGTTGCGATCAGAAATTCTAGAAATTTTGTACCTTTATCTCTTCAAGCTTGTTATTCTAATTATGCTTTCAATCTGTCGGATCTAATGTGCTTATATACACACATGCGTGCAAGCACTGAGTGTGCACGTAAGGTATAGGGTTCAGGGTATAGTCTAGTTTTATAATGCTTAAGCACTAATGCTATCTCCAATGTTTTTCATCCGATTTCAATTACAAATTGTACAGATTTTCGTTATTTTTTCTATGTTCGATAAAGTTCAGAGACCATGAGAGCTAGAGAATCCAGATTTGGAACATAAGCTCGTCTAACTCGAGGCAGTAAAAGAGTATTTCAAATTTTTCCATAACTCATTCTTTTTCCGATATAAGTATGCAGTCGATATGCTTCCTTCTGTCTGTTACATACTTTTGTACAAAACCATTATACCATTATTTGCAATAGGTTCATGGTATAAAAAATACTCACATGAAAAAATTCAAATCTTGGTGTTTGGCTTGTAAGAACAACTAAGAAGGCTCTAGTCGAGAAATTCCGACTAGACTATACCCTTAACCCGATACTTTACGCATACAGTCAGTGGAGTCTCTAGCTCTTATAGTCTCTGAGATCGACGCGTTCATACATACGGACGGACAGAAGGACATGGCTATATCGACTCGGCTGTTGATGATGATCAAGAATATATATACTTTATGGGGTCGGAGATGCTTCCTTCTGCCTGTTACATACTTTTGCACAAAACCATAATACCCTTTTTACCCATTTTCAATGGGTTAAGGGTATAAAAAGTAGCTTGGTGGTGCTATTATTATTTTCGTAGATGTGATGGAAAACAATTAAGTCTTGAATATCCCAAGATTAAGAAACTTTAAGCAATATAATGAACATCAGCGAAATCGCTTTTCAAATACCAGAAATATTGAAAATTTAAGTTTATTTAAGCTGCATGCATACGCGTGCACGTATAATATAACGTCACGACAGTTTCTGTCGTTGGCTGTCGTCCTTCTTACCTTTGTCGACTGCAGACAAGTTTCAGTTTTGCAATTTCTATGACACTACCAAACTATTTTCTCAACGCAACTGAAATACATATCTGCAGTCTCTTTTACAAAGATGCACTTTTATTGTTTGTTTTTTATTTTATTGTTGTGAAAGGTTTTTTCTCTTTTCTTAAAAAAGCTGATCCAAATAAGGTTCGCTTTACATAAACATTAACTGCAGCCGAAATGTGTTCGAAACTGGATCAATAACTAAGGCATATGCCTTGAACAAGAGATATATCTTTCGAATCTTAGCTGAAATATGAATGTTTGTTAGGACTTAAAAAACCTCTACCGGCGCCATATATGTATCTTAATTCTATTATTCACACTAATAAAATTGAAACAAACCGTTTTTTCATGAAGAAAACTATATCCCAGCTTAATGCAAAAAGATATCAGAAATGCTGATAGATAAGACTTAACATAGATCTGTCAGGAAAAAGACTGACCTTGAAAAATGTTCACTAATTATAAATCCATATTGCGCATCCGCCATGTAAAGCTAGAAGCAAGAATTTAACTCAAGGCCCGAAAACTTTTCATAGAATTTCAAGAACTAATTGAGAGCATTGCCTAGAATGTCACAGCGATTGAATTGCTGCAGCGGCGCTTTACAACATTATTCCTAGCACTCCATAAGCTGGTTCAAGTAGCTGAGAGCCATGTTTAGTTACCGCCCAACAGGGAGAATGTGTTTGTTAGGGAGAGAAAAACAAAGGATATACTCTGAACCCCAATCTTCACGCAAAAGACATTGTATATCTGCATAACTGTGTGTGCACGCCGCCAATGAATGATTCAGTTAACTTCCAACTTTTATATCTTTCCCATGCACATGTTAAAATACAACTTATATTGCAAATGTCAAGAATTTAGGTCCCCAAGCTTCCGAGATCGGTGCGGACCCATTTCTAGGGATCAAGGATATCGAATCGAGAAAGCTCGATTACGAGACACAAAACGACAGATATTTCTACTGAAACGTTAAGTGCTTTTCAACCATCAACATCTGCAGTTAATCTTCACCAATTTTGATATTCACAGATTATCAAAAAATAACTTTTAAAGCATGTTTTAAGTTTGAAAAATCAAGATTTTTTAGCGGTAAGTATAACCTGGAAAATTTAAAAACTTGTTTATGATTTAGGTGAGCTTATGTTCCAAATCTTGAGTCTTTAAGTTACTAAGATCGTGCCTACGTCCAGGCAGAAGGACAATGCCAAATCGACTCGGCTTATGTTGCCGATCAAGAATATATATTGGAGTTGGCCGTAAGTACCCAATTATCGAAATTTCAAACAGCCCAGTGAAAAAATTTGTGTTTTCGGTTTATGTTTCTGACATATGTTATGTCTGACTATGTTTACTGTATGTTTTGGAGATCGCTGAATTTAAATTAGATTCTCTCCAGAAGATATGTTGGTTTTTTTTATCAGTTTTTGGTTTTCAGTTTTTCCAAACGTTCAGTACTTGCGGTCTACTCTTATATATATATACCTTATTATGGGATCGGAGATGGTTTCTACTGCCTCTAACATACATTTTGCACAAACCCATTTTAGCTTTTTCCCATTACATATAGGTTCACAGTATAAAAAGAATATCAAGCGACACATGAAACGTAAAACGTGCATTGCATGAAGTAAATAAAATGGCCAAAACTGTAGGAAGACGAGAACCAGGTGATAGTGTAGAGCGAATGATAGCATGTTTAAGTAGCTATGTCTCTGTGCTAGTAAGCAAGACTACACACCCACCTCGCCCCTAAGCAATACCGTCGACAGCCAGCTTCTCAGTTGAATGTATTGCATGCGTGAATTTCATAGCTATCACCGGAAACAAACACACGCACATACCCCTATCATCTCTCTATACGAGTCGAGTTTATTTTTATTTGCGACACTATGATGCAATTTTCTCGCTTCCGCTTTTGTTAGCGCTTCTGGGTTTCTCCAATTTTTTCACCTTCTTTCCTTATTTTGTGTGCGATGCTGATGGTGAGCTGTGAAAGTGCAGTCGTCTACATTGCCGAGGAAGGGGACTAAAGGTATATATGTGCATGTGGTAGTGGAATGTATCATGCCGTTAGATGTTATTAAATAGTTTCGAAAGGGGCAAATGGGAAACGAAAAGTATGAATGAAATTTGCTTGCCATTTGCTTGAGTAAAAATCTTATGCAGCTTTTGGAAAAGTGGTCTTCGAGTATGGTATGGATTCAAATGCTACTGTTGTGCTCAATTAATTGTGTCAATTTATTTATTTTTTTCAAAAGCCATTACACTTAAGGCCAGTTTCCACCTATATATAATGTTCGACATCTGTAAAATTTTAAATCAAATCGGCTATATGACTTAAATCTGATTTTTTCTTTTTTTTGGTTCCAAATGCTTCATACTTTTTCTAATGTGAGTGTTATTGAATCGTTTTACCAATCATCGTACCACCACTTAAACCGTATAAAAGTCATAATCATGGGTTACGATGCACTGTTTATGGAGCTTCAGCTGTTACTACTAATTAAAAGTGCTGTACTAACAATTTTTTTTTTTTTGGACCGTTTTAAAACGTGACGTGTGGAATATGTTTTGCGGACAGACAATCTTCCATTCGTGAATCTTGTGGCGCTGTTCAAAGTAAATAGTAATAAAATAATATTAAGTTTTTGAAATTTGAACAAACTGACATCGGATTTGGATTCAGCGACCCAAAAAATATAGTAAGCACACTCAGACTCCCAGGTGTTATCGCTCACGTATACAGAAAATGCCTTCAAACCTGCGCTATTGCGTAATGACAAAACTTCAAACTATATATCTCCGGCGTGTCTTAACCGATTTTAATGAAAACTTTGCAGATTTTCATTATTTAATCTATAGTTTCAAGATTCTATTGTTATCGATTCCTATTTTTGAAAATTTTAAATCTGTAGTTCTTATAGTCTCTGAAATCGACGCTTTCATAGAGACGGATATGACGGTATCGACTCGGCTGTTGATGCTATTCAAGATAATATATACTTTATGGAGTTGAAGATGCTTTAGTAAATCAAAACACAGAGAACCACTCCAAATTTAACTAATTTATTGTATTAGGACAAAATAACACAATGCGGTCAGAAGGTAAAAATATATGCACCATCCGCAGTCAGTTGCGTCTGACAGCAACGTTTTTACTTGTCCTCATACATGTTACTTAATTTAAAAACATGTAAGAGGGCTCTAGTCGAGAAATCCCGACTAGACGATACCCTGAACCCTATACTTAACGCTTGAGTAAACTTCAATGTTCCATATTTTCGGTGTTTCTCAATCGATTTCATTATTTAGTCTAATCTTTCAAACTGCATCAAAAAGTTTTCCAAATTCAAGATTTTGTTGTTATCGATCACATGTGTATATCGGAAACGGGAAGAGTTATCGAAAATTTAAAACAAACTTGTACTGCCTAGAGGTTAGGCGAGCTTATGTACCAAATCTGGAGTCTCTAGCTCTTATAGTCTCTGAGATCGACGCGTTCATACATACGGACGGACGGACGGACGGACGGACGGACAGACGGACATGACCCATTTTCAATGGGTTAAGGGTATAAAAAAGAAAAAATTACACTAAACGTTAAAAAGTCGCGACAGAGCTAGCAAACTAAGGGCAGAAAACAAATACAGGTACAGACGCTGGCATACGTACTATATATAGGAAAGGAAAAGATCCGCGTTGTTTGATAAAACCATTTTTAGCTAATACATCGATAAAATGGGTCTAATTTTGTTGACCCGACACATTCCGCCTTCTAAATTTGCGATGCATTGCGTTCGCCATGCTGCTTTCAGGACCCAAAGTAGAGCGTGGATATGATGTTGGTCGCTTTGACACCTATGTGTAATGAATTCTTAGTGGATATAGCTCAAACAAATGTTTTTGAATAATGGTTTTTGTTTTACAACACCAATATCTGTTATATGTATTTTTGTTGTTTTTATTGTTTTTTTTCGTGTTACTCACCTTGTAAGAGCCGAGATTTTTAACTGAGCAACCCAATTTGACATTACGTCCTGCAGGTACAGTTACGTTTTCGATGTATTCAGTAAATTCGGGTTCTTCAACAACAACTGCAAAAAGTGTTTACCGTTTATGAATTACAATTGATCAATGAATAAAGAAATATTTTATTGTGAATTATATATTCAGATATTATATAAGAATAACACTAGCTTTCACTATACTTAAGATGGCCTGAGAACTGTTTATACACTTGAAAAGTGCGAGTAAATGTGTTATCCGTTCCTATACATATATTTTTGATCAGCATCGCGAGATGTTTCTATGAAAACTAGTCACTCAGATTTTGAGCTATCGAGCTGAAAGTTTGGTCAAGCTCTTCATTTTGTTGTAATTAGATCATTTATCAATATCGGCCACATTGAATCACTATATCATATAGCTGTCATACAAATGAAAAACAAGTAGGCTGGTTTTGCAAGATTATATAATATTCGGTTTGGAGATAGTCTTCCTTACTTGTGATTCATTAAATTATATTTTATAATTTTCTCAAATACTTTAAAACCAAATGTGAAAATGACGTTTTATTCACTCGCATGCATCTAGAATTTAATTTAACTTAAATTTTATCATTAAGAAAGTCAGAAATAAAATGAAAATTAATTTGGTGAAACATGCCGAATTCGAAATATATTGGTCTGCTACAGGATTCGAGGCTGAGTATTCAAAATATTATAGTAGGATGCACCCAACTGCGAATACTCTGATACTAGTAGGAACAAGTAAGAAGGCTCAAGTCGAGAAATATCGACTAGCAAATACCCTCAACCCAATGCTTTATGGGTACATTCAGTGCTTGCTTGGGGATACTTTCCTAACTTCAATGCTCCATATCTCAACATATTTAAATAAAACTTTCACAGATTGTTATTATTTCGCCGCCGGCGGGTGGTATGGGTTGGCTTATCATTAAAATTATGATATTTAAACCAAGTTAGTATACTCTAGTCTATGAGCTTTAAAAGATTTGGGGATTTTCAATTTTAAATGGTATGGCTGGGCGTGGCATCCATTAGAGTCTACAGCTCGAAAACTGTAGAAGTTAAGATCATCCCCGTATTAAAAAGGCGGTGGGCTGGGGGTGGATATGGCATTAAAATTTAAGTAATGCAGATATTTTGGGTAACTCACTAGCTTCCCAATCAATTTGGTTACTCTAGCTGTTAAAATGTGGGAAATACGTGTGTTTAAACCTGTTTTTTTGTCGAACACTTGGACCCAGATATTGGTAAAGTATCAAATCTCTACCATTAAGGGTGTGGAAAAAACCAGTGTTTATACAGACGGTAGGACGGTATCAGAGTATAAAAATTTAATTTATATAGTAATTGCTTTTAATTTGTTAATTGTTTCTGCCGCTGCTTCGAGCATAATGGGAGTAAAATTTTTTATTTGTTTTTCATGTTGCGTAAATTTTACCATTCACGTTCTGCAGCTCTAGTCGAGAAATTCCGACTACCCGATACCCTGAACCCTATAATTAACTACTGGATACTGGAGTCTCTAGCTCGAGATCATACATACGGACAGACGTACAGACTGACATGGCTATATTGACTCGGCTGTTGATGCTGATCAAAAATATATATACTTTATGGGGTCGGAGATGCTTCCATTATACCCTTTTTCCCTATTTTTAATGGGTCAGGGTACAAAAACAAGAAAGGAAATTTATCTACAGCAAGGCGAATATTAAAACAATTGGAAAGCCTACTTTTTATACCCTAACCCTATTAAAAATGGATATGTATGTATGTATGAATGCGTCGATCTCAGAGACTATAAGTGCTGGAGACTCCAGATTTGGAACATAAGCTCGCCTAACCCCTTCGATATACACATGTGATCGATAACAACAAACTCTTGAATTTGGGAATCTTTTAAACTACGTTTACACCAAATATTGAAAATCTGTGAAGTTAAAATCGGTTGAGAAACACTGGAGATATGGGGCATTGAAGAAAGAAAGTATGCACTATACGCGTACACAGACACGCACTCACACATACTTGCAAGCACTGAATGTATGCGTTAAGTATATGGTTCACCGTCTAGTCGGGATTTCTCGACTAGAGCCTTCTTTCTTGTTTTTGTAGTAAAGCAAATGTAATGTATTTGTATGGCAGATATATGATCCGATCTGTCCGATTTTGACATATGATATATCTGGAACAAAAATAAGACATTTAACGATAGCACGAAACCTGAGGGTCTAGTTGAATAGAAATGCGTTATACATTCATGTGTATAAATAGGTAAACCAATAATTTTTATTACTTTTAACAGGTCATCACAAAGATTTTACTTTCTGTATCTGTATTAGTTTTGTAATGGGGGTTGGTGTTTCGTGTTAAAGGGGCTGGGGTCTTGACAAAATTTATATGCAGAGAAGCGCTCTGGCGCGAAAATTGCAGCTGGATAAAATCTCATGATTATGCTGAGAATTTGACGATGCAAAAAAATTGCACGCTCGAGTTGCAGCAGCATTTTAAACAGTTTTTTGTTCGCACTTAGTGGTTTTTGTTGTTCATTGTTTTATGTTTTTCTAATACAAGGATGGAGGCATTGGATGTAAAAAAGTCGCAATAAACGTCATGGTTACATTTGACTAGGGTAAAGCTAATTAATGCGATATTTCCCCTTTCATTTGCTCCTGTGGTTGTTGTTCATAATTGGATGGCTTTACTCATGTTGTGGGGGTGGCATACGATATACATATGTATGTCAAATGTTTGCTATATATGTATATGTACGTGTATGTACATATGCGTTTATACCCTGGGGCCATTTGTTTTGGCAGTTCGAACCAAATTGTATTGACTTTTGAATTGTGAACTATGCTAAATTACACAAATTGCAATTTGTGCATGCGTGCTTGTGTGTGTGTTTGTATTGATTTGAGATTGAGTGGAAGGCTGGGTGTTAGCCTGCCGGGCATTATTAATGACTATTTCGGATGGAGCAATGCCAAAAAACTGTTGCATGTGCGAGTGTACTGGGTAAATCGCAATGACTGAAAAGCAAGATAAGTTTACAAACGCAAAATTTCACATAAATAACAATTGAAATTGAATTAATTAGTAAGCTAGACAAAATACGATTATATATATTAAAGTCGTTTCATTTGCAATTAAAAATGTTAACCTATTGTAATTTTTGATACTACGTTATAGAATGAAATACTTATCGCTTTTTCGCATAATCAAATATTTTTAAAAAGGAGTAGTGATACACCATTAAGTGTTCTCTAATTCGGGGTTCACTATTTTTAGTAACGACTGTATTAATTAATCAATACACTTTTAACCCCAGACTTGCGCTCACTAACAGTAAACTTCTGTCCTACTAATTTCGAAAAATTAATGAAAAGTAAAAGATACAAATTTATTACTGCCTAAAATCAGACAAAAAAAAATCATATACATATATATACTTTCAAATATCTTGGCTTTTGGACAAAGTCTTCGCATTTAAAGTCGTACCATACATCTTCCCGGAACCCTATATTTAACGCTTACAGTCAGAGCATGCATGTACATGGGACCGTGGGTAGGTTAATGCATACTTGACTGAGCTTCAATCTTCGATATCTCCGGTGATTGTCAAACGATTTCGATGAAATGTTTACGGGTTTTTAATATTTTTTCTATAGTTTTAAAAACGCATTGCTGAATATCAAATTCAAGATCTTAGTGATCTTGGTAATAACTGTATATAGGAAACGGCAAAAAAATATTGATAATTTGTTTCTGAAGTCGACGCGTTCATACGTGCGGACGGACAGACGCACACAGATATATCAACTAGGCTGATCAAGAATATAAATACACTTTATTTTAGCAAAGCAAAAAAGTTTAAGACTTCCTTTTCCTATATTTTCGTGCGAAATATCAAACTTTATTATCAAGATTCTCTTTGATCCATCTATCAAAAACCGGTTCATTACAAGCATTTAAATTTTTTGTTGGAAAAACTTTCATATAATCTTACATATAAGGATGTAATGGTTTTGTGCAAATCTTGTAACAGACAGAAAAAAAGAATATCCGACTCTATACAGTATATATATTTATGATCAGCATTAATAGCCGAGTCGATATATCCATGTCTGTAACGAAGCGGCGATATATTAGAACTAGACACTTGAGATTTGGGATTTACGATCTTGTATACCCGCGTTGTAAGTACAAGATTGTTATGAATAATCAGTTACTCTCCCCGTTTCCGGTTAACAAATGGAATCGATAAAAATAATATCCCGAATTTGGAAATAGTAAAAATTGTTTTAGAAACTAATCATAATATATTGAAAATCTGTGACCGGCGATATTGAAGATTAAAATTTAATCTCTTGCGTTTTCAGCAAAATGCATATACGATATGTTTAATATCCTTCTCCAGCAGCTGTTGAGGTTGTCAGAAAGTGAGGTGAGTTGAATTGGTTAGGGAAAGAAGTGTGCGGCACAATAACACGGACAGGAGGAATGGATGATGCCGCCTGTTGCGACATAAATTGCATTGCCTGAATGAATATATCGCACAGTTAAGCGACATTTGCTTTTTTCCTATTTTACCGCTGCTGTTTGTCATTCCTGGGTCCAACTGCACCTGAGAACAATGGCAGAAGGCATGGCTGCTTATTATTATTATTTTTAAACCCTGCGCCAATAAAATGGATAAAAAGGGTACAATGTAACAGGCAAAAGAAAGCATCTTCAACTCCATTAAGTATAAATATTACGATTAGCAACAACATTGTACAGAACTGAGGTTTGGAATATGAGTTTGCGTATACCGGTTCCAACGATTAACAACTCGTTCAGCTTTCAAATTACACATGTGATCGTTAACCATCAAATTTTCAATTTGAAAATTTGGAACTTGCTTCAAAAGCTGTAGAGAAAATAATGATCAAACAATAACATATTATCGAAGTCTGTGCAAAATCGTATTCGCGAATACACACACACATACATGCTAACGATGACTGTACGCGTAATGTTTTCGGCCAAGGGTATTCTTCAGTCGAGTTTTCTCGACTAGAGCCTTTTTACTTGTTTGAACATTGATTGTGTATCTCTCCATTTTCCTCTCTTCCTTTCTCTCTCTGTTTCTGGCGGTGAATGTGGCTCCCAATGTTTTCGCGCGACATGTCTGTGCTAGCTTTAAATTTTTGGCATAATAGCGTGTATCACTTCTGACCCGGGTTGACATTGTATTCCATGCCTGCCACCTGTCCTTGTCGCACTCTACTTGTCCCTCTTATCTGTCTGATTATCGGTGTGAGTAAAATATGAATGCCCGAGGTTAAACGCCAACAAACCAAGTGCTATTGATGGCATCAGACACTTGTATCAGCCCAACAAGCATAACAGTCATAAAGATAGTCAAGATAAGTGTGCCATATTACAGAGTACAGAATATTTACGCTGTTCATTAAATCTAGTAACGTTGTAAAATGTCTGACGTCAACTGTTGGGTAAAAGCTTGGCTCACTAAGGCCCACTTTCTGAATGTCACAATAGTCAAACAACCCGAAGTTAAGTCAACCGATAGCCGAGAGACATACTTAGCCGATGCCTGAGTGCTGGATAATATTTAAGCCCCAGTTATGTCCCGATTAAAATTTTGATAAATATCTCGTATTGCATTTCCCATTTTGTTTTTAACATATTTTTTTTGGATCCCATAAGGACATGCAGTTTGTTCTTCTTTGGCTTTAAAAATTTTGATGTGCATTTGGCTATTACCGCATTCACACGATGATTCTCCAGTACTAATCAACCAAATTAACTTTGCAGTACCTATTAGAAACACTAGAAATTTTGTACCTATAGCGCTTCATAACCCTTTTCGGATCTTATGTGCAACATATAACGATCTTTCCTATTTAATACATAGTGCCACTCCTACTTGCTCTCTTAAAAAACTAGTCTTGTGTCACTTGTCTATATGTTCGCGATCTTCGTAACCGCACGCTACGCGGTGTGCCCCTCGGTCGGACGGGCGGGAGGTGGGTCACTTTGTGCTTGAGTCCGCGCGTTAACAAGCCGGTGCTTGGTATCGTTGGGCCACTTGACTGTACTGTCTTTAGTACATCTACGTCCAATAATAATTATTGTTATTGAAAACTCCAATTTAATTTTCACTTCGGAAGTGCGCGAGAAACCTGTTTTTGAATCAGTTAGATTTTGAGGATTGCAAATTTCAGAGCATGGTTTTGTGAGCTTTGAAAACGAATTCAATATTGTGAATCAGAACAACAATATTCTCATTTAACTTAATATACAATTAAAAATAAATTTGAATAGAGGGTGTAGTCAGTTACCATTTAAATTCGATGTTGGCACATTAGGCATTCCGCCAGCGACAATTACACCTTGGCTGCCGAGAATGGTGTTTCCATTGGCGGTGGTGGCACCGCTGCTAGTTGCTGCTGCTGACTTACTGACAGCAGTACTCTGCTTGGCAGTGCTGCTGCTGTTGATGGAGGTGCTAAAGCCGCTGCCGACGCTGCCATTGAGTACCTGCGGCAAAATAATCTTATTGGTGGAGTCCCCCGCTGTTGCCGTGAGCACGAGGAGGGTCCCAAATAGATGCCAAGACGGCAGCAACATCAACTTGCCTTTGCTTTGCCACTTTTCCCAGCCAGGAGCACAAACGTAATTGTCGTCCTCGCCTGGCTTAAGTGCATCTCTCCACACAAGCAGGCCTCGAGCTAAACTCTGTAGCTTCGTTTCTCCACTTTCGCCTATCAGACGTGGCCCACGGTGTTATTAAAATATCTTTTGATATTTGTTGTTTTTAACGCGGTTTGTTTGCCAACAGTATTTCTTACAATTTTTATATTTATTTACATGAATTGCTATTATATCGAAAAAGATTTCAATTATATTTATGTTACATATTATTTTGTAATATCACGTTATACCAAAAACTATTTACTTTTTATTAGGCAATTAATTGCAATGTTCTTTCAAAATAAGCTACAATTTTGCCGAACACTCGGAAAAAAGACATGTGATAAAGTCGCCTGGCAAAAAGTGGTTAGTGTGGCGGCAGGGGTTGGATTGGTTTCAATAAAGTAGATAAAATGTACACCTTCGTTAATTTTAGCTCTTAAGGTCTAATAGCTAACAAAGTTCTAGTCGGAAAAAGCTTCTACTTGTGCTACTAAAACAATCGATGAAGATCGATACTATCGATGGTTTGATTTGTTGGCAAGGAATCGATTGTTGTCTTTAATTGTCTTGTTTACCCAATAAACATATATATACGGTTGTGCCTGTTCGCACACACATGTGATCGATAACAACAAAATCTTGAATTTGAAAAACTTTTAAACAGACGAAATAATGACAATCTGTGAAAGTCTTTTTTTAATCGGTTGAGAATCACCGGTTAAATCGAAAATTTATATTATTTCAAGTATGCAGTGACTGTACGCGTGAATTATAGGGTTCAGGGTATCGTCTAGTCGGGATTTCTGGACTAGAGCCTACTTATTTGTTTTTATTTATATATATTTATTGTAAACAAATTTTTAGTTAAGTTTAATTAGTATTGTTCATAACAAAAATCAACAACATAAGCATTGAACACGATGGTTTGTTTTTGAATGAATATAAGTTCTTCCCCTAACCCAAAATGCTAGAAATATTTTTTTTATATATTCGTCAAATTACAAATATATTAAAAACTTTTTTAAAAAAAATTTTAAGCTCTAGTTTTTTGGGTGCATATATTCTTATTCTTTTTTTGTACTGGACTAACTAGCCTTCCTTCTGAAATATATATTTTTTGTTTTGTTGAGGAAAGATAATCATACTGGAAACCTTTAGAAACACATTTGTTTTGAGAATTTATCCCCGATTTTCTCAAATTCCTGACTTTATTGCAAATTCTGAAATGCCATCGTATTAAGCACGTAAAAAACATCGGAATCGACTTCGATATCTTCGAAAATATATGCCTTGTTTCTTTGCCCTGTGTTATTACAAAACTAATTTAAGTAAATCAAAGCCTATACAATAAATATTTATAGATTCAAATATAATTGCAAGTCGATATAATTAATAACATAAGTAATTTATATTCAACTTCTCAATACTAATCTTCTTATGTCTGATGCCACACACCAAACCGAGAATAAAGAAAGATAAAATCCACAAAATGACCGCTTAAAAAGTTCGTTCATAAAAAAAACTTTATATTCATACTTCCTCTACGTTTTTCAGATTTGTTCGCAAGTCACTTTTTGTCTATGCTTAAACGTCATCATGCGTGAGTAGGAAAAGACAAACATGTCGTTAAAAAATTGCTAATTTCATAACCGAGTCATAAGGGAAAAAGTTTTGTATATTTTGGGCTCACTCTGCAAGCTGTGTATCCTAGTTCCCCTAGCTTCTTTTCAAGGCAACATGCTTTAAAGCCATAAAAAATTAGGAAGATAACTTTTTTTATTTGTTTTTTTTTTTTCAATTTTGAACAAGTCGCTAAAACACGCACGACTCGCATGAAAATGTTCTGATTTGCGCAGTTTGTATAAATTTAATTATGTTTATAAAAATAGTTGCATTTTACACACAAATGTCCGCCACATCTTCTTTTCATTTTCTTTAACTTTCTACGCTTTTCTTTATTTCTCTCCTTTTTTTGTCTCTCTTTATCTTTTGTACGTGAAGAGTAGCATATTTGATGGACAAAAACTTAATCAATATTCCAAGATTCGACTCGGTTTATACTATGTTCCAAACACGATGTCAACTAGGGAAGTTTTAGATTTCCCAAAAAAAAATGTATTAATTCAGGTAAGCTTATTTGCTAACTGATTTCCATATCTAAAGAACGAAAGCAGAACTCTATCGTCATGTCGTATACACCGCGACCAGATAACCCCGACCATATTTCAATTGGCCGCCAGAGGGCGCTGCAGCATTTGAAAACAAACCAAGAGGCAAATCTTTATGACTTTTTAAGTTTTCGCCTGGCAAAAGGGTTTTCGTTCTATCGTATTTTTTCGAATTGCTGAAACTTTTGTACGTTATGTGCAGCAACAACTACTTTAAAATGGGCGTGGCGTTGAGAATGTGGCCTACCCGGGCATAATAATTTGCAAAACTTTATTGAATTCCCATCCAAATCTGCGTGGTATCTGTGGTGTTAGCCCGTTCCGGAAGGAAAACTGAACGCACAACTTGCTAGGGAAACAATTGATATGGCGCAGTTGGAAAGAGGGCGAGCTGTGCATTGAATGCAAATTTATGGGTGCCAAAGACATATGAAATACTTGGGAATTAGGCAATTTCTGTGAACACACTTTCTGGTTACTTGGCTAGCATGAAAAGCAAATGGCAAACTTGTTATTTGAATTTGCTAGGAATATAGAAACACATGAGCATGCTAAATGCATCTCATTTTGGTTGGGAGAAGTTATTAAATTAGTCGGTGGTCAATGCCTAATGACGAAAATTAATAAATTTAAACAAAAGACATCATCAAATGGCCAGTTTGGATCTTGTAGAGTACGATATCAGCTTAAATTTAAGACCATATACATATATATGAAGATTTCTTTAGCTCGTCAGGTTAGGGAGAAAAACCCAGCAGACCTACAAGTTTATCAAAATCATGACGCGATACGCAAATTCTGAAAACGGGATAGTGCCAACCAAAAAATAATAATAATTTGGAAACGACTTCGGTACCTCATGAAGAAAAGTCTTGTTAACTTGTGTAACTAAAGGTGCTTAAAAATTCACAAACAGTGAATAAAGTTTTTCATATGTATCATAATAATAAAAATAGAATGAGAATACTCTCAAAACATTGAATGAGTCCGTCTGTCCGTATGTATTTATCTTTGACTAAAAACATAAAACTCTTTACCACTATAAAAATAATTAAGAAAAACACTTGATTTTTGTTAGCACAGAGAAAACAAGTAAGAAGGCTCTAGTCGAGAAATCCCGACTAGACTATACCCTTAACCCGATACTTTACGCATACAGTCAGTGCTTGCAAGTATGTGTGAGTGTGTGTATGTATACGCGTATAGTGCATACCTTCTTAATTTCAATACTCCATATCTCCGGTCTTTCTCAACCGATTTCAATAAAATTTTCACAGATTGTCATTATTTAGTCTAATATTCCAAATTCAAGATTTTGTTGTTATCGATCACATGTGTATATCGGAAACGGGAAGAGATATCGAAAATTTAAAACAAACTTGTACTGCCTAGGGATTAGGCGAGCTTATGTTCCAAATCTGGAGTCTCTAGCTCTTATAGTCTCTGAGATCGACGCGTTCATACATACGGACGGACGGACGGACAGACGGACAGACGGACAGACGGACAGACGGACATGGCTATATCGACTCGGCTGTTGATGCTGATCAAGAATATATATACTTTATGGGGTCGGAGATGCTTCCTTATCCCTGTTACATACTTTTGCACAAATCCATTATAACCTTTTGACCCATTTTCAATGGGTTAAGGGTATAAAAATAGAATGAGAATACTCTCAAAACATTGAATGAGTCCGTCTGTCCGTATGTATTTATCTTTGATTAAAAACATAAAACTCTTTACCACTATAAAAATAATTAATTTTTGTTAGCACAGAGAAAAACAAGTAAGAAGGCTCTAGTCGAGAAATCCCGACTAGACTATACCCTTAACCCTATAATTTACGCATACAGTCAGTGCTTGCAAGTATGTGTGAGTGGCTGTATGTATACGCGTATAGTGCATACTTTCTAAATTTAAATTCTCCATATCTCCAGTGTTTCTCATCCGATTTCAATAAAATTTTCACATGTTGTCTTTATTTAGTATAATCTTTCAAACTGCATCAAAAAGTATTCTAAATAGAAGATTTTGTTGTTATCGATTACATGTGTATATCGGATACGGGAAGAGTTATCGAAAATCTAAAACAAACTTGTACTGCCTAGGGATTAGGCAAGCTTATATACCAAATCTGGAGTCTCTAGCTCTTATAGTCTCTGAGATCGACGCGTTCATACATACGGACGGACAGACGGACAGACGGACGGACGGACAGACGGACATGGCTATATCGACTCGGCTGTTGATGCTGATCAAGAATATATATACTTTATGGGGTCGGAGATGCTTCCTTCTGCCTGTTACATACTTTTGCACAAATCCATTATACCCTTTTTACCCATTTTCAATGGGTTAAGGGTATAAAAAGGCAAACAATGCTTGTAATTGTACTCGCTTCTCCAGCAGATCGATAACGTTACTAAAGTCTGGAAGAAAATGTCTGTAGTCATGTATGTATGCACATAGTATATATGAATAATATTCGTTTTTCAAGATTAAACCTACTGAACATTCTGTTTGTTTTGAAAACCAATTAGCCAAATTAAAATACCCCTATTAAACCCTCTGCCATTGTATTGAAATGTATCGTTATATAAGCTCAGATTACATTACATTTCTCTCATACTCATCAGAACCCCAAAGAACAATCAAATCAATGCAACGACAGACCCCAATCAGAAACAGAAATAAAATATACTTAGAACTGACTCGATACTGCCACCTGGAGAAAAACCAGATATGTGACCAATTAGCGCCAAAATGCTGATACGAAAGAAAGGGTGGAGTAAACCAAATAGCTTGATAAACAGCAAAAGGGACGGTGGACTTCAACTCGCCAAGTCCTTGGTGCAAATTTAAATAGGTGTAGAGAAACAGAAAAAACGTTTGTCGCATTGGCTGCCATTCGTTAGTCATTCCAGGCACACGTCTTAGTTCAAATTTTTTGTTTTTATTTCTCTCGGCTGTCTAATTAAAAGCATCTGTGACATACATGTATGCATTTGGAATCGCTTGAATAGGAAAATAATGGATATCACATTAATATATTTGGACACAGGGTATGCCATAGTTATTATAAATATATATGTATAAGCTCAATCACTAAAATGAAGCATAAACTGTTTAAATTGTAAACAAAGGAAAGCAAAAGAAAAATAATAATAAAATAAGCTCGAGCAGCTGTGACCCTGCTTTCCCTGTCGTGTCAAATCCCCAGCCTAAGTGTACTTCTCCCCCTCTGGCCCTTTGTATACCCTGAATCTATCTAAATGGGTAAAAAGTGTATAGTGATTTTGTGCAAAAGTATGTAACAGACAGTAGGAAGGAACTCCGATCCCATAAAGTACATATATGCTTGGTCTATCTATTAATTATGATAGCTTCTATGTCACTAGCTATGAAAGCTAGAAATTCGTATTTGAAACAAAAGCTCGCCTAATCCCTAGACAGAACAAGTTTCAAATTATTGGTAACTTTTGGTATGTGAAATTGTTTTAGGTACTATATTAAATGATAAAAATTTGTGGAATTATCATCAAAATCGGATGGGAAACTCCGATTATTTCGAAGCATAAACACATACAATGACTGTTCGCGTTAAGTCTAAGATCCGAGGTATCTGCTAGTCGGGTTTTCTTGACTAGAGCTTCGTTACTGGGTTTATATTTGCTGTGGCCTAAGTTAAATGCTGACAGCTTTTGGCACTGTGACATTGTCTGTGGGTAATGGAATCTGTCGGTGAAAGAGGGAAAACGTTGGAAACGTTAAATGGCCAGGAGATGCAGGGAGATAAGACAAAGTTCATTGTTGCTTTGCCATGTTTACAATCAAAAGCCGCAAGAAAACAAATTATCATTTGCTTTTGCAAAGTGTTTTCTTCTTTAATGTGATTTAAAGTCGATGAGTATTGCAAGCGCTCAAAAATTATTTTGCGAGTTGTTCATTTCGAAAACAATTTGTTAAAGCCCAAATACGATATTATAGCTTGTTGTCCCTTTGGCGTTTTGCAGAATGAGAGTTTTACTGATGATGTTTTTTTTTTTTTTTAAATAAATTCTAAACTGTACTTTTCTATACCTATTTGAGAACAAAACAACGAAGAAGGTTCTAGTCGGGATACCCTGAACACTAACCAATACGCGAACAGTCATTGTCTCTATATATCTGGCCTTTATCTGTCTCTATCTGTTTTTATCTGTCTCTATCTGGCCTCTATCTGTCTCTATCGGGCCTCGATCTGTCTCTATCTGTTTCTATCTGTCTCTATCTGGCCTCTATCTGTCTATATCGGGCCTCGATCTGTCTCTATCTGTTTCTATCTGTCTCTATCTGGCCTCTATCTGTCTCTATCGTCTCCCTTTGTGTCTATCTGTCTCTATCTGGCCTCTATCTGTCTCTATCTGTCTCTATATGTCTCTATCTGTTTCAATCTGTCTCTATCTGGCCTCTATCTGTATCTATCTGTCTCTATCTGGCCTCTATCTGTCTCTATTGGGCCTCTATCTGTCTCTATTGGGCCTCGATCTGTCTCTATCTGTTTCTATCTGTCTCTATCTGTCTCTGTCTGTCCTCTATCTTTCTTTTATGCCGCATGTAATACTGCTGAATGCTAAACATAACTTCAGTCTTCGATAACTCTAGTCTTTCTTAGCCGATTTCGATTAAAATTTCACAGATTGTAATAATTTTGTCTATAATTTTTGGATCAAGTTTCAAAAATTGTAAAATTCTTAATTTTGTAGTTATCGGTTACATGTGTACATCCGAAACCGGAAGAGTTATCGACAATCTTAAACAATCTTGCCTTGTTTACACGGACTTTAATTCTAAGTCTCAGGTTTTAGCTCTTATAGGCACTGAGACTGATAGACAGACGGACGGTCAAGGCCAATAATGACGGACATATATAGAATATAATATACACTTTATTAGGTGGGAGATGCTATCGTCTGCTACATACTATTGCACTATTTTAATAAATAAAAGCTAAACAAGTTTACACAATTTAATTCGGAACAACAAACGCATAAAGTTTGCCAAAATGAACAAATTGAACCAGAATGCAGTGAGGGAACATCGTTGTTGTTACTATCATTAAAAATGTGCTTAGAGAAGCTTCAAACTCAGCTTCAGCAAACATAACCACTTTAATATCATCTGTAAGTACAGTACACGAACGTCATGAGTTTGTTGGAGAGGCAACTAATTTGACATAAATTAATCGTATTAAATCTTAAATTGATTATGAAGAAATTACTCTCGACTTGCCATACAAATTGCTGTCAATCTGAGCTTGGTTCCAGCAAACACATAAATGCCAATGTATCCGATAGAGATAAAGAAAGGAAAAAAGCAACATTTATTGTGCCCCATTGAGTTGCATCAGAAACTTTTCACTTGTATCGCCCCTCCTCCTGGCAATCAACAAAAAAAAACTTCGCCCAATTTGTCGTACTGTTGTGTAGACTATTCAAAAGGCAATCCTCCTCACCCATACCATCGAAAATTTGTGTCCCTGCACCCCTGCATCATCGTCACCGATGGAGAAGAGGCAGGCAACGGCATCATATTTTGCAATTTGTTTGCTTTGCTCTGTACAATTTGTAAATTTGTTACGGCAAACGATAACAGGGGGAAGGACGCAAAAACTAAAGCGCAGCACGCAAAAGTCGCAAACCCAAAGAGAAAACAATAAGCTGCAATGGACGCTGGGTGAACGAAAAAAGTTTCCTTTTTTGCGCGTCGCGCCATCTGCCATTGATCTGCATTGATGCCAGCAGACACAAACAAACACACTGAAAGAACAAAAAAAAAAGAATAATAAAAGAGAGAGCGACTGAATGGATACATTGACACACACACACACACGCAGACACATACAGAACATTACGTATGCAGTTCAAGCTTCTTGACTAACCCACTCTCTCTCTCTCTCTCTCTCTCTCTCTCTTATATGTGCTCTCTCTTTTGTACATCTCTCTTTCATATGTTTGTTTTGGGTTAATGTATTTTTAAGCTAAATTCCTTGTTTATATTTGCTTTGCTGTTTTTGCATGTGTTTTGCAGTTACAGTTGCATCAACTCCAATCTCAACTTCTGCTCTTACGCTTAGCGCACTCAACTCAATCTCACTCCTTATCTACTTAACTTTCGTTTATTAATTTACACACAAGTTCATAAGATTGTCTCAAGGCATTTTCGGTTGAGGTAATTAAGTATTTTTGACGTTCTCGTTGTAGTCATTGTTGTTATTGATCATCTTCTGATTGCGGTTGTTGGTGTTTTTTGCTTTTATTACATGAAATGTAAATGTGCTCAAATAACTGATAATTTTAAAATGCTTTACTTTTATAGTAAGTTTTTTAAACACTAAGAACTCAACCAATTAATTAATACCTATTTAACAATATCAAAATTCATTAATATTTAATACAACAAATGGAAGTGATAAACAATAAACAAATAAACAAGGTTTGTTTTCTAAAATATTGGAGTTGTTTTTAATGTATTTATGGCGTATCACGTAAGGACTTTAAGAAATATCGCTTAAAAAAAGCGAAAAAAATGTGTTTTTCAGTGTTTTCAATATGGTTTGACGTGCTAGAAACAGCTACAAACCATAAAAACATAACTTTTTCTTCAAAAAAATCCAATGTATGCAGAATGTTGACGTTGATACGCTAATTCTGAAGTCGTTCAGCATAGAAAAAAGCATATGAAACGAGTCCGATATCTATGTCATATCTGATTTATTCGAGTGTTATGACATAGAGTGTTGCTGTTAAATTTTGATTTGAAAAACTTTACATTGCAAATTAATTAATTCTATTTCCCATAGCCTTTTTGTGTAGCAAGAATTTGAATGTATAAAACTAATGTGCCTACTATATCGGGAGCTCACAGTTTAACAAATCTGAATTGAAAACACCGTGGCAAGAGAGACAATTACTTTCAAAACGGTTAAGAAGGGCACAAAAACGACTTTCTGATCAGCATCAAATACTCAAACAATTTAGACGTCCGTCTATCTGTTTGCCACTAAGTCGAGCTGCAAGAGTTGAGGAAATCAGATTAGAAATTTCATAACCATGTTCTGGACAAGTTTAACCAAAATTTTTGGCATATATTTGGTATTAATAACAATGAAATATTTAATTTTGAAGCTTTGGAATTTTGTTTACACATGTTGTTGATCATAATCAGTGAAAATTTCATATCTAGTACACAAATTAACTGAAACACGCACAACTCTTTTTTTGCTACACGCATTTATACGCTTTTTCCACTTTTGATAGGTAAGGATTGGGGATTATGGGTATATCGCCGTGTAGCTTTCTTAACATGTGTTCAAATAATGACTATTTAACTTTCATATTGCCTTACGCACACTCATATGAATATATAAATGATTTATATGTGCACAATTTTTGTATGCAGAGAAGCTAGTTTTTAATGCCAATTTTGTCATCATTTGAAAAATTAAATTTCGTTTTTTATTACTATTTTTTGTCGATCAACAGTCAATGATTTGTTAAGAAAAAAATGTTATGTTATTCAAATAAAATGTATATTGCATTTTTGTATTCTATTCCTGAATATTTACTACAAAATTATCACTTGAAATCAAAATTTTAATTGCCCAATAAAAGTAGACTACAGTCATAATAACTAACTATGGTCGTTGTTTTATTGTCAGTATTGTATTTGAAATTTGAAGAGGGTATTACTTGACTTTGTAGGAAACAAATTGGATTTATTTGAGTTTTAATTTGAATCACTTTCACAACACTTTCAAAAACACAGCCAGAACTGTCAGTAGAATAAATTTCGTTCAAGGATCCTCCGGCAAGTGAGTGCGACTTAGAACTCGACGCGTCCGCTTCATGCAGAATCCGTAGAGAAACTGATTCGTCGACAGACGCCATACGCAGCACACTGAGCCGGCTGCCATCAACCATCAACAAGAACAACAACGCCAACGAGAAGAAATCGGCACAGGCTAAGCCAACGGCAAAAAATATAGCCGACGAATGGGAAAAAATTAAAACGAAATGCCATTTCAAACGAATGATAACAGGTCAAAAGCCGAACGCAAACGAAGGGACTTCGGATGGCACCAAGTATCGTGCGGTTGTTCGTAGTGGTTGTTGTTGATATTGTTGTGATAGCTGGCATGCCGTGTCGGTCGGATTGTAGTCTGCGTGCAACCGCAACCGCAACAACAGACCGCAAAACACGCGACAGAAATGTTAACTGAGTTTCCAACCGTGCACAAGTTGTCGTCACCCCAAACATACCGTTACCATTACATGACACGTAAATGACTTCCGCACTGTTGAATGCTGAGTCCGTGAAGGGTTTGAGTTGTGTGTTTGGGCTTGGTTTGATTCGAGCCCAAACCCAAGCCAACTTGCAACAAGTTTACGCGTCGCTGTCTAGCTCTGTTCAGGCGTTTAAGGCATGACATTTACCATTTGTGATTTAATTCAATGAATGCAATTTCAAAACAAAAATAAATCAACTTTGTATGAATTTGTTTCTCATTAAATGCATATTTAATCAAGCAAGTTAATTGATTAAATTTATTTGAAATTCATTTGACATGAAATTTATTTCATAAGCCCTAAGTACGCTTAATGCCAAAAACAAAATTATTAAAATGGATTAAGGAAAAATAAAGTTATGAAGTTCAATTCTTGTCGCCGACCATATATATATATATATATATGTTTGAGTCAAATATTTCACACAGAATTTCACTGTTAAGGTCATTTAGCTGAACTCGAATTACCGTTATCTGGCCAGCCATAAGTAATTTGACATTTCTTGATGTTCTTAGCCAAAATGTCACTTACGTCTATAGTTGATGCTTGTAATGGGTTTGTTCAAAAGTATGTAACAGACGGAGGGAAGCATCTCCGACGCCATGAAGTATATATATTCTTGATCAGCATCAACAGGGTATAAAAACAGCTCCGGGGAGAAAAGGTGAAACGGCCAGAATAACACTTCTTGTCTGCACTAATGCAACTGGTCAGCAGAAAGTCAAACCATTATTAATCGTGTAAAGAAGCCGCGTTCTTTTAAGTCGTATCATATCCGGGTAGACTACAGGAACTCTAAGAGTGGATGTATGACTGCAGATAGCTTCAGAGACTGGTTCCGCCATTGCTTAGTCCCTCAGGTACAATAAATAATATGGACATCTAAATTCAATGCAGCTTTATGTAGTATTTCTTTGTTTTGAGGTCCAAAGGTTTTTTCAACAGAATTGTTCACAAACCAAAGATATCCTATTGATTGAAATCCCATCATGTCATCCGCCTGAAAATCTCTCACTATATTCGTGATTTATATGCCAACAAATGTCATTCATGTCATTGATTCAGCTTACGGATCAAAATGTGATTTGTATAACTAAGCTGTACTATGCTAAGCATCTGTTGTTAATAATTTAGAGAAGGATGACATCAGTCAGTTGTTCATATCTTTAACTTCAAAAGGTGCTGTATCATTTTTAATGTTTGCTTGGAGAATGAGCTGAAGGCAAATGTATTAGCGAAATGTTGGATCCTTTATTAGCATGCTTCAATGTGACAGAAACAAGTCAAAGCGTTGATGAAGGCGATTATGTTCCTTTATGCTTACTTCGAAAACGAATATTGCAGGAAAAATATAAAGAGGTCTATAACATACAGAGTTTTCTACAAGTTATTATTCCTGAGGTAATTCTATTAATATGTTCCTCGACGTGTTCATTTAATTATATTTTTCGAAGACTACACTGAATCCGTAATTGATAAATGGAATGCAATCGAAGATGACGAACCGATTGATTTTGAGAAAGTTGCCAAAAATATTATTTTATGCGTTACTATAAGCATACACAGACATTAACTTAACATATTTTTTCCATATGATGATTATAAATATTTCATTGTCACATGAGTGTCGATTGCGAAAAAAAACACAGCCAAGAAATAGTAATATTACTTACAGTATAAATAAAAAAATAAATCCAAAGAAAATCTGCACTAATTCCTATCCACAACATTTACACCACTTTTTTATTTTAGTGTTTAACAAGCTATTAAACTAATTTAAACGTAGATCCGGCGCCACGGAATACATACTAAGAAGGGACAGTGACTTTTACTTGCACTGCTTTACTTGCACTACTCTATCGGCAGTCGCGCATGCGCCCGCATATGTCAATATGTATATAGTATGTTAAGAAGAATGTAACTGCAGCTGTTGTTGTTGGCCGTTTAACATGTCAGCATTGCAGCTGTGTATATAAATAGCGCCAAACATTGGTTGGTTATAATTTTGCACGGATCGATAATAAGATTGAGGATATATTATATATTGTTTGTGCCTAACCAATTAAAAAAAATAAAAAATTAAAAGAAAATCCTATTTTATACGAACCTTTTTTTAAAATTATTAAAACAATATGTGTGCACCAAAATAAATTTAATATTTATATAGTTGGTTTGAAATTTAAAATATTCTGGTCAATGATTAATTATGCACCAACATACAGCAAGGTGTGGAAATAATTTTACAATATGAGAAAAGATAATTGCAGTGCTGATAGTGTCAAAAGCAACAGAACCAAGCTTCAGAATTTAAAACTAAAACATGCCCAACCCAACAAGTTTCCTCATCCGTGCTTCAAATCCAAAAATGTTGATATGGGACTCAAATGCGCTGATAATATTGTTCTAGAACGTAGGTCTCTTCACAACAAGATTCTCGGCAAAGATTAGCATGCGCAGCTGAATTTTCACATTTATAAACGGCTGCTGTAAATTTTGTAAAAAAAAAAAAAAAAACGTGCCTATGATATATTTTTTTAGTATGAGAAAAATTAAGACTAAGCATTTTTAAACTTTTTATCAAGCAATGAGTAAAAATTCATCAAGGAACATCAAATGTAAATAGATTTAAAATCTGAAAAAATTTAATTAATTCATATTTAACGAAGACATGATAACACCACCAACTTATCATTTTATCATTGCCACGGGGTTAAAACTACTTTTGTAGGCATCGAATAAAGATCAAAAAAATTATAAATAAATAGTCGAGGTATATTAAATGAATTGCAAAAAAAGATTTTGTAGAAAATTTATTATTTTCCAAGTTTTAAATGTGTTGTTACCCCAACCTAAAAATGTCTTCTATAGCAAGTCGTTAATCATTTTGATTGTGAACAAGCCATTAAAAGTTATGGAGAATGCACATGAAGACAATAAAGTCGAGATTTTTTGAAGTCGTGGTCAGATTACAAAAATCCCAAAATTCTACCTTACAATAAGTATAACACATGCAAAGTTTCAAGTTGCTATCTTTAATTTTATGATTAACGCCCATAGTGCATTCCTTTACGTGAAGGGACTTTCTGATAGGAACGTTGACGAATTATATATATTATATATATATCGTTAAAAATTTGAAAAATTGTGCCGCCCCCTAAAATGTATCTTCTTGATTAAGAACACTAGTTTATTTTCATGAAAAATAAACTTTTTAGGGCGCGGCACAAAGATTTTAATTTTTAGCTAATGATAAGCTTGACATTCATTTTAAAATCTCAGATACCTCAAAACTACTCCCAAACCATTATGACATTCGTGATTTTTTAATCAGTCGCATGGTTTTCTAGAAACGTTAAATATATAATTTGAATTTTGGAAAATGCTTAATCAAACTAATCGAACACGAACTATAATGGCCAGTGACGAGATTGTCAAACATATTTCGTGTTCTTAATAAATAAAGCAAAAACTGTTCAATAATTAGGAACCAATGTTCCTAAAGTATGACTGATATTTAATCACAAACAGAAGCAATGTTTTTACCGTATGACCAATTGTTCTTAATTTAGCACAAATATCATATATCATATATATTATATTTACAACGATTTCAAGACCATTTGGTTCTTAAAACAAAATCGGCGAAATATTCGTTCTTAACTTAAGAATATCGTTCTTTAACTAAAAAATTCTAGTGCTCTTTGATGGGATTTTGCACAGGAGCGAATGTATACTTAAACAAATTGATAAAAATAGTACTTTTAATTTTGTTACCTATGCTCTGAAAAAAATCAAAATTATCAACCTTTAAACAAAACTTCTCGGTATCAGTCGAAAAATCTTGAATCAAACATAAAACATGATTAATCTTAAAAAGTTTTGAGAATGAAAATTACTTATTTTTATGTTATAAATTCTTAAATTAGTTATCTTCTTAGAATTTGAGATCTGACAAATACTTAAAACGCAGTGGATTTTTGAGCAAAACGAAATAATTCATTCATGAATTTGTATATTTAATTAAAGTATGACAATGCTTGATTTTTTAATTCCCGATAATTCAAAGACATAGCACAGGTAGAGAGCTTTTTTAAAAGCTGCCATATACTATATTATATATATAATATTTTAAGTACGAATCGGGATAATTTTAGAATAATATGTTAAATTTAGAAAGGTCTTCTTTTTATTCCTTGCCTATAGCTAAAACTATATCTGTAGTTACCTTACTCAAATCTGAAAATTTATATTTTCCTCACCTTTTATTTTCAACGTTAAGTTTTGTTTCACGAACTTTAATAAATATAGCTCCTTATACAATTGCCAGCTGGCGTACAAGCATAACAATATCAACAAGAAGCAGAAGAAGTGGATGAAGAAAAACCAGAAGAAAACAGTTGAGGCAAACTAACTAACAAGCTTAATGAACTCTTTCAAATCACAGGCATCGCTCAATGCCAGGAACCTTAAAACTGACAAGGCTAGACATACGCTCAAAGGGGAGGGAGGGAAGGGAGGCGTGGTTCGAGCAGTCGCACAGAACGGAACGTGCCAACGCCAACAACAACAAAAAAAGTCAGAGTTCATTATTTGAGGCGTTTACCCAAGGGGACGCTGGTTGGCTTTCTATGTATGGGCGTGCCACACTGCCGACGCTGTTGCGCCTGGTGAATGTGTGAGGGGGCAGCACGAGACGCAGAGGCCACAAAAGTCGGTGCAACACATTTTGCTATTGTGATTCCAATGTGTTAAAATATGCGAGGGGTAGCTGCTTTACTGGCCATTACAACATTTTGTTATCTGCTTTGCTAAGTTGTTGAACCTGGCGAAAAGCTATTTTCTTTATACTTAAAGAACTTTATCCTAACGTAACATACAACTATCTACTTAGAATAGATGCTTGTTTATAATTATTCGAACAAAAGGCCAATACAGCCCTTGAAAATTAATTATCACAAGGGAGTCAGCTTTGCTTTTTGCCGATTTCGACCATTGATCTCACTGCAGCAGAGCAAAGACACTTACCACAGTTTCCGCTCGACAGCTTAAAAACTAAGACTATCTTGCATCGAAGCAGACGGACAGGCAGACATGGCTATAGCGAATTAGCTCACGAAACTGACTTAGAATATATAGTGTGCCTTTAAGCCTTTATGCTTTATGTTTAGCGTTACAAATTTCATGAGAAAATTAAAAAACATGCGTCAAGTGTATACAAATATGAAATACTTAAATGTTTTCGTAAATCACTGTAAGCGCATATTTTATCGTATTTTCTTTTTTCAAAAGGTAAAGTGTTATAGTGTTTCTAATGATTACGTTTTCTTTTTCTTCATTATAATAATAACATTTATTAGATGACAAAAGGGGATTCTTGATTGTATGGTACTCAATTTCTTCTTCCAGTACGGAGAAAAGTGTGCTTTGAAATAAAAACATTCCAGTACATTGATAATAAAAGTTTTTTATTTTGCAGTTCGATTTTCGTACCTTTATATATTTTGTTTTTTTCTCTCTCCCTATACTCTCTTTCTATATATATATCTACATTTTTCTTCCTGCTTCTTTTTATATCCTGAACCCATTAAAACGGAAATACTCTGATATCGGAGTGGTAGATATCAGAATTTTAAGTTTTAGAAGGGTTTATGCTTAGGAGGGCGTGTTATTTGACACACATTACGTGCTATCTTCACACCAAATTTGATAACCTTAGCTGTAGGTATGTAAAAAATATATGGCTAGATCGATAAAGTTTTTATCGATTTCCCAGCCCCCCAGTGGGTGTACTTAAGGCCACGACAGTTTATCTTTTGCGGCCATAGATATTTGGAAAGTTTCAAGTTCTTACCTTTAGGGGTGTCGAAAAGCATTTTGATTACAGCAATACGGACATTGCACAAAATAAACAAAAACAAGTAAGAAGGATCTAGTCGAGAAATCCCGACTAGACTATACCCTTAACCCTATAATTTACGCATACAGTCAGTGCTTGCAAGTATGTGTGAGTGTCTGTATGTATAACGCAGATTGTCTTTATTTAGTCTAATCTTTCAAACTGCATCAAAAAGTTTTCTAAATTGAAGATTTTGTTGTTATCGATCACATGTGTATATCGGAAACGGGAAGAGTTATCGAAAATCTAAGATAAACTTGTACTGCGCGGGGGTTAGGCGAGCTTATGTACCAAATCTGGAGTCTCTAGCTCTTATAGTCTCTGAGATCGACGCGTTCATACGTACGGACGGTCAGACGGACAGACGGGCATGGCTATATCGACTCGGCTGTTGATGCTGATCAAGAATATATATACTTTATGGGGTCGGAGATGCTTCCTTCTGCCTGTTACATACTTTTGCACAAATCCATTATGCCCTTTTTACCCATTTTCAATGGGTTAAGGGTATAATTAACATTTTGAGCTTTAGCGGCTGTTGACCTTTCTGCCGAAATGTTTCAATTGAGTTCCTAAAAAGCTTAAAAAAAAAAAAACCAAATGGTATCTAGCAAACATAAAGTTAACCCCCCAAAATCATTGCATATGCGGCGCTCTCAGCAGTTTTCAACTGTTTAAGCTGACAGTTGCACTTACGCAATAGTGCGCATAACGGCGCCGCCTCTTTCGCTATTCCTCTTTTAGCGCCCACATCCTTCAACTGAAAAAGCACTCTACGCGTTTTCAAAGAATTTAATAAAATGACGTGACGAAAATTGCACAATTCGAACATCTTCCATATACACACATGTATGTATATTAGTCGTGATGCTACGCAGACACTTCCAATTTCGAGCAGAGAATAAAAAGCATTCTATTACACATTGGACGCGTTTTGCAGTCGTAGCCATGCATAAAATTATGCGTTTAAATGTAAAGTAACATTGTGATTACAAAGTGTTTTGTCATTCTGCAAAATTTGCATTGCTACCGAGTGATAGAAAAGACACCATCATAAGGCAGCCCCAACAAGAAGGCAACACGTTATTAGTCCCTGTGACTAAGCGATTTAGGCAAGATGAAGTCGCGTGGTGCCTGAAAGTATGCAACCGCAGCGGCTAATAACTTAATAAAAGAATCCAACACCAAGCCCACACCCCACACCTCTTTCCATCATTCTGTAAGGCACTTTCTCGTCAGCTAAGCCGATTTCCGCTTGTTTGCTACGCAATTACAATTTGTCAGCTTGTGGCTCAGGCTGTCTTAAACTTCTCTTCCTTAGCTGCCAACTGCGGCAAATATATATCAAACGCCTAATTAGGGATTATAGCGGATCGAACAACACAAAGGACTAAAGGCGACGTCAGGAAGAAGGGACGCGATGAGGCAGCAGCGTAACGTTGACACTTTGTTGTAAGGATTTAGACTTTACATTGACAATTGCCAAGTGTCAGGTTATCGAATTTATTTTCTTTATGTACAACTCATAAACTGCTTTCGCAATACAAATCAAGATTTTCTTAGTTAACTTTTACAAAAAGAAATTCAAGAATTGTTCTAGACAAAAAACGTGACAAACTTTAACATATATTATATATTAACTGTCAAAATCGTCTTATTCAAAGGTTTTAATGAATCATAACAATGCTGTGAAAGTTTGTGTAACATGCACATGGAATCATCATCTTCTTATCATCTTCAAATCATACGCAAATCATTTTACAGGCGTGCTACAGAGATGAGGTGTTATTTTTGCTTATTTTAAATTCAAAGATTTCTAGGATTGACACCTCACATCTGGGAATTTATACCATGTTTGTTTGCACAATTGCAACGGCATCAGAAACCACATTAAATTTATTTTCTTTTCAAGGAAAAAGTTAGTTTTATGCATTTTATTATTATTATTAATATTTTACAAAAAATATTTGTAACTTGATTGCGCGCCAAAACAAAAAATATCTTTTGACATGATGCAAACGCTAAAGTCACCGAATTTGGTGACAACTGGCGATGTCATCCAAAATCGCCGGCTCTAGACTCTTTACCATCAGATTTAATACTGATAAGAGAGTATTTCGCAGTCGGTTGGTTTTTGCTTTTATCGTCAGTTATCATCCGTTAAATTAAATAGATACAAAATAAATAAAAAACATTTTGCAGCCGTCCTTTAAATATCTATCTTTGAAGGTGTCGAAAATAATATGGTCATCCGGACGGACGGAATTGCAGAATATAATAAGCAAGTAAGAAGGCTCTAGTCGAGAAATCCCGACTAGACTATACCCTGAACCATATACCTTAGTCAGTGCTTACAATTATGTGTGTGTGTATACGCGAATAGTGCAAACTTTCTTAACTTCAATACTCCATATCTCCAGTGTTTCTCAACCGATTTCAATAAAATTTCACAGATTTCCATTATTTAGTCTAATCGTTCAAACTGCCGTTTTCCAAATTCAAGATTTTGTTGTTATCGATCACATGTGTATATCGGAAACGGGAAGAGTTATCGAAAACTTTGAACTTGTACTGTATGTCTGGGGCTTAGGCGAGCTTATGTTCAAAATCCGGAGTCTGTAGCTCTTATAGTCTCTGAGATCGACTAGGCTGTCGATGCTGATGAATAATATATATACATTATGGTGTCGGAGATGCTTCCCTCCGTCTGTACATACTTTGTATAAACATTTATATAAAAAATAAAATAGAATTATATTTCAAATTAAGA
Source organism: Scaptomyza reducta (assembly GCA_035044485.1). NCBI lineage: Eukaryota > Metazoa > Arthropoda > Insecta > Diptera > Drosophilidae > Scaptomyza > Scaptomyza reducta. The sequence goes on from JAWNNV010000080.1 coordinate 122,707, forward strand.
TTATTAGTTTCATTAAGTAAAGGAATAAGGTTTTTGGAATATTTTCTCCAATGTTATGCACCGATTGTTTAAAGCTCAAGAGTGCTTAATAGAGTTTAAAGTTAGGCGAATCGCCAGCGAGGCCTAATGACCACACGTAGGACATTTTGTTCTGCGGTCTCCATAAATAACACAAAGCGCATTTGTTACACGACCCTGCTTGCCATAACCTACAGTAAGACCTTAGACGAACTGCATTTGTGGCCCTGTCGGCGTAGTGTTGTTGGGCAGTAAATCAGCTCATTAGTTAAGTTGGCAGCCCTCTTAGTTACCTGACACGTGCGTTCTGCATTTTGCTGTTGCCTTGACTGCTCGTTAAGCTTCGTTTAATCAAAACAAAAGTTTGCCGAAATGAAAAATGGCCAATAGGCCCAGCCTAAAGCGGCTAAAATGCCACTTTGAATGCTAATAAATCTCATTGGGAGGCTTAAACTTAACCTTTGCCACTGCCAAACATAATTCAAGGCAACCACAGGCTAGAGAGAAAAGCTTGCGAAACTTGTCTTAAATGTGTCGATGTGAAGATTTTATTTAGTGTTAATACCCCATTCCAATTTTGGATTTTTTTCTTTTCTTTTAGTTCATAGTCGGCACACAAAGCCACGGGTCTTAGCGGCTTTGACTTTGGTATTGAGAGCGGAAGTGTTTGAGTGAGTTTATAAAGCGTTGCGAATGGGTTTGTGAGGGTTTGGCATCGTGTGGGGTTATGATGTCGTGCTGATTGGCTGAGCAGGTAATTTTCTTTCTATGTTGTTGTTGCAGTTGATTAGCACATGTGAAGCCGAAAATACTTGAGAAGGCTCTTGTTGAAAAAGCTTTACAGAATCTACAGTGTATCTGCAGCGCGAAAGTTTCCCCTAGCATGGTTATCATCATAACAATTCATAATAACTTTTCTAACTGCCAAATACGTCCAAATAAGTTGAAATGTAACTTTCCCTTAGCATGGTTATCATCATATCTTTTCATAATAACTTTTCTAACTGCCTCTTTTTTGAATAACATTTAACTTTAACTTTAACTTTCCCGTTTCAATACATAATTATTATACCCATAAACAATTTATTTTCTTAAATTCAGCATATGCTAAAATCACTCAGACGTAATATTGATCATTGTTAATTTAAATTTTATAGACAAACATGACGAAGCAACTACTTATGGGTTATGAGTCTTGCTACTTTTTACTACAGCTTTTTTACTTACTCTTAACGTTTTGTACAAAATGTTTTTCAAAAGGCAAAACAAAGCGGAGTCACATTTAAAATGTTTTTTTCCCGCGCCGTCATTGTTTCACGTTCCTAATGTGCTAGCTGTGTTAAGCGTTAAGCGTTAAGTTCTCTCCCTATCTTCGATAAGACAAAACGATAGAGCGCACAACAACAAAAATAAAAAAAGCTATAACTGTTCTACATCAACATTTTTAAGCTTCGCTCACATAGCAAATGATTTTACTAGTTACGTTCTTGAAATAACAAAACAAATTTAATAACCATGCCCACTCCTCTCCCCGACATTTGGAAAACTATATATCTCTGTTGCGCCACATTTACACCTGTTAAATATGTTTCTTTAAACTGGCTTTAAGATGCTTATAATTAAAATTCAAGCCACCTCGGGAACTATGTCCATATATATATATAAGCCAACTCTACAAAATTCCAGGGTATTAGTTAGCAACTACAGAAATCAAAGGATTGACGCTAACAGGGTTCTTTCTGTATTTGACTTTCAGGTATGGCAGCTATAATGACTTCAAACTTGGCAACACTTTAACTCATATTGCCACCGTTACCCAACATTACAGTACGGTACGGTTACCTCAACTTAACTTATTGTTGTTCCCTTTTATTTCAGCCTTTTTTGCTCCACTAGTATGAATTTGATAATGATGATAATGGACAAGCTCTAGCTTCTTGATGACTTACAGCTACTCCAAGCGCGCTAATCTTAATTACTTTTGTTTAATTACTTTGACGTTTTGCCCTTCGGCCCCTTCCCGCTACCCGCTGCCAGCTGCCCACGTATTGTTAGACCAAGCTGTGGAATGCCTGGAGCTATGCAACGGCTTTTCTTCTTTTAAAATAAATAATGTTTACTTATTATTTTAGGGCGCAAAGTTTACGCAGTTAACAAAAGCTTTGTGTACCTTTTTCTTACACAGCGAAAAAACTGAAACCGTTATACAAATAAAGGCCACATGCTTTTAGGCGCTTTTTCCAACTCAGTCACGCATACATTTTGTTTTTGTAAACTAATTTAGTGATTAAAATCTGTAAAGCAGCTGCTTCTTCTCCTGCTCCTACTCTTTAATCGCTAGAGGGCGCCACCAAATTCACAATGCCCAACCTTTTCCACTAGCAAGCCAATTAACATAATAATGTTGATTTTTATTGCCCGCTAAAAAGGTTTGTCATTGACTTGGTCACTTACCCATTAGGATGAAACCCAAGTTGACATTGTAGCCTTAATGTAAATTTGCTATTTACTTAAAGTGACTGCTCGAATTTAACATCTTTCGTTGAAGTCCGGCCTTAGCCTATTAAGCAATATACGGCCCATAAAATTGTTTGATTGTTCACTGAGCGCCTCAAAGTATGCACTAAAATTGTTACAAGCTCAAATTGTGTGCTACAAATTGTTTATGGGACCAATGAAAATCAAAAGCCACAAGTTCAGACACACATTCTGGACATAAAATACTAGAAGTCATCTGCAGAAAACCTAAGCAAAACCTATTGTAAGAATTATGACATTTAAATGGTCTGCGGAAGTGTTTTGACTCAGCACATGAAATCTCACAAAATAAGAGAAAACGTTGAAGATAGATGCAATCGACTGTGGAAAACGTTATTTCGGGGTAAGGATTTTTAAAACTTATTGATTCAAATCTTCCGTGGTTCGCCACCATCTATATACCCATAAAAGTAAGCGAAAAATGTAACAAAGTTTTAAATGTCTAACTATAAGAATGTCAAATAAAAAGTAGTTCATTAAGACGGACAGATACCATGACAGACATTTCACAAACTAATTATATACACCTTACCTCTAAATATTCATAGCTGATTTTCTAAAAGGTGTAGAACAAACAATTGAATATGGAATAAGTTAAAAAAAATCAGAATTTTGAACTCCAAGCTTCAATCCAAACATGCAAGGCTACTCAAAATTGTAAATACTGAAAATTTTGGAACAATTAAACACCTTAGATAATATAATCATTTCAATTTTGTGTCGTAATCTGGACCTCTGCATGTGCAAGAGTCTGACACCAATTTCAGAAATTGCCGGAGTGAGCCCAGTAAGCTCTTTTAGCTACACCTGCTTTAAATGACTGGTTAAAATAAGTGTCCCACTCTCTTACTCTCAAAGTTTCTCTTCCGGGTTATCAGCAATGAAACGCTCGTATACGCAAGTTTTCGATGCCCAATTGCGAAAACGTGCCGAACACTGATTTTAATACTTCACATATCTATCCTCATAGCGAAAAAATAATATAAAGGCAAAATAATTGCTAATTGACTAAAGTAAGGCGTCCTCTTTAAATTGGGCTCCGCATAAGTAGATATGTAACAAAATGTCGTTAAGTCAGCGTATGTGAGCGAGTTTGTGTCAGCCAGTCAGTCGTGAGGCGTGAGAATCGGCCCAATAAGTATGTTACTGCGGCAGCTTTAATTAATATATTTCTTACCGCTGTGGACGGCCGTCCACACACTGACGATACGCACCGAAAGTGTATAAAAATCGATGATGTTATTAAATGTTCATGAATTATGCTTTTATTTGTTATTTCTCTTATTTGTCATTTCTCTATGCAGAAAGGGTCAAAGGCCCTTACTCTTCAATTTTCATAGAAAATCATGTTAGACATTAAGAATATATAATTTATTATACTCTGATACCGAAGGTAAAGATCACATTAGTTTTGTGCAAGGTCCGTCATGATGTCCGTCCGTATGAACGCAACTTTTTTTGACACCCTAAAAGTTAGAGACTTGAATCTTTGCAAATATCTGGGTCCATGTGTTTGTTAGACCCCTTTCGGATCTTATGTGCTTTATATAACGATCTTTCCCACATAGTACATAGTGCCACTCCCATTTGCTCAATAAAAAAACAAGTCTTGTGTCATCTGTTTACATGTTCGCGACCTTCGTAACCGCACGCTACGCGGTGCGCCCCTCGGTCGGTTGGGCGGGAGGTGGGTCGCTTTATGCTTTGGTCCGCGCGTGAACAGGTGATTGGTATAGTTGGGCCACTTGAATGTATTGTCCGTTAGTACATCTACGTCCAATAATAGTAAACAACACTTCGATGCGCAAATCGATAAAACACATATATCCCACATTTGAAAAGCTGGTGTCACCAAATTAAATAAGAGGATAGCTGGTTGCTTGCCCAAAAACTCTGCATCAAAAGTTTATATGCTACGCCCACCACTGATGCCCCCAGCTGCCTTTTTTAAATGGGGATGCCTCTATGTTCATACTGTTTTGAAGCGTGGCGCTTACCTGGGTGAGAAGATATCTAGTGACATCCACCACAGATCTGTATCAAAATGTGGATGCCACGCCCACCCATAACGCCTGCCTTCTGAAATCGTCATATCTTTCCCTTGTAAAGCTGACTCGCCATCACCCGTTTTTATACCCTTAACTCATTGAAAATGGGTAAAAAGGGTATAATGGTTTTGTGCAAAAGTATGTAACAGGCAGAAGGAAGCATCTCCGACCCCATAAAGTATATATATCCTTGATCAGCATCAACAGCCGAGTCGATATAGCCATGTCCGTCCGTCCGTATGTATGAACGAGTCGATCTCAGAGACTATACGAGCTAGAGACTCCAGATTTGGTACATAAGCTCGCCTAATCCCTAGGCAGTACACGTTTATTTAAAATTTTCGATAACTCTTCCCGTTTCCGATAAACACATGTGATCGATAACAACAAAATCTTGAATTTGGAAAACTTTTTGATGCAGCTTGTAAGATTAGACTAAATATTGACAATTATCGAAATCGATTGAGAAACACAGAAGATATGGAACATTGAAGTTTACTCAAGCGTTAAGTATAGGGTTCAGGGTATCGTCTAGTCGGGATTTCTCGACTAGAGCCTTCTTACTTGTTTTACTAGTATCAGAGTTTTCCACTGTCGGTTGCGTCCGACTGCAACGTTTTCTATTGATTTTTTATTTATTCGTCAAAATACGAGATTTTTGTACTTAATGAGAGAGAACAAGTAAGAAGAGAAATCCCGACTGGGATACCTCATATCTGGGGTTTAAAAATGCAATGCGCCATTGGCAGAAGCCGTTTAAAATGTAGGCTAAAATTTGGCAATAATATTCTTACGAAGACACTTCCTTTCTAGACCAATGTTATTTTCGCAGATGAGTCCCAATTTAACATTTTTGGATCGAATGTACAATCCGAATATGAAGCTTCCCAATGGAAGCGTGAAGGAAGATATCTACCTAAGCGTCCTGAAAGTTAATTTACCACAAATTGTATTTATTATTGTGTATATTTATTATTATTATATTCCCAATACACATATATGTCCAATTCCTCGTACCCCCTTTCTTTAAATTTCTCTCCCATTTCCAATGGGTAAAAAGGGTATAATGGTTTTGTGCAAGCTATGTAACATACAAAAGGAATAATTTACAACCCCATAAAGTATATATATTCTCGATCAGAATTAACTGCCGAGTCGATATAGCCATATCCATCTGTATGCATGAACGTGACGATCTCAGAAACTATGAGAGCTACAGGTTCCATATTTGGAACATAAGCTAGTCTAAGCGCTACGGAATACAATTTTGTTACAAATTATTGAGAACTCTTCCCGTTTTCGATATACATGGGCAATCGATCATCTTGAATCATCAAGATACAGCACACATACTGTACGCAACTTTAATATTTAAATGTAAGTTTTTCAGTTTTTAAAAACATAAGTTGTGTTTGATTATGAATTAAACTATGGCCTGCTTTATATGACCCATTAGTACCTGTGGGTACTAATAATAGGTTTTGAATGTATACATGCGCTGCACTTGCACTTCCTAACCTGCATTGACAATCATTTTGACTAAAAATGCCTAAGGTAAATAACGTATCAGCAGCGAGTAGGTCTCAGAGAATTAGGTGTAGAAATCAGTCAAATAGGCCCAATCCAAATTATACAGAGAAGAAAGAATTGGATAACACACATTTCACTGAGATCGCAGGGATAATGAAGAGAGGATTAGGAATAGGGAACGTCAACAATTAAATGTAAAATTTAGTAAGGCAACAAGAACAAATAGCAGACAATTTGTAGGGTTGACAAACAGCGATAAAACACAGTACAAAAAATACAAATACCTTTCCAGAGGATAGGGAACGTCTGGCGATAACACTAATTAAGATGATTCAATAGTCGCATTCAATAGAATTGTATTAAAGGGTCCAGAACAGGTTTGCAAAGGTTTTTTCTTTACAAATCAAGAGGAAAATTATCTCTGGAAGTTGGAGAAAGTAAATTTAGTAAGGCAGACAAAACAGTAGAGATATTTTAAGTCTTTCTGCACTCTTCCCTTCATTTTTGAAGGAGTATAAAGTTATGCAAGAAACCAAAAGCTTCCATAATGAATAGCTTAAATTTTCAGGTCTTCCCGATTGCTTAAAAAGCTGAATGCGTCTAGAGGAGCGGCTAATTTGCTATTACGTTTGCTTTTAAAAAACGTTGACAAAGTAGAAATTACTGAAGAATTAGCCTCAACTTTAAATTGAAATGACACAGCCCAAATCATAAGAGCTGATCCACTAACATGTGCTTAATATTTTGATTATAGGGAAGTTTAAAAATTGTCTAAATCACTTTGTAGTTGACACACTTTGACCAGGCAGAAGAGTTGCAGCCGTTACATCATCAGCATACATAAGCACCCGAGAGCGATTTCTTACAGACGGAACACCAAATGGAATAGCAGACAACTTAAAGATACCCCTATAATTTTTTTATTACATTTATTTCTTTTTTTGCAAAGGAATAATATATGACTCTTTCAAAATTTTTGGGAATGAGCATAACTCCACGGACAAACTAAACAATTTAAGACCCTAAGCACAGTATCTAAGCACACAGCTTGGTACTCCATTCGGTCCTGGGGAAAATATGGGTTTAATAGCCTGTAAATCCCAAAACAGTGAACTCTCTGTGATTTCTGGTGCAATTATAGCTATTCAGCTGATAGGGGTAAGACAAGACGACTTGTTGAAGATAGGGGCTGTAAGTCGTTTCTAAAAATTTAGCATGTAGATCGACAATGGCTTGATCTGAGTTGGCCTTCATTTCATCAAAGAATATGTTTGATAGAAGTGTCGATGACTTGCCCTTTGTATTAACTAACTGTAATCAACACCCAGCCGGGTAATTACATAACACTGGTTATTGAGAAGTGAAAAATTGGAACGAGAAATCATGCTAGATTTTCTCTGGTAAACCACACAGGTTTCATTGACCTGTTTATCCATAAGGGACACACAAATCTATAATGAATTTAAAGTGTAAATAAATTTAGTAGAAAAACTGATTGCCATGTCATACATGTAGAGGGGAGACCAGTCAGTCTGGGATAAAGGCCGAGTAAGTTTGTCAAAATTGGTTTTCCGAAATTGATGAACTCAGCATATAAGTTTTCTACTGGGTTATAACGCCCGGGAGTGTAAAATTTTCGACACCTCCAGCGGTGGATGGTATAAATCTTCTTCATAAGATAGGCAGGTTGTGATCGGGTAACGGATAAGGAGCATTGATACAAAACAAAAATCAGATCAAGCACTTTTTACGATAATTAAGGATATCATTGATTTGACACAATGACATTCCAAGCAAGATTACCAAATATTTTTTCTGAGCCGAGGGGTCAGGGACAAGAAATCCAAGTAACTTCAGCAATATTGAAATAACCAAGAACTACAAAAACATCGCGATCAGAAAGCATGGTAGAAACAGAAAGTATAGCAAAACAATGGTTATCGTATATAGAGTTATCGGAGGAAGGGGGTATAATAGCAAGTAATAAACATAACAACACCATGAATATTTAACTTTACACAAAAACAAATTCTATATATAGAACCACCTAAAATTATAGTTTCCGAAGAATAGTCTACAGTAACAGCAATAAGCTCACGATCGCCACGTCGAAGAGTACGGTTTTTTCTATAGATCTGTTGGATACAATTTCAGAATTAAGGATGTCTAGCTTTAACCAAGTTTCAGTAAAGGCAAAAGTTTAAACTATTGAGCTTACTCCAAAGACCTCTTACATTCTGATAGCCAATTCATTCACTATTATGTGATCCTGCCAAAATTCTTTACAACATATAGTGCTAATATCTTGGTTCGAAACACTGATTTTAACGGACGAGATATTCAGAGTGCAATCGAATTTAAATTTTTCCACCGATAAATTGGCTTTATATTTGGCCTTAATGATGTTCAATCTGGGGGAAACCTTGAAAAAAATATTTGTTTTTTTGACGTAACTGCAACAAATCTCCTGATATATAAAGTTATAGATCACAAGGTTATATCGGAAACGGGGAATGTTATTGAAAATTTCAAACAAACTTGTACTGCCTAGAGATTGGGCGAGCTTATATTCCAAATCTGGAGTCTCTAGCTCTCATAGTCTTTGAGATCGACGCGTTCATACACACAGACGGACGGACAGACCGACATGGCTGTATCAACTCGGCTGTTGATGCTGATCAAGAATACTTTATGGGGTCAGAGGTGCTTCTACTTCTGCACAAAACCATTATACCCTTTTTACCCATTTTTAATGGGTTCAGGGTATAAAGAAAGCGAAGAGCACAAAAAAACACGTCCCTTGCGATGCAAAGCGAGTGAGGAAACTCACAGAAATAATGCAACAAAGGAAGGACCATCTTCTTGCGGGTGCTTTAAATAATTTAAAAATGGCATCGGGTCTTATGATAGCCGAAGATATTAGTCTTATCTGATCCCTCACTTGTCAGCCATCAGACTTGCCCGATGATGTAATTCATCTTTTTAGTTCAATTGTGGCAATAGATTCATTTAATATTACAAAATAAAATTCTATTTCGAGTCAATATTTTTCTACCACTGTCAAATATATGATTACAGTCTATATAGATACAGAATATGGGATGATTAACGCGGCAACGGGCATTTTAATGCACATCGATTTCAATTAATCCAGCAATCCATTACTTTAAGTACTTAATGGATGAAATTTGTAGACGAAAGTGTGGGAGTAATTGTTCGCTTAAAGTTTGCACATCGCACTAGCAGAAGGTATAACTATGCTCCAAAGTCAAGGAGCTACGTATAGAAAAGTGATGGTTTAGACTTGTCCTCGAATGCAGCGTGCTGCAATATACTTAGCTTGTAGTAGGGCAACATCAGAATCGGTTTTATTTATTGTTGGAGACTTTGCACCTCCCAGATCTCCAAAAAATTACGACAAGGTTCAAAACCAATTGCAGCTATTGCGGATAGAAAAAATTCTTTGAACATGTGTTTCATTGAAGTTTTTCGTACACAGACGAAAATATCGATGTTCCAGGGATTACTATTGTTGTCCGTATGGATTGTGAGGTTATTGTGAGTGCGAGATAAGGGGAAATTGTCATTTACGTTAGGAATGAATTAATTAGAAAAGTATCACTATGTTTTAGCAGTAGACGAAGATCCGGAGCAGTCGTTTTCGAAAATAGTATTTTCCAATATAAATCTATTGGTTTTATTTTTGTTTATAAAAGTCCACCCGCTGTCAGTATTTAAATCAGAATTTGAGGATGTATTTCAGCAGTATTCGTTCTTGAATAATAATTGTATAATATTGGGTGATTTTAATTTGTGTTTAAGTAAATTCGATAGATGAAAGCGTATTTATTAGGATGCTTGTTAGATTTGAAAACGTCCACTACCAATTGTGACTCTCACATTGATTGAGCCTTTTCAAAAATTTTAAGTGGGGAAATAAGCTACAGGACTTTTGAGATACAAAGTTACCACAATGGGATTTCACTTAGGGTTCAGGATAGTGAAAAATGACATTTGTTTTTTACATATTTACTTAGAGTAGTGTTAATGCATATATTTTTAATTTAATTGTAAATTTAACAAAATATATGCTAACCAAAACAAGTAAGAATGCTCTAGGCAATAAACCCGACTAGAAGATACCCTGAACCATGTACTTACCGCGTATAAGTCAGTGCGTGCACGTATGTGTTTGTACGCGTATACTGCATATTTAACTTAACTTCCAGTGTTTCTCACTGGATAAAATAAAAATTGGACAGCTTTTCTTATTTCGTCTATAGTTTGAAACTGCCGTTTCCAAGTTATCCAAATTCAATATTTTGTTGTTATCGATCACATGTGTAAATCGGAATCGGGAAGAGTTATCGGCCGACCGGAACCGTATAATAGACAGAGATTTGCCGAGACATTACTGCTGTGCACGTTACAACATATAGAAACTATAATGAAAATGAAGCAGTAGCAACGCACCGGCAGCTCGTTAAGTGACAATATTTCCCTTGAAAGACTTCCCTTAGAAAAAACAAGTAAGAAGGCTCTAGTCGAGAAATCCCGACTAGACTATACCCTGAACCATATACTTTACGCATACAGTCAGTGCTTGCAAGTATGTATGTATACGCGTATAGTGCATACATTCTTAACTTCAATACTCCATATCTCTAGTGTTTCTCAACTGATTTCAATAAAATTAAACAGATTGTCATTATTTAGTCTAATCTTTCAAACTGCATCAAAAAGTTTTCCAAATTTAAGATTTTGTTGTTATCGATCGCATGTGTATATCGGAAACGGGAAGAGTTATCGAAAATTTAAAACAAACTTGTACTGCCTAGGGATTAGGCGAGCTTATGCACCAAATCTGGAGTCTCTAGCTCTTATAGTCTCTGAGATCGACGCGTTCATACATACGGACGGACGGACAGACGGACAGACGGACATGGCTATATCGACTCGGCTGTTGATCCTGATCAAGAATATATATACTTTATGGGGTCGGAGATGCTTCCTTCTGCCTGTTACATACTTTTGCACAAAACAATTATACCCTTTTTACCCATTTTCAATGGGTTCAGGGTATAAAAAAAACACTGGCACAAAACATAAGAAAGTTGTCATACTGCCCAATACTTCCAAACGTATGCATTTGTAGGTCTATGAATAGGATACACAAATACAGCAGCATAGTAACACACAGGCACATCATCATCGAATGCGTTACTAAGTTATATCAGACACAAAACATCACGCCCATAGATATTTGCAAAGTTTTAATTTAATTTTAATCATTAGCTTTACTGGTGTATTTTGATTTTTTAGAGTTACTAAAATTAAAAGGAAAACTGGTGAAAACCGTACTTGCAGGTCGCAGGCTTTGCTTTAAAATAGCTTATTATATATTAATGTGCTTCGCTCACTACCCGGTTACCTTATGTTTTTTCTTTTGATTCAAACATACACACGCAGGATTAAAAACAATAAGTATCCAGTTACCTCTTACAGTCGAACTTCTCTAATACGAACTTCATTACAACGGCATTTTCCATATAACGAACTCATTTCCAAAACACTGAAATTTGGTTTAAACAAAAAACCAACTTATCATCACATGTTTGGGTGCCACGCCCACCCTTTCAGCATCCATCCCACCGCCTTTTTAATCTGGAATGCTTTAAACACGGAAATGCCTATATCTTCTACAGCTTTAATGCTTGAGCCAAAAACGTTTGAGGGCCACGCCAACACCTCCCGCCCTCATAACACCCATTTTATCACCTGTTTTGATACAGTATCAAAGTATTTCGCAGTCGGTTGCGACCGAGTACAGCGTTTCACTTGGTTTTTCTTTGCTGTTTGTTTTTAATTTTTTGCTTGGGTTGCTTCTGGTTCGTATCTTTCTTTTTCCGCCTCTGCTCTCCTGTTGGCCATTTTAATTTTCGTTTGCTGTCGTCAAAATGTTAGCCACAATTGATTTAGCGTAAATCGTATTTTTATCTGCCGATAGGCGTTGGCATTTATTTTTTTTTTAATGTGGTTTTAATGACTGTGTCAGCATGTTTTTTATTTATTAGCATACGAACTTCACAAAGGCAAGCACATTCAAAAGCTATTTATTTATTTGTAAAAACATACCCTAATAATTTATTTATTACCTTGTTAACGTATATAAATGCAATACTTAACCCTCAAACCAACATCAATAAATACCTAATTTCTCACAGCCATGCTTTCCGATTACGATTTTCATATTGTTCTTGGTGATTTAAATATTACTGAAGCTACTTGAGTTTCTCGTACAGTCTCAGGTGTGAACCGAATTGGAATACATTTCTACTCGCTATCGCAAATTCTCTTGATAAAATGGTGGATCTGATTTTTCATTTCATTTTTATCCCTTTCACCGAATATTAATACCACCCAACTTGGGAGTGTTCATCACGTTGTTGCCTGCTTAGGCACTATGTCAGTTCTTGTGTTCCTGTTGGATAGCCAAACAGGTCTAAAAACCGGTGTGGTTTAGACGAGAGTTGATAAACCTTCAAATCTTGAATCTGTAGAATAGTGTGAGAATAACTCGTTCTTTTTGAATGAATCGACTTGTCATCGATTTCCCATCTCCCCTAAATCAAACCACTTCATAATGCAAATATTTATTTCTTGTGCTGTATTTGTTTCTTTATATATATATATATACATATAAGCCGCGCGTTCATACGGACGGACATACGGATTACAGCAATTCAACAAAACCAATATACTCTTTAACATTCGTATTATAGTATAAAATGCAGGAGCCTGAAAAACTACAAAGCAATCAGATATTTCTCAACAGATTATATTCAATGAATACAGAATTTCTTTGCTGAATAGCCGGCACTGTTCGTATGCAGCATCAAGAGGTTTGCATTGTAGTGGAATCGGGGTATAAAAACACAAAACTTTGAGATGAAAGCATCACTATTTATTTGTCGACTTAAGAGCGATTGATTTCATTACAAACAGCAGACATCAAAAGACAACTCACAAAAAACAAAACATCAGCAAGCATATTATTTTTAGGTGATGCCAAAAAAAAAAATGATTGACAGTTGGGTAAATCGCATTAATGTCACTCATACGCCGCTTGTTCCGGTTTCCATTTGACTGTTTCTGTTGGTGTTGAGTAATTGAATTTGTGTTTGTGTTGATTTAATGTTACATGCTCAAAGTCGAAGTAGAAATAGTACAATAAATATATCAGCCGTGCCCAAACACACATGGACAAGAAATACTTCTCCCCTTACACCACCTGCCGCGCACCAGTAAGACGATTTTCAAATGGGGGATGCTTGGAATTCCATTTCAATTTGTCTGTGCTTTTTGTCTTAACATATTTATTTTATTGTCTGTCTCTTTTTTTGGAATTTGACTAACTACGAAATGCGTTATGGAAAATAATTTTGGTAACATTGGCTCAAGCAGTTTATTTCGCAGCCTTTATTTTTTCCGTTATTGCTCTTGATGTAAAAAAGTATCTCAGCTTACACGTTAAAAAATTGAGACAAAGGTAATTGAGAAGATTGATAATAAGTAAGAAAAGCTCTACTTAAGAAAACTTAACTAGAAAATATACATATAACAGGCAGAAGGTTTCATCTCCAACCCTATAAAGTTAATATATTATTAATCAGCATAAACAGCCAAGGCGATGTAGCCATCTCCGTCAGTCGGTATGTATGAAGGAGCCGATCTCAGAGACTATGACAGCTAGAGACTTCTGATTTGAAACATAACTTCTCATAGACCTTAGGCAGATCAAGTACCGATAACTCTTCTAAGTTCTTGAATTTTATTAACTTGGAAATTGTGTTTGGAACTATGGATAAAATAATTCAAATCGGAGAAACTTCAGTAATATCGGATGAGAAACACCGAGATATGGAAGATTGAAGTTTAGTCATTAACCATTGGTGCGGTAGTGCAGAGTAAGTGGAAGGTCTTTCTTACTTGTTATACTCCGATACCGGAGGTTTTGTGCAATATTTGCATATATCTTAGTCTATGGGCTGGTCAGATAATGTGTCAAAATTAACCTGGTGCGCTCACTAGGTGGCTGAAAAATCGATCAAATCTATAACTAAAAATCGTAAAAACCGTAAAAAACGCCTCCCTAAGATATGCATGAAATGATGGCAATATAGCAGGTGAATTCGTGTAAGTTCTGCATCAAACAATTTTTTGAAGGACTTAATAGATTTTGATCCAGATGCGTATATAAAAAACAATTTTTGCTTTAAAACCCAAAACTCAATAACGGCCCATTAAGCTGAAAACCATATATCATAAACAAGGTTAGCTATCAAAATTTGAATTATATAAGCAGTATATTTTCGAATCGTTTGTGGTTATTCGCTACTAGCATGGACTTGTGTTAGACAAAAAGATACAATACTAAAGTATCAACTACTTGGGTAAAGCCACTTATGAAATGATTGAATTTTTAGTTTATCTTTTCGACTCTTTTCAACAGTCAGTATCTACTTGTAAATGTTTTCTTTTTTTTATATAAGATATTTATCTAGCTTTACTTTACTGTCGCTGTGTCTCCTTGAGTTGTCTTTATTTTCTTGAAGATTTGTATCAAAGTGGCAACAGCAAACTATGTCAACAACAAGAGCAAAAAGAAAAATTTTTTGTTTTTATGTGAATTGTACTGTCGACAAATTTTTCTACTTTTTCCGTATCTTTTGTTTTATTTAAAACGAAGCTAATAAAATGTTTACTTAAACAAGTAAGAAGGCTCTAGTCGAGAAATCCCGACTAGACTATACCCTTAAACCTATACTTTACGCATACAGTCAGTGCTTGCAAGTATGTGTGGGTGTGTGTATGTATACGCGTATGGTACATACTTTCTTAACTTCAATACTCCATATCTCCAGTGTTTCTCAACCGATTTATTAAATTTTCACAGATTGTCATTAAAAAGTTTTTCGAATTCAAGATGTTGTTGTTATCGATCGCATGTGTATATCGGAAACGGAAAGAGTTATCGAAAATTTAAAACAAACTTGTACTGCCTAGGGATTAGGCGAGCTTATGTACCAAATCTGGAGTCTCCAGCTCTTATAGTCTCTGAGATCGTCGCGTTCATACATACAGACGGACAGACGGACATGGCTATATCGACTCGACTTTTGATGCTGATCAATAATATATATACTTTATGGGGTCGGAGAGGCTTCCTTCTGCCTGTTACATACTTTTTCACAATACCATTATACCATTTTTACTCATTTTCAATGGGTTGAGGGTATAAAAATTGCAGACGTGCATTGGCCGCCTCTCTGCCTCTTGAAAATGTTGAAATGTGCACTTTAGTAGCTCTTACATGCCTTGGATGTTTAGGTATTATTTCTATTTGGGTGTTTTGATACCAAGAAGAAAACAAAACAAAAAATACAGTTAAAATAAAAAAATGACGATATCAGAGTTGATTTTATTAATAATTTAACACATATTTCTCTTAGTGTTGACAGAAGTTTACTAGCTCGTTCACAAACTACGAATTTACTAAGACCCAATCTTAATTTTGTCGGTCTTTTTATACCCTGAACCCTTTGAAAATGGGTATAATGGCGTATACATACACACACTCACACATACTTGCAAGCACTGACTGTATGCGTAATGTGTAGGGTTCAGGTTATAGTCTAGTCCGGATTTCTTGACTAGAGAAAAAGTTTTCCAAATTCAAGATTTTGTTGTTATCGATCATCGATCATGTATATCGGAAACGGGAAGAGTTATCGAAAATTTAAAACAAACTTGTACTGCGCGGGGACTAGGCGAGGTAATGTTCCAAACCTGGAGTCTCTAGCTCTTATAGTCTCTGAGATCGACGCGTTCATACATACGGACGGACAGACGGACATGGCTAAAAACACACAAATTTCATTTTAACCCCCCGAAATTTCACTTTTACCCTAAAAGGGGTAATTTACCCATGTTCCCCGACCGCTGTTTTAGACTATCTAATGACGAATAATTTAAAATTTTTAGCAATAATAATAACTATTAATAGTTTTTAATTCTCAAAGAAAAAACAAATATTTACACAACAAATCAATGATTATTTCGTCCATTTTCAACTCTACTGTGGCCGACCAAATACAATAACATTTTAGTTTATTTTCATTTTTATTAACCCAATAATTAATATTGAACACACCGTTTTAGGTAGGTAAACTTAACGATTCAGTGGTGCTATTACTATTTCATTTAAATATCTTTCAACTTTCACTTTCCAAGCACAAAATCGTATCAATAAAAATATATTAATACAACATTATACAAAAATACTCACTTGAAAGAATTTAAATACTTGATGTTTGTTTTTTGGCTTGCAAGAAAAAGAAGTTTGGTACTGATATTTTAAAATTCGCGTCATTATATTAAGAAGATTTGTAAATTTATTGTTAGTGTCGTGTCGAATCAAAAGAGACAATTCAATAAAGAACAGAAATGTTAAAAAAATAAATGTTTTTACTTACAAGAAACTGTTACCATTGAACACAATACATTTGTTTCAGCGAGCTGTCTGTTGACTGATATTGAAGTCACTATTTGGCATGTTTCCGGTTTTTGCTGGCAGTCAAGCATATTGTACACTACACAAGACAACACACCAGGAAAACATAAGGTGACAGGCTGGCCAACAAGGGGTAACAGCACCAAAAATCAAGGCACAACAAAAAGTTAAGGGAGTCAGTCTAACAAAAAGTTGTTAGCCAATTTACTAATGTCCAGTGTGTGTTGGGCTCGTTTGTCGCTTTGTGTCTTTTAGTGTTTCGTATTGAATAACAAATTATTTGTATAAAATGTTTAGAGGCCTTAACAAAACTTTACATAGATTTCAATGCAAATAGTGAAGGAAAACAGCTATTTTAGGCACCCAAAAACAATATATACACTTGCTTATTTGCGTAGAAACAGACGGACATGGCTATATCGACTCAGCTTGCGATGCTGATCAAGAATTAATATACTCATTGGGGTTGGATATGCTTCCATCTTTGCGTTACACATTTCAATATACAGTTTTCAAGTGTATAAAAAACATTATACAATTTATAGCTCTGCCATCTTTACTAATTATCTCCTTTCGTTTTTGACACCGATGAAATAAATTTATTGCGGATAGTTCAACTATTTTGGTGAGAAACATTTTATTTATTTTCCCCGTTATCGGCCACTTCTGCTGCATTTTCAATTACTATTAATTTGGGCCTCTCCTGCATTCTTGCATGCCAGCACAATCAGAGCCAAATTTAATTTTCACATGACTTTGTTGAACTTGAGCGGCGTATTTTAGACTTAGAGGACTCAATTGATTTACACTAACAGGGTTGATATAATAAAACCTGTAACGTGCAAAACTGTACAGTGCCAATTCGCTCGACCCAACAGTTTAAGTTCGGTTTTAGCAGCCCCTCTGTCTACCAAAGAGTTCCGGCTGTGCTTAGTTAAAATGGTTGGTTTGATGCTGCAGCTTAAATCATTTGCTAGACATAAAGCACAAAGACAAACGGTAACTATAATATTTAAAAATTATGAAACGCGGATTCCAATATGGAACTTAACCCGAAATATGCCTGTTTGTCATATTTAGTGTTACATCGTTGCGGACAACTACTCTTTGCAAGTAATCATCTGCGATATCGGAAAATGGTTTCCAATCATGTATTTTGTAGTCTAGTATGCTAGTAAAATGCTACATACTTAAAAAAAAGAGACTTCAAACCGTCGACGTTTGATCAGACAGAACTTTTATCTTTTTCTCCAAGCTGCAAAAACGAAAGTGAGAGTGGTTTGCAGAATATGCAAGTCTGGCCAAATGGCGAGCAACAGCAAGTAAGAAGGCACTAGTCGAGAAATCCCGACTAGACTATACCCTGAACCCTATACTTTACGCATACAGTCAGTGCTTGTGTGTGTGTGTGTGTACGCGTATAGTGCATACTTTTTATACCCTTAACCCATTGAAAATGAGTAAAAAGGGTATAATGGTTTTGTGTATGTAACAGGCATCTCCGACCCCAGAAAGTATATATATTCTTGATCAGCATCAACAGTCGAGTCGATATAGCCATGTCCGTCTGTCCGTCCGTCCGTCTGTCCGTCCGTATGTATGAACGCGTCGATCTCCTTACCCTTCCGTCCGGGGGGTTAGGTGAATTGTCTGGTTTAATTGGTGGAATTGGCTTATATTCACGACCACCGTTTCCCACTTGGATTACTGCCCGTGAAAAATATCGGTGAAATTCAAACTGGCATATCATTGGAGGGAATCAATCCAATCCGCGCTGCATTCGCAGTCACTAATTCTGGAACACATTTAAAGAATTAAGGATCAAGTCTTAATACTTCTAAAACATTAATCTAATAAATTCTCAGTCCATTCTAACTCCTTTTTATAATAAGTTTTCGCAAACGTATGTAACAGACAGAAGGAAGCATCTCCGACCACATAATGTGTATATTCTCTTGATCAGCTGATAAGTTTTTCTAATTACAAAATTATAACAAAATTAGAATGCAGGAACAAAACCTGTCAAGCCAAGAAAGTTTTATTTAGAAATAATCGCCCTCAATGATACGAAATATAAATCTTCTAGAGTTGGCGGCATCCTGGGAGGAGACATCCGCGATAAGTTTAAAACGCTCAGCTTATCGTACCTGCGAAAGATAATGGTTTATAAACATATTAACAGCTGTGTTTATTTTATATTATCAGAAATTAATTATTTTGAGGGATCCAGGAAGAGACAAAACGAATCCAGTTGGCCAAAATACGACGAGGTTTGCAATATATCGTCAGCAAAATATTTATACCTTCGCCTGAGAGAGGACTTACAAAGGATAAAAAAAAAATCCACCATAATTTTACACGGCTTATATTTTTGAACACCAAAATCATGCTCTTTGTATATTTTCGTGTTTAAAAATAATAAGAAAAAAGAAAATACTCCCGAATAGAAGATATTTACTGTACGGAACTCTTAGTCATCTAAAAAATTAAATTTAAAAATTGTAAAATAAAAACCTCCGATTCGTATATAAATTTTAAAAGGTTATAAAATGTTTTTTTTTACTAAATCACCAATTTTTAAACTATTTACAAATAAGTTATTAGGTATTTTTATTTTAATGAATAAAAAACAAGGAAATGTTTCGAAGAAATTATGCGAATATACATAAAGCAAATGTATTCGGTATGAAGCCTTCAACTGTAACTTATAATGAGAAAGGAACGAGGTAAGTTAACCGAAATATGTTTTCCACAGTAAAAAGTGTATTTTCGGTTGAATAAAAAAGAAGTAATATGTGCAAGAAAAAAACGTTGCTACAATTTATCATGAATTCAAAACAGGCTTTTTGCGCAATCAAAACTAATGTTTTAATGATCTATACTAACAAAGTTTAAGTCTCTAGCCCTTGTAGTCTCGAAGGTCATCGCACTTACACACTACGTCAAACAGCGGACATGCCGAAACTGACTCGGCTATTTTGGATGATAACGAATTTGTATACTTTTATTATGGAGTTAAAATTAGTCATAGTACGGTTGATTATATGATACACATTAATCAATTATTCTGCTTCAATAAATATAAAAAAAAAGTAGGCTTTGCAAGTGTATATTACAGGCAGAAGGAAGCATCTCCGTCTGTCCGTCCGTATGTATGAACGCGTCGATCTCAGAGACTATAAGAGCTAGAGACTCCAGATTTGGTACATAAGCTCGCCTAATCCCTAGGCAGTACAAGTTTGTTTCAAATTTTCGATAACTCTTCCTGCTTTCGATATACACATGTGATCGATAACAACAAAATTTTGAATATCGAAAACTTTAAACGTCGTTTGAAATATTTTATCGAAATCGGTTTAGAAACACCAGAGATATGGAAAATTTAAAGTATGCACTATACGCGTATACATACACTCACTCACACATACTTGCAAGCAGTGACTGTACGCGTAAAGTATGGGGTTCAGGGTATAGTGTAGTCGGGATTTCTCGACTAGAGTCTTCTTACTTGTTAATTTTGTTAACGTTGGAGGGGAGTTGGGGCGGAAAGAGGTTGCCGTTGTTAATTTTTTTGACGCGGTAAAATAGTAAATTACAAAATATAAACCGGTCAAACTACTCTTATATTTATGACCACTTTTAGAACAATTGTAGTGTTTTGGTGTCTTCGGTGGTATTGTATTATTTAAGCTTTATTTTAAAGCCATATAGACGTCATGAGATATCTGTCCACCAAATTGGGAAACTCTAGTTTGCAAGTTTGTATTTCAGTTATCGATTTTATTCATTTCTCAGCGCCCAAGTGGGCGTAGCATCCTGATATATGACCAATAGACAAAAAAACAAAAAATGACCACCCAGAACGACGGTCAGGATGACGAGCAATGCACACAAGCAATATAGTTTTACTTTGGACATCACAGTAAAAAAACGCAGCATTCTTTGGCAAAGTCCAGACATAAACTGAACTTTAATTGGGTGCTGCCTGGACTTTTATAAGCATTGCCAGCCAATAAGAAAGTCGGGTTGAGTTTCAAAGTAGCACGCGATTGGCGTTGACGCTCCTAGAAAGTGTTCAAAGTGAAAGTCGTACTCATGCACTCGAAAGCTTAATGACAAAGCTTGCAAGCTCAGCAAGTAAAGGGCTTTTAAGGCGTACAATTTACCATTATTTTTTTGGGGGTAAGTTGCAATAACAGTTACGTTGGGGTAGTTGTGTAACATTTGTTGTGTAATAACATGGAAACTATTAAGCTTTTTTTACAGTTATTCTTACTTTAACTTAACAGTTAAGAGAGCATAACGTTACGTTAAGCTGAGCAAGATTTTAACGTCACCAATTTACAGTAACTTAACAGAGGAATATTGAAGGGTAAAATTAGTTTACATGCCAGCCAATGAGAGTTTACATTCTTATTGATGCCAGCTTAAGAGCACTGAGTATGTTACTTACAGATTTGCTAAACATATTTGTCAACGATGTTAAGAAGTTTCCCCGATAGAAGAATAATAACTGTTAATCTTTTTACAGTTAGTCTTAAGAGTTAAGAGAGCTTAACAGTAAAATTGGGCTCATTGACCTATTAATCTAAGGAAGGGGAACAAGAACTGTCCATAGTTCCCCTTTAATGAAGAACAGCTGTTCTTGTTTTGAATATTACTTAAGTGTTGACATTTTGTGTATTCGAATTGGTTTGTTTTGGCTATGAACCGTTGTCATTGTATTGGCAGCAAAAATACTATTA
This sequence comes from Scaptomyza reducta, assembly GCA_035044485.1. Taxonomy (NCBI): domain Eukaryota; kingdom Metazoa; phylum Arthropoda; class Insecta; order Diptera; family Drosophilidae; genus Scaptomyza; species Scaptomyza reducta. The sequence goes on from JAWNNV010000080.1 coordinate 144,159, forward strand.
TTATTAATTTAATGTTATTTGTCAGTGCATTAACAGTCTTTTAAGGATATTAATAAATTTCCTCATTACTAGGACTTAACTACAATTTGGATTTAACATTTTTCCATAGCTAGCATCTGTTAAATGATATTCTTGCGTCAACTTAACAGTTAAAAGAGCATAACTTTACGTTGAGCTGAGCAAGATTTTAACGTTACCACTTTACAGTAATTTAACAGAGGAATATTGAAGGGTAAAATTAGTTTACATGCCAGCCAATGACAATTTACATTCTCGTTGATGCCAGCTTAAGGGCACTGAGAATGTTACTTACAGATTTGCTAAAAATATTTGCCAACGATGTTAAGAAGTTTCCCCGTTAGAAGAATAATAACTGTTAAGCTTTTTACAGTTTGTCTAACGTTAACTTCAGAGTTAAGAGAGCTTATAAATAACATAAAGCTGGGTAAGATTTAACGTCAGACTTACCAGAAAAAGTTTTATCATGACAGTGCAAAGACATTTTGAAAGTATGTTAAAAAAAAATAAAAATACGCGGTTCCAGCTTACTTAGCTACAAGATGGTCACAACTATTTAGAATTTTCATATAAATCAGAAATTTTAGAGCTTGCGGATGTGTTTATAACATTTCTTTGACGAATGCCAAGAAATACATGTTTGTTTTGGTTCGCTTGGCTTTTGTTGTTAAATCAAATTAAGTGGAATTAATGCGGCTACCTCTGACTTTTCATTCTCGCCAATTTGTGATTTGCAAAAAGCCCAAAGGACTGACAAGCCTTTATGTAATGCGTTTTCGGGTACGATGTTTTTGACACTTGAGCGGCTTTTCTCGTGTGTGCATTCAACAATTCACAAACCACAAAGTCCGTGCATACTCTTTCAGATTTTCTTCTAAGTTGGCCAAACTATTGATAAATTCATTTTTAAAATATCTTTGTAGATTAATAGATTTACTACCATTAAATATATATTTGCAGTGAAATCAGTAAGGCTTTCAACACAAATTCTAGATTCTGGAACTTTTAAAATAACTTATTTAGATGAAAAACTTACTTTTGACAATTTTCAAACCTAATGTATTGAAATACACGTAATACCCCTTATTGAATTATTATCGTCTTGATGGTAGGGTTGACAAGCATATCTTCCCTGGTGTCGTGGTGTTCATTAAGCGCTGATCGAATAAATCCGATGATCCCTTCAAATTCAGAAATAGCAAAATCAACATTGAAATTCTTGATTCAAGTACAAGTCGTTCAAATCTCACTAGCGTATTTTGTTCATACTCTTATACCGAAGGTACTGGACATTGCACAATGTCCGTCATGGTGTCTTTCCGTCTGCCGTATGATCGCACCTTTATTCGACACCCCTAAAGCTAGTGCTAAGAAACTACTTTAATAACGATATATGTAAGTTGTTTACACAGGACACAAGATGCACCCAATCCATGGGTTGAGACTAGAATATGTTTTTCACACCATCTGTCAAGCGGCCTGCAGTCTGCAGAAGGTGTCACAGGCAGCTTCGTAAATAATATATATAATAACATTAAGTCACGCATAGATAACTTTTGTATGTTTAGGTCAAATTATAGATAGCCGAACAGTCCTAAGAAAACATTATCGTCTAAGAATTCTGTATATAAGGTATGCATTTGTATTCAATAAAGCCAGTGTTCTAGAGTCTTAGCAAAGATATACAAGTCTTTTCACTCATCTCCATCATCACATTTACTGTGCGCAACGAAGGACCTCCCTCTCCGTAAGTTCAACTAGTTACAAGTGCTAGTTGCGACGCCTTTTAGTAGTCAGTTTATGTTCCCTTACTATACACGCAAACATAAGTGTTTAGCTAAAACATTTCTGAATGAGTACTTTGAATTGAAGTATGATAATACTTAAAATTTTATTTATATATAAATAGCGCAGTTAGAGTTTTTTTTAAATGCTCTTAATCATTCTCATGGTTCAGCTAGAATTGTAAGAGATTAGAAAACATCCAATATAAATTTGCCTGTTCACACTTACACCATGCCGGGAATCGAACCTAAGAACCTGTTAAGCTTTTTTAAACACATTTGGTTGTAGTTAATCCTAATGTAAACGAATCAGATTAATGAATGTTTTTTTCCAAAAGTTAATAAACAAAAACCTTTTTTAAAAACCAAAATAAAACAAGAGAAAACGTTGCAGTCAAGCGCAAACGATTGCGAAATATGGGGTCGGAGATGCTTCCTTCTGCCTGTTACATACTTTTGCAAAAACCATTATACCCTTTTTACCCATTTTCAATGGGTTCAGGGTATAATAATGACAATCTGTGAATTTAAATCGGTTGAGAAACACTGGAGATATGAAGTATTGAAGTTAAGAAAGTATGCACTATACGCATATACATAAACACACTGACACATACTTGCAAGCACTGACTGTATGCGTAAAGGGTATAGTCTAGTCGGAATTTCTCGACTAGAGCCTTCTTACTTGTTTTATATGGATTTTGAAATCAAAAATTTCGTTTTGCAGTGCTGAATCCGTATTTTACGCCTTACTCTACATTTAATTTGTGAAGGATACATAAAAACCCTATTGCTGGAAATGCTCTGCATAATTTATATATTTATTTATTCTGTGTTATTGTAATTAATTTGCAGGCGTTTCGATTTCCAGTAAAGTCCTTGGCTAATATTAAGCCGATGTAATAGTTATCACCGACCGTGGAGCATTTATGGTATCAGTTACGAATTTGTCAATGAATCAATTCGCTTAGGAGCAGATATTTATATTTGTTCTATCCATGCACAACCTTTTTGATCATTTTGTGTCCGAGCTTCGAACTTCATGCATTGGCGCATACAGCGTGTATTATGTTTGTGCAATAATTTGATTAGAGCTTGCGAATGAGGAGAGTAAAACTTTTCGTTCATTAATAAGACGATGTAATGTGAACATGAGCTTTAAATACATTGTTAAAGTTCGTAATGTGGTTCTATGTTCTATGTTTCTAAAATAAAAATATCGCTTAAGAGACACCGGAAATATTGAGAATTGAAGTTAAGTCATCAGTAGTGCGTAAGGAAGGTTTCTGGGTATCTCCTGGTCGAGCTTTCATGACTAGAGTTTTGATACTTATTTTTATTCAGTCTGCTAGTCTGTCTGACTGTTAGTCAACCTGTCACTTCTGTCGACGGTTAGAAATTTAGTGGAACCAAATGTGGTTTGAATACTTGGACAAAACACGAAAAAGTACGTAACTGAGTTCCCAACCAAATTTGATAATAGCCTTTTAACCTATGTTATATAACAATAAATAGACAATAGACTAGCACACTGTGTGCTTTAAACGTTGCCAAATCAATGCAGCCAGAAAGGCATAACTCTGTCTGCATACAATACATACTAACCAATAAGAATATATTCGCTACAAATACCTCTGCCTTATTTCTTAATATTCCATAGATGGCGCTGGCAGTTATTCGTAACAACCAAGTAACAATAATAAAATACAATACAGAGCTAATTAACAGCTTGCTTAAGCATCGCAAGCAGTTATGAAGCATTTTAAGACTGAAAACATAAACTGCTTGCTCAGTTTTTTTATTGAGCTTACTGCTTTGAATTAAATAAACCTGCTTGTGTACTGCTTTGGGTTCTTGGCTAAGCGTACCTGTTCACTGCTTAAGACCACAAACTGCTTCATAGTTTCAAACATTTTCATCATTATTATACCCAGAACACACTGAAAATGAGTAAAAAGTGTGTAATGGTTAAAAAGTGTGTAATGGTTTTGTGCAGAAGCATGTAACAGACAGAAGGAATCATCTCCATAAGGTACATATATTCTTCATCTGCATCAACCGAGTCGATATAGCCATCTCCGTCTGTCTGTATGAACGACACGATATCAGAGACTATAGGATATAGAGTCTACAGATTTGAACCTAAGCTCGCCTAATCCCTAGGCAGTACAAGTTTGTTTCAAACTTACGATAAGTTTTCCCAATTCTGATATACATATGTGATCGATAATAACAAAAGGTTGAATTTGAAAACTTTGAGAAAGCGCTTGAAAAATTAGACGAAATAATGACAATCTGTAAAATTTTTATTGAGATCGGTTGAGAAATACCGGAGATATAGAGCATTGAAGTTAAGAAAGTATGCACTATACGAGTACATACATACATCACATACTTGCAAGCAATGACTGTACGCTAGTAGTATAGTATAGTCTAGTCGGGATTTCTCGACTAGAGCCTTCTTACTTGTTTTGAAATATTATTTGCATGAAACAATAAGGTTATGTACTTAATAAAATGAATCAATTTATATATATTGCATATTTACATATATTGCAACATAAATATTTGAATATACAATACATACATATATTCATGAACATAACTATTGTTTCAAATAAACAAAACGGCAAATCTGTTGTTGCACGAATTGTGGAGGCTGAAGCTATTCCTATGAGTCTCCATACTGCATGGAATAAGTTCACCTCTACCCTGCGGGACTTGCACAAAATTTCATTTCATTTACATGTGTTTGAAGTTATACCAAAAGGTTCAAGTCTACGGCTTTGCATATTGTTGGTATATCTACATCCGAACATGCAACAAAAAAGACGTTGGCGTCTTTTTACTCACTGCAAAGTTTAGGGTAGCACCGCTTAATGGTAAAACAATACCTTCGCTAGAGCTGTGTGCATCACTTTTGCTGGCCATTCTCTGGCTACAAGTTTCGAGCACAATGATGAAATTAAAGATAGAAAGCGTGAATTCCTGGTCGCAATCTGCAATTAGTTAATTGGCAATCCAGGTTTCTCATTGTTTCTTCATCAGAAAAAAAAATCGCAGTAGTGCAAAGCACAACATATTGGGGTGAGTTTAAATTGTTGAAAAGGTCGGCAGTACTAGCACCGATGCTGCAGTTATTGACTCCATTTTCCACGAATTTGAGCAAAATTGCATTAAATTTGAGTTCATATACATAGTTAAATAGATAGCGCTAAATGATATTAGATAATGATTGTCGGAGGCAGCAGCAGCTAAACAATAATTTAAGCTCAATATATAATGAAAAGCTAACGTAGTTCATAAGTAGTTCACAATTTACTCAGCACTAATTATCATATTTGCTTTGCACATTCGATTGCATCTAATTGCATAGATAAGCTTTCGTCCGGCTGTTTGGCAGAGCTTAATCTTCTTCATCTATCGGTTTTTACCTCTCGTCTGTTACGGTTGCGCGCATAGTTAAAGTCATACAAATACATACGCTCGTAATATAATTGTACATCATTAAAAGTTAAACATACAAATGCAAACGCATACGCATAAACTAAATCTGCAAAATTGTTAGTTGTGAATAAACCATTGAAGGAAAATAATGTAAAGCTATCGTGTTTTCCATTTAGTAAAATGGTCACACAACTTTCTAAAAACAATTCGAACATAGGTGAACACAAAAAAGTGCCTCCTCTAAACAATGAGCAAAAAACACTACATATAAGTTAGAAGAACTGTGCAACAAGTGTGGAACGTTCTCTAATGGAACGATTATCGATGGAGCTCTCATTTATACAGCTTTCATCGACGAAGTGCAGTCATCGGCCTGCAAAGACACATAAAACTGCCAGCAAGCCACTGACGGCTGTTGAGGCTTCCAATTTTAAACATTTAGTGGTGAAGAAACATGTGGAAACGGTTATAAAGGACATTAATTAAAATTAAAGTTAGTTCTCTGAAGGTAATATACTCTGTTGCTGTGCAATGCCCGTCATACTCTTTTCGACACCCTTAAAGCTAGACACTTGAAACTTTTCAAATACCTGAGTCGTGTGATTCAAAGTGTTAACATTGGGGAGCACGCCCACTGGGGGCCGTTAAATTGATAAAATGTCAATACACCTTGATGTGAAAATAGATACAAAATAAAAACATATTTCCTACATTTTAACAGCTAGTCTTTGTTTTTGGTAGGAATATAGCTACTGACCCACCGGTCTGCATCAAAACTCATACCGTCCGCCAAACTCTGTTTCATAGATGTTGGAAATAACTTTATCAAAACTTTAAATAAATAACAAACTTATAATTCATTTTGCTGGCCTGGAAAATAAAAGTTTTCGCACTTCGTCAAGTTGAGCTGGGTGTCTGCATTGGGGGCATTCCATTTGCTCTTCCAACCACTGATAAATGCAATCCTCGCCATATAAGTGTCCACAGGGAAGAGAAACAAGGCAATGATTACCAATTTGGGTAGTTTCGGACAGGCAAACAGAGCAAGTCTTACAACAGTTCTCTCCGCGACGAATATTGTTGATATTTTTTTGTATTTTTTCACACCTAGCGCGCTCTGTGTCCAAATCATTCTGTAAATCTTTTATAGTTTTGTCCCACATTTTCATTACCGGTGATATTTTCTCCGACAACTCACTTTTTACCACATTACACTGCTCTATTATATCAATTAATGTTATCTGAACTGCTGCAATGCTTTTTGTTGGGTGCTCAAAGTTATCTTTTAGATTTGCGGAGAGTTGATTTCTTTTGTTCATAAGGACTTCCAATTCATCTTTAATTGTCTTGTTTTGCTGCGTCAGCGTTGGTCTCTTGTAATTCCTTCCGGGAGTTCGCCCTCGACCCCTGCTCATTTTCTTTTGTTTATGGAAAAAATAAAATGTAAATCGAGTTCAGAAATAAAAATGAGCTGTGCATGCCGCAAAAATTTTATTACAATGAAATAATTCGTAAAAAATGTTCTATTTTGGGAGCAAAGTTAGTACACAAATTCTATGCTTACTACAATTGTTTTTTCATAAATCTCGTCTAACAAATATTTTTCGAATCTCTTAAAATATTTATATTACTTTGGGGCTTGTTATCGCGTGCCAGCATCGCCAATAATTTAATTAAATTAGGAACAAAGATTTCAGTGTAGATTGCATTCTTTTCAGTGCGGTATACTATGGTTTTATCGATTTTCAGTTAAAAACCAAAGAAAAAAGTTGCGTTTATACAGACGGAAAGACAAAATGATGGACAATTCACAAAACCAATATACTCTTTACCTTAAGTATTAACTTGAAATTTGAATAATGTTCCTAATGGCCGTTTCCACATGTTTCTTCACCACTAAATGTTTAAAATTGGAAGCCTCAACAGCCGTCAGTGGCTTGCTGGCAGTTTTGTGTGTCTTTGCAGGCCGAAGACTGCACTTCGTCGATGAAAGCTATATAAATGAGAGCTCCATCGATAATCGTTCCATTAAAGAACGTTCCACACTTTATGCACATTACTTCCAACTTTGTAGAGTATGCGTATTGGACAAAATATTTTTTAAATGCATAACCATCGTTATCTAGCAATTTCGCAATTGTTACAGCAAAAAAACAAAACAACTGAAAGTAATTACATTTTCGCCCCTGTTGCGCCAACTAGTGGCGTCTTCACTCTCTTTTTTTTCAGTAGCTCTGGAGCTTTTATATGCGACGCTGCCCCACCACCCTGGCTGCCCTGTCCGATTGAAACTGTTGTATTTGTTTTCTTTTTATTATCGTTCGGGCTAACGTCAGCGCTGTGAAGCGCCCATTTTGGCATCAAGCTCATCCGATATAGCTGTCCATGCGCTCAAAAGGTGCGCAACTACCTCGGGAGGTTAGTCAACCACCGCAAACTCGAGCCACAGCTGGCTGGCACCGAAGTTTGCCGCTGTAATAACGGGTGAACCGCGTTCTTGACTCGGGGCAGTGGCCTTCTTTAGCGGAGTGCGGGGTGGTTGATGTGATGGTGTAACGTACAATTATTATCTAGCACTTCGAGCAAAATTTATGTTATCGTTTCGCCTTGTTCCAAAATTATTATAATATTTCTCGTTACATTCGAATCAGACCTCATATTGGGTGCCAAAATTAATATTATAATATTTCTCGTTCACGGACATTTGTTGCTAGAACTCGCGAAGACACTACATACTATTGCATTGTGTGCGGGAATTGTTCCTACTAAGTTTCTCGTTGGATTCAACTGGTTACGGCTAGCAAAAACAGTCTCCGCGGTGTTCGTTGAAACTTAGAAGTACACACACACAAGTACAGTCAGGGATAATATTAAGTTAAATTTATGAATCCGTGGGCCAAAATATAAACATAAAAAAAAAAAACAGGAAACCTTGAGTTGCAATAACTATCGGACACGCTACACAAAAATACGCGGTTTGAACTGCTGATGTTGCTGCAGTATGGCTCTGCACCCGCCCTACCTTGAGCTTTCTTCTGCCACAGATTAACCGAAAACTCCCAAATCGAACTTTACTCAATCATATTAATTTCCAGGGAACATATATGTACTTTATTTTACGCATTCATAATGCACATACAACCTCTCTCATTATGTAGGTATTTAGTTTATCTTAACAATTAGGGGTCTTTTCAATATCATCTAACTCCAGTTTACTTCTCATACTGTACATACTTCATTGATATTCCTTACTACCTATTGTCGTTTACATTTTAATATAAAAATAAAACTACATGACTACTTTGTAAATATATTGTTAACAATTCATAGCTATTATTTCTCTTATCTTCCATAATTCGCTTTAAGCATGTACCATGCGCCATGAGTTTTGATTTTTTATTTATAATCTCTATATATACATTGTTTTCTGGTTTATTTTTTTTTTATTTTTTTATTATATTTCTTCCAGACTGATGGTCTTATATGTTCATTTAGAAATATTGTTATTTTTTTTTTATGCTCTTTTTACATTTTCTTTTGCACTCACAAAAATATTCTTTCACTTAATTGTTGTTGTTTGTTTTTTTTCTGTGAATCACCCTTTTCAATCCAGCATAGTTGAAGGCCTTCCACTTTGTTTGCTGATCTGTGATGTTTCGTTTTGGCTAGATGGGACAACAATTTAATTAGTTCAAGAAAATTTTGTGAGTCCTTCTAATTTGCATGCATTACTTACGAGCATTCTTACACATGTATAACTTAATGATTTGCTTCAAACATAGTTTTTTTTTCTTATAAAATCTATTGCTTCATGGCGTGCCTTAATTTCTACGATTTATACAATACAAAAGTTAACAACTACCTATATGTACATAATCTCGAATAATTACATGAATTTTGGTTATTCATCAAAGAACATTTTTATTGTTTTTTTTATATATAAGTTAACGATAGTTAATTTCATTTATAAGAAAATATAACACCACGTCACAGCATTGTATGTTTGGCTGGATGTTATGTAGCTGGCAGATACAAGAATGTTGTGTATCCGCTATAAGTAGATATGCGTAGCTCAGCAGCTCTTATTTCTTAAGCTATTAAACATCGACGTTCGGTTGAAGTGATGAACAGGACACCACGAGCACTTGATCTTAAGTCAACAAACATTAACGTTCGGTCGAAGTGATAAACATGTCACCACGACCAATTGAACGGGTCGCATAGTCGGCAATCACTACATAGTTGTGTGGCCGCTATGATAAGGAAAGGCAAGGCTCAGCACTTAGCGTTTTCTTCTGTCTTAGGTTTCGTAAGGATCATAATTGTACTCGTATATTTAGTCTGAAATAGTTATTCAATAAAGTCGGTGTATCGCCGGACGAATAAGAAAACGTATCTTCAGTTAACTCATAACATGCTCAGGCGCTCCGTCGGCATAACAAGACGAGTTGCACCAAGTCTGGTCATCTCGCAAAACAAACATTAAGGAACATACTTAATAATAAATTAATATGTCCCTTAATAATATAACTAAATAATCCATCATCATACGTTGTCAAGGTGAACGTATGAATAAGGGATCAAATGCATTTCTTAATGCAATAATAACTATTAACGATATTTATTTGATATAATTGAGTTGTACTAATGCATACAACTCAATTGCATTTCTAAATGCAATACCATATCAATAAAAATATTGATAAGCCTAAGCCTTGTAATTTATATATTTTTTTTTTTTTTTGCTGGTATTGTTGTTGTAGAGTCGCGCACAGAGTAGCGTGAGGAGCCCTGCCCTTTTCTACAGTTCCCAAGACTTTTAATTCCTGCCTGTTTCTTGGATTTGGGCTTGCAAGCGAGACTCTCTTGTGTCCACTATACCAACTGTAGGTCAAGTACATGGATTTCCTCGCACCAAGTGTTTATGGTTTTGAGGTGAGGGCGAATCTGATCGCGAGTACCTTAACCTTTTGAGATTCTCCTATTAAAAAAAATAACACGGAGTCTGATAAAACACGATATAATCACCATTGCATTTATTCTTAACTCACTTGTGCTGCCAATTAGAATTCAATATGATCAGCTGTGTTCTGCGGAGCCCTCTATGCTGCGCTCTGCACTGCACCACTTTGCATTTAGTATATGTAATTAACTGGTTATATCGCGAGGTTATTTGAAGGTTAAAGCACTCTTAACGTTGATTTATGCACATTTCTGATCCTGCTTCTTGCGAGTTTTTTTATAAAAAGGAATATGTGCACTCTCATCCCGTCTTTTATATTTCCTAATTCCAGTCGCCAAAACAATAAAAACACAATTCGCCGCCTTGCGCAGAGTTACTTTACAGCAGCGCCCCCTATCAAGCTTAGTTACCAATGTTGACATTTAACATTGTAAGCCACTGTTATTACCACTGTAATGTAACTTTGTGCGCGAACTTTCAAACTTTACATAATTCGGTCCCCACCAATGAGAATGTAATACAGATAGAGTGGAAACAAGAGTACCCCTCTTTTTAACAGAAGGGACTAAACCTGTGGTTAAGCTCGTGGGGAAAATTTCCCTGCTCTGCTCGTGGAGAAGTGGTCGGCCATCATTGTTTTTCGCTATTGCTTTGTCGCGAAGAGGACGAAGCATGAGACAACGATTAACTGTTGCCTTACTTCATTCCTCTTGTTGTTGTCGCAGAACTTGAGTTTCTCATTTTTCGACGTTTAGTTCAATCTGCTTGCCAATGCCTTAGATCGAGGGTATTATGGGAGGGTAGTACAGACTTTATAGTAACTTTGTGCAATTGTATGGCAAAACGTGAGATACTTAAATATGACTTCGAAAATATATATGCGTATGTGTATATTGGGAATTAGGTAGATCATTAATAACTTATTGAACAGGTTTAAAATGAATAAATACTAAATTAACACTAGCCATAAAATAAACGCATTTCCCATTCAGATAATAAACATGAATTGTCCGTGTATTAAAAATATATATTAATAATTTCATAGAGCTTAATTGCATTTTTTAATAAAGGGTATTAAAGTACATTATTCAGTTTGTGCGTTCCAGCAACGACAACCATCACGTGTTGTTGTTGTTCGATCTTTTGCGTTTTGCCTATTGCCGCTGGGCGCACAGAAATGCATACACAAAAAGACGGCGCGAGGCCACATACAGCAGGCCGTCTGCAGACGTTTTGCCAATTCCCGTTAGAATTGTTCATATGCATACACAAAAAGACGGACGAATTCGAATATTGAGGCAGGTCCAGAACTATAACCAAACACAAGACATAAAGAAGAATCGGCGAGACGAGCTTAACCATAGGGCTGCGATTAAGCGATAGAGCACACGCATGCATACACACAATGACGGGGCCATCTGCAGCAGGTCATTTGCAGACTTTTTGGTGTCGACAGAACAAATTTGTATAATGCAAACAAATTATTGCTTCTAATGAAATAAATGAATGATTAATAAATATAATATATACATAAAATATATATATATATATTAATTTATATTATTAATAATTTAAATTTTAATAACTTATTTTTATTGTTTTAATTTTTTGCTTAAATAGAATAAAAAATAGTAATTTTATATTTTTACGTATTATATAACAATTTCATCACACACAAAGTATTCATAACTATAAGAGTTCATGCTTCGAAATATGTACTAGGCTTTCAGCATAGACAGACAGTGCCGAAAACATACGAGAAAACATGAGCAATCAAAGCAAAAACTAAATCAGATATGGCCGCGGGACCAGTAGTATAAGCACAAGTGATAAACGAGCACAAAGAAGAAGGGGGGAGACGAGCTTAACCACAGGGCTGGGACTTTTTTCTTAACAGTGGAGGGGTATTCTTGTTACCTCTCTACCCTATTACATTCTCATTGGGTCCCCACACCCACTGTTTAGTTCGCAGGTCTTACCGCGTCGAATTACACAGAGAATTGTTCGTCACAATGGCATGGAACGCTGGTGGCTGTGGCGACGGTTGCGGTGGTATGGGGGGTTGCTCCGGTGGCAACTAACTCGAGCTACTCGAACACTACTGTTACCGCGTGACGATAATAGAGTCCGTCAAAACGCGAGCGTCGTATGGACGTGGTCGTTGGGTTACTCGCATTCCGAATCTTCGGCTTCCACCGCGCTTGTGGCACGCGGGTCCACTCACACTTCTGACGTGACTCAAATCACTCGCGGGATCTTTTTATGCATTGTTCACTTTATTTATTATACACTGAACACATTCAAAATGCGTAAAAAGTGTATATAATCTTCCTCAGCATCAACAGCCGAGTCGATCTGGCCTTTTCAGTCAGTCCGTCGATTTCAGAGGCTATAAGAGATAGAAGCTCCATATTTGGAACATAAGTTCGCCTAATCCCTAAGCAGTATAAGTATGTTTAAAATTTTCGATAACTCTTTCCGTTTCCAATATACACATGTGGTCGATAACAATAATATCTTGAATTTGTAGACCTGGTTGCCGCTGAAGTCTATTGTTTTTTTTACTTATAGATAATTTTTTTTTTTTTAGATCTTATATATGTTTATTTTATTACAAAAATTTATGTTGAGTATGCGTGTTCTATTTCTCACTTCTTGTTACACATTTGTATATCGATATGTTCTTCTCTTTTATCTATCGAGATTAATAGTATATTATAGTATTTTACAGTGTTTACTAACATTTGATTTTACGTATTTAAATTACTTTACAACTCGGCCATTCTGACCTTATGATCGACCCGATAATTTATGGATTTAAAACCCGATTCATCTAACCATTTTTTATTTCTACACGCTTCAATTATACCATTGCATTGTTACGACATATATATATATACGACATCATTTGGCAGAATGTTTTTTATTACTATGGTTCTTTATATTTGTGAACAAATTTTTTATTTCTGATCGCAGAACAATGTTCGGAATAACCTTTTTATACCCTTAACTCATTGAAAATGGGTAAAAAGGGTATAATGGATTTGTGCAAAAGTATGTAACAGGCAGAAGGAAGCATCTGCGACTCCATAAAGTATATATATTCTTGATCAGCATCAACAGCCGAGTCGATATAGCCATGTCCGTCTGTCCGTCCGTCCGTCCGTCCGTCCGTCTGTCCGTCCGTATGTATGAACGCGTCGATCTCAGAGACTATAAGAGCTAGAAACTCCAGATTTGGTATATAAGCTCGCCTAATCCCTAGGCAGTACAAGTTTGTTTTAGATTTTCGATAACTCTTCCCGTTTCTGATATACACATGTAATCGATAACAACAAAATCTTCAATTTAGAAAACTTTTTGATGCAGTTTGAAAGATTAGACTAAATAAAGACAATCTGTGAAAATTTTATTGAAATCGGTTGAGAAACACATGAGATATGGAGTATATTGAAATTAAGAAGCTATGCCCTATACGCGTATACATACAGACACTCACACATACTTGCAAGCACTGACTGTATGCGTAAATTATAAGGTTAAGGGTATAGTCTAGTCGGGATTTCTCGACTAGAGCCTTCTTACTTGTTTTTTATAAAATAATTAGTGGTGAAATTGATTAATTAAATAAAATAGCTTTGCTGTTCCGATCAGAAATAATACAAATATTTTATCCATTTTTCTTAAAGCTTGTTATTCTAACTACGTTATCCATAACTCTTTTCGGATTAATGTGCAACATATAACGATCTTTTCTAATAAATAATACATAATACCACTTATACTTGCTCTCTTAAAAAACTAATCTTATGTTCGCGATAATCGTAACCGCAAGCTAAGCGATGCGCTCCTCGGGTGGTTTTTTATATTATATTCATATTCTCTCGTAATTTCAACTCTTTCCTTAATTTCAATTATCAATATCTCCAGTGTTTCTAAACCAATTTCAATAAAAATTTCACAGATTGTCATTATTTCGTTTAATGTTTCAAACGTGATCAAAAAGTTTTCTAAATTCAAGATTTTGTTGATCGATCAGATGTGTATATCGGAAATGGAGAAATATATCGAAACAAACTTGTACTACATACGGATTAGGCGAGCTTATGTTCCATATCTGGAGTATCCAGCTCTTATAGTCTCTGAGATCGACGCGTTCATACATACAGACGGCCGGACAGACGGAAATGGCGATTTACTTGCAACTCGGTGTATTCTAGACAATCGTTTTATTTAGGACTGAAGCCAGGAAGAGAAGCATTGACCGATGTCACGATTGATGGCATGAATCGGTGAAGGGTCGATGGATGTACCGGCTTATAGCGTCGATAGCAGAGTGGCTGGGCCGAAAGCGTGGAGATGTAAATTTCCAACTTAAGCAGCTCGAAAAGAATGCCGAGCACGTCTGTTTTGAATGCCCGCGCTTTAAAGAAAATTGTATCCGTCTAGAGACAGAAATATGAGGCGAATTTCGGTAGAGAACATTATGGGAGGCGACCGTCAACTGTGAGAGCTCAGACGTCTTGATACAGAAAGAGCTACAATCGCCGTATGATGGATTTTGAAGCTCGGACGATGGAATGCCTCACGGTAGTCCCGCCCGAATAGCGGAAACATAATCTTAGGTTAACAGCTTACTATAAACATAGTTATAGCTTAATGCCTAGTATAATCCTAGATTTTTATATATATTAATAAATTAATAAAAAAAAGATACTGACTGTACGCGCTAAATATAAGGTTCAGGGTATCTTCTAGTCGGGATTTCTCAAATAGATCCTTCTTATTTGTTTCTATTAGAAAACTTAATCTCAATTTTACTAAAAGTACACAATTTTGTGCCAATGCGGAGTGTCGAATTGAATAAATAACGAAAGCAAATCAATAATTGGCCAGTTTTTTATATTGAAAACATCTCAACAACAGTGTGAATTTCTTAGATCTCTACCCTTGATGTAATTTCTCCATTTTTAACATATATCCCATCACTGAATTTTCCTCCACTCTATACTTAAGCAAGTTGACAACTCCCACAACGGAGTACGAGTTTCCCAACGTTTGTAAGAACTTCATCTGACACAATTCAGCTTAAATGCATCATCTTCATTCATTGACTCGCAAACGTGATCAAACCTTGTAATCAATCTATTTGCATTTTCCATGTTTGATCCTGAATATTGTGCATGACGTCACTAAATATACCGACCTTGCATCGATGTTCAGCATCAAGCATATTTTTCCAATTCCAAATCTCGCATCTTCTCGTGCAAAACTCCAATTACTGGTGGCGACCCCTTGTGAGCGTCATGCGTTGCTTCAATTTGATTGATTTCTACAACAACATGTGCACTGCTTTCTTCTCTCATAATTTCTTCGTCTGTGTCACCAACATTAGCTTCGTTTTCCTTGGCCCCTTATCTTAATTGACTATTTTCGCTGAACTTAATTTCATTTGCTCTTAACTATTCAGCAACTTTAATCTTATTCATCTTTGTCAGTCGACAAACACGTGTGGTGCAAAATTTTCATCTTTTCTTCTTGCTACCGTCCGAGTCTGTAAATATTTTTTTTTTTGCAACTAGAAACAAAAGCATTATTTTTGGGTGTAGGCATAAATTTATCCCACTTCTGAAGTTGTAAACAGATTGCCACTGAAGTCTGTTGTTTTTATACCCTGATCCCATTAGAATGGGTAAAAAGGATATAATGGTTTTGTGCAAAAATATGTAACAGACAGAAGGAAGGAATATTCTTGATCAAAATCAACAGCCGAGTCGATAAAGCTATTTTCGTCTGTCCGTCCGTATGTATGAGCGCGTCTATCTCAGACTGAAACAACGGAGATAAGGGATATTGAAGTTATGTCTACTTACTTGTTTTGATTGAAAAGTATGCGAAGCTTGTGACCAAAATTAGATGTTGCCGTTCTTCATTCCTCTTTACTCGAGCAATTTTAGACGATTGCTTTAGTCACATGCCTAACAAGTTAAGGGTATTATAGAACCATTTGACTAATATTTTGGTAATTAGTTAGGACATTTTAAATTAATTAAACAAGTGAAACATGACTACATTTTATTATAAACTAACTATAAATACAATTTTATTTGTTTAATTCAAATAATTAAAACAATATATTTGTGTTTTCATTGAACATAACTGAAAATTGGGACAAAGGATATTTTTATTTTGTGCAGGTAATGCGTCTTGTTACGTTTTGCCTCTTCTAGATGAGCACACGTACATATATGCACTTTGAGATGGTGTTGAAACATTAAACGGAATAATGATAATCTGTGAAATGTTAATTGAAATCGGTCGAGAAACACCAGAGATATGGAACATTGAAATTAAGTCAAGTATGCAGTATACGCGTATACATACTTGCAAGCACTGACTGTACACTTGATAAGTATAGGGTTCAGGGTATCTTCTCACGTTCAAAATAGCATAGTCCTATGATGATTGTAACCCGTACCAAATAGCTCCTTAAAAGTTCAAAGTTCCATTCAGCATTTGTACACTGAAATAACAAGAAGATACTCTTGATAAACTTAGCTAAAAGTTATTTTGTGATGCAGATTCATATATTTTTAATACCGAAGTATTCATTGCTCTTGATTCATTCATATCTGTGAAAAGTAAAATGCCCTTTTTCAAATCTGGAAATAAAACAAAATGTTTTTTAAGTGCTAACTTGAAGCAAAACAACCAATTCCACAGACGCGAACTGTCACAACAAAAAGTTTTACAACGAAGTTCGGAGAATGAGCAAAAGTCGGAAAAAGAACTGTTAATGCCAGAAATTTTTTGTTGCTTTTTATACCCTGAACCCATTGAAAATGTGTAAAAAGGGTATAATGGTTTTGTGCAAAAGTATGTAAAAGGGAGAAGGAAGCATCTCCGACCCCATAAAGAATATACATTCTTAATCAGCATCGACAGCCGAGTCGATATAGCCATGTCCGTCTGTCCGTCCGTATGTACGAACGCGTCGATCTCAGAGACTATAAGAGCTAGAGACTCCAGATTTGGTACATAACCTCGCCTAATCTCTAGGCAGTGCAAGTTTATTTTAAATTTTCGATAACTCTTCCCGTTTCCGATATACACATGTGATCGATAACAACAAAATCTTGAATTTGAAAAACTTTTTAATGCAGTTTGAAAGATTTGACTAAATAATGACAATTTGTGAAAATTTTATTGAAATCGGTTGAGAAACACCAAAGATATGAAACATTGAAGTTTACTCAAGCGTTAAGTATAGGGTTCAGGGTATCGTCTAGTCGGGATTTTTCGACTAGAGCCTTCTTACTTGTTACATTTACAAAACTCTTGCAACTACTCCCTTTGCAGTGTACTTAAACGCAAACCATGTAGGTTGCCTGCATCGGATTGCACCCGAGATGTAATATTTGTCATGCCCTGTCTTAAAAGCTACACATCACATTACTTTGGCAGCATTTGCAGCATTAAGAGTTTCACGTTAGGCATTTGAAATTGTCTTTATTTCCTTTTTAAGTGCCTATTTAATGACCACGTTCAGTCAATCAACTTTAATGGGTGCGCATAAAAATTAAGCGCAAAAAAACCTCAATCTGCCACCTGTAAAAAAGAAAACATGTCTGACGTCTGCAGCTAAAGTCAGACGGGAAGTATTACTTTGAACTGGCATACGTATTTTTAAACCCTGAACCCATTGAAAATGGGTAAAAAGGGTATAATGATTTTGTGCAAAAGTATGTAACAGGCAGAAGGAAGCATCTCCGACCCCATAAAGTATATATATTCTTGAGCCGAGTCGATATAGCCATGTCCGTCTGTCCGTCCGTCCGTCTGTCCGTCCGTCTGTCCGTCCGTATGTATGAACGCGTCGATCTCAGAGACTATAAAAGCTAGAGACTCCAGATTTGGTACATAAGCTCGCCTAATATCTTGGCAGTACAAGTTTGTTTTAAATTTTCGATAACTATTCCCGTTTCCGATATACACATGTGATCGATAACAACAACATCTTGAATTTGGAAAACTAGGTGATGCAGTTTGAAACATTAAACGAAATAATGAGAATCTGTGAAATTTTTATTGAAATCGGTTGAGAAGCATTGAAGTTAAGAAAGTACGTACTATACGCGTATACATACACACACTCACACATACGTGCAAGCACTGACTGTATGCGTAAAGTAAGGAATATTTGGATTAGTGATCTGTCGTTTTCATGCGTACGGCAGAGAGTCGTTACTACTTTCTGATAAAAGTCTAATACTAATTTTTTAAAAAAGCCTTTAACAGCCTTATGATGAACTAGTAGGCTTCGCACAAATAGCTACAATAACAAAATTAAATTGATCATATTAATAAAATATTCAATGCCGTAGCCAAGAGTTTCATGGATCAAATAGAAAATTTCACAGAGTGTCATTATTTCGTTAAGTGTTTCAAACTTCGTATCAACGTTTTACAAATTCAAGATTTTATGTTATCGAAAACATTATGAAACAAAGTTTTACTGCCTAGGGATTAGGCGAGCTTATGTGCAAAATCTGTAGTCTCTGGTCATTATAGTCTCCGAGATCGACGCGTTCAGGATCGTTGATATTTCTCATCTAGAGTTTTCTTACTTGTTTTTATGTCAAGATGGAATTGACCCGTCTATCCATATGCATAAAAATAAGGATGAATGCTGGTTTGGTGTAAACTAAAATAAAGTAAATATCTATCTATGCATTAAAATGTCTATTGCTTGCGTCCAGTATATATTAAAGTATATGTGCTGTTTTTAAGGGTATTAAAACAATATGGAAGGTGCTTGGCTGCTCTTAGCGCTCTGTCTGCCAGTCCTTTGGTCGTGCCGAGCAGTACTTGAGTGAGGCTTGGCGCCATCAAGTGGTAGTTGAAGTAGGGTGGTGGGAGTGCCGCTTGTTACCATTTTAATTAGAAAATTTTGAATAGCCAGTTGAGTCGACAGCAAATCCAATTATCAAGTAATTATGCATTTAATTTGACGCATAGAAGCACACAGCCATACACACACGACTTATGTGCAGCGTATAACTCCAACATTGCCTTTTTCGACTGGCCAAGCCAAAACCAACACCAAATCAACACCGATTAATTTTTTCAAACATCTGCATATGAGTAAAAACAAGGCTGGCAAAATTTTCAATTTTTGGCCAAAACAGTTAAAAAGGAAAAAAAACCATGAAACTATCATAATTTATAATCCTGTGGTTTCCACAATTAAAGTTTGCCGACTTTTATTAAAAATGTGGAGACCGCAACCAGGGAAGCAAAGGATCAAGTTAAAACCCTAATTTATGTACTGGTTAAAACAGTGCATTGTTTTAGGATGTGTTTTAAACACTTAAACACTTGTCAGCTTCTTTTTGCAAAATGTCCTTTTCTAGCAATGTTTCTTTTTGGCATCTTCGCATTTTGGGAACGATTTGCGAACCTGCTTAAAATAATTTAACAAAAATGAAGGCAAGAACCGATTACGGTGCATTACAATAAAATTTTGCTCTAAATGAAGTCGATATGTATGCTCGTAAAAATCCACAATTCTCTGGCAGGAAAATAAGAATGGGTCGTGAAAGTTACCCAACATATAGAGATTTATATACAATGTATATAAGTTTTACAAAAGTGTATTGGTTATAATTAAACTAATCTCAGCAAGATAATTTTGTGCTATAAATATAATTTCAATAAAAAACAAGTAAGAAGGCTCTAGTTGAGAAATCCCGACTAGACTATACCCTTAACCCTATACTTTACGCATACAGTCAGTGCTTGCAAGTATGTGTCAGTGTGTGTATGCACGCGTATATGCATACCTTCTTAACTTCAATACTCTATATCTCCAATGTTTCTCAACCGATTTCAATAAACACACAGATTGTCATTATTTAGTCTAATCTTTCAAACTGCATCAAAAAGTTTCCCAAAATTTACGATTTTGTTGTTTTTGTTTTGGCTATATCGACTCGGCTGTTGATGCTGATCAAGAATATATATACTTTATGGGGTCGGAGATGCTTCCTTCGGCCTGTTACATACTTTTGCACAAAACCATTATACCCTTTTTACCCATTTTCAATGGGTTAAGGATATAAAAAGGCAGCTGCACAACGAGGTAGTTCCTGCATGTGATAAATTAAGCAATAATGGCTTTCACAACAGCGATGATGAAGAGGAGAAGGAGCAATTTGTCATGCCTAGTGGCACAAAATCCAAACAGGTCAAGCTGGTCGACGTAAAAACATGTACCAAGTCCTCAGCAATCTTAACGCTGAAGATGTTGAGACGTCTAATTCTTTGATAGAGGCGCTGTATGTCCACCACGCATCGGACTGGCAGATGTCCATGCAACGTGAGTATAACGCTTTGGTTAATAATCAGACTTGTTCATTAGCAGATCTCCCAACTGGGCAAAAGTCATCGAAAAAGAACAAACATAAAGAAGAACAAAGAGATATTAAGGTTTTAATCGCGAATCATTGCCAAGGGCAGTGGGCAGCAGTTTTGCGTGAATTACTCAGATATGAGATTATGAGGATGCAGTCGAAAAGGATCTATGTATGCATGCATCAAGTGGACATTTCAAATGCATATCTGAATAGGCTTCATGAAGACCTGTAAATGAGGCAGCCCAAAAACGCTGTGGACAAAAACAATCCAAAGAAGGTTCTTAAACTGCAAAAGGCTATTTAAGGGATAAAAGCAGTTTCGCCGTGTGTGGAATGATATCCAAATGCCATTGGCTTCGAAATGAGCAAACACGAGGCGTATTTGATGTGAAGCAGCAGAAACAACTCTTAAGTATATTGCGGTTTATGTAGACGACTTGATAATCATATGTTCCAAACGAGAAGGAAATCAGCGCGATCAAGAAAAGAATCCCAGCCGCATTCGAGATGTACGTTGGCGGCCAACTAGCTTTTTCTTTGGAAAGAAGATGTGTCAGAAGGCATACATAAAGAGCCTTTTGGAAAACTTTGGAATGCACTCGTAATTAACTGCTGGAACCCCCTTAGACCCGGATTTTGACATTGGTTACAAAAATTACAAATATGTCAGGGTAAATATGATATAATAATATAATAATAAATCGTCGATTGGCTCCCCTATGTACTTAGCAGTATTAAGCCGTCTGGACATTTTGCCCGCCATTAGTAAACTGACACAAAGAATTACAGATGCTCCTTTATACATCTGAGCCTCGTGTATCGGAAGAGTGGTGAGCCCCCAAAATTGTTCGCAGATGCGGATTGGGCAAACGACTAGCAGCATAGAAAGTTATATTCGTTTTGTCGTGAACTTCGACAAAGCAGGATGTGCTTGCACTGAGCATTACGGAAGCGGAGTATGTCGCTTTATCAACGGCGGCAAGAGAAGCTCTATATATTTGAAGAATGCTAATCTAGGTCGAATAAACCATTCTTGGACAGATAAGTATTTACAGCGACAACACGAGTTCGCATCAGATTGGAAAAAAAAAACCTCTCCACCATGCAAAATATCCAGAATAGAGTTTCAAACGTGCAAGCGTTTAATTACCAACTGAAAAGCAAACAAGTGAGAAGACTCTAGTCGAGAAATCCCGACTCAAATACACTCTGAACCCTATACTTAACGCGGTGTTTTTGAAATCCGGTGCTTCGCAACCAATTTCAATAAAAATTTCTATTGTTTCCAAATTCAATATTTTGTTGTTATCGATCACATATGTATATTGGAAACGGGGAAAAATCGATTATCGAAAATTTGAAACAAACTTGTTCTGCCTATGGCTATGGATTAGCAAACTTATCTAAATCTGGTCTCTACTTCTTATTGTCTGTGAGATTGACGCGTTCAAACATATAGACGTCCGGACATGCCTATATCGACTCGGCTGTTAATGCTGATAAAGAATATGGGGTCGGGTGCTTATGGCGGAGATAGTTCTGCCTGTTACATACTTTTGCGCAAAATCATTATACCCTTTTTACCCATTTACTAATACAAGTAATATATAAATTTTTTAGAAAAGAATTAAAATTAATTATTTTGAAAGTCGTTGTTGCTTTCAAGGCTTTGGTATTTTTCACGGCTTTCTAATGTCACAGACTGCCTTCTCGATGATTTTCTAAAACTCGATTGGACACGCTAGCCATTTCAACGCGACTTTCCATTCCTTGTATGTGTAACGGAATTGTTGGATCAGTCAACGGTCATCGTTTGCCACATGTTTTTCTAGATTTTCATAAGAAATGCTTAGAATATGTTTGATGTATCATTTATGTCAATCATATTCGTATAGTTTTTTTTTTCATTATCGAACAACATTGCTAATAAAATGATCTCCGAGTTTATTATTCATTCATTCACAATTGGTTTCATATTCAAATCCATATATTGAGTCCAACGTATGAATTTATAAATCAATACACTTGCATACACCACAGATTTGTAGAACTTAATATAAAAGTACAAGTATAAGGAGAAGGCAAACAAACTAATGAATTTTAATCTGTTTAACTAAATTTCGAACAAAATTCCATATTTTACGCTAGTGTTTGCTGGCTCAGCATCAGAGCATGTGCCTATCAAAAAATCCAAAGATATTCCTTAATTGACAAAAAATTCTTAAAAAAAAAAATTCACTCTTCTTTTGCTAGTTATGCACTTCTTTTTAATATTAATTTCATATACATGAATTTTTATAGATATTTCTATCACATCTCTTGAAATTGTATATGTTTTTGACACATACCTTTTAAATTTCCTAATAATTGAAAGATGGTAACATTGCTGTTCACACTTCAGTAAAATGACGCTCAAACAATACCGAACACAGTATGAAAATGAAAATCATGCAGACGTCATTGTATGATGGCGCTGGGTTCAATTTGGCTCACAATTAGCCAATATCAGTATTGCCAATTTAATATTTTGAAGACAATATCAATATTCGTATTTTAATATTAAAACATAGTTCTTTGTTTTTTTTTACCATCGAAAACTTAGCGGGCTCTTAAATGAATTTATGGGTGTTTAGGCAAAAATTCTTGTTGTGGCCCATGGAACCAGAATCGCGATGAGCCCTTGAACATTTTTTCCCCCGTTTCAATTTGATCCACCTTTATATAAATAAAATGTTTTTTTTTTAATGTAGTTTTAACGTAGAAATTTAAACCCTTGCCATGCAGTTCAAACTGAACATATAGTAACCCCAAGCTGCAATCATATTCAATTAAAGTCATAACACCTTTAATTAAGTGTTGGCAAACTAACTAGATACCGCCCACAAGTACAATTCATGTAATACCCTTTAATTACAAACTAATTATTGACAGTTGAAAACGACGTGTCTATAAAAGTAGCTTGAACCACTGTTAAGTGGTCTTATTCTTGACTTAACATGGCAATCCAGACAATGTCTACGGTAGAGATGCCTATATTCGGCAGCACACTGAAACTGATGAAGTTCTGGTCATATCTGTTCGTCCACAATTGGAGAAGATATGTGGCACTTACTCCATATGCTGTAATCAATGTTACGCAGTACGTAGACATCTACCTAAGCACAGAACCTCTTGACTTTATCATACGCAACGTCTATCTGGCGGTGCTCTTCACCAACACAATTGTTCGAGGTGTTCTACTTTGTGTACATCGGAAGCGTTATGAGCGATTCCTAGAGCTAATCAAGGTTTTCTATCTGCAGCTTTTGGTGAGTATCGAAAAAGTAAATTTAGAGTTTTTTATTAAGTTTAATCATCAAATAAAGCAAATCAGGTGAAAACGTTGAAGTTATACATAACCGACAGCGAAAAACTCTGATACTTAGAGGTGGGCTTGGCTTTTAAAAATGTGTGTCACGTATCAAGTTAATTTCGTAACTTTAGCTCAAAACATGTAGATTTTAAATGCGTGTTTCTTGCTTGGGCGCAGTCTTCACATTTTTGATGTCATCAGTTATTTCTTACCAAATTTGGCGAGTAGCATCAACATCAATGCCAAATTTCGTAAAATGCAAATGTTTCCCACATCCAGTCGGAGTTACAAAAATTGGCGGAAAAGAAAGTCTCTCCCATCGCATTTGAAAATAGGAAACGCCTTTTACAGTTTTTATACCCTGAACACATTGAAAATGGCTATAATGATTTTGTGCAAAAGTAAGTAACAGGCAGAAGGAAGCATATAAAGTATATATATTCTTGATCAGCATCAACAGTCGAGTCAATATAGCCATGTCCGTCTGTCCGGCCGTCTGTATGTATGAACGCGTCGATTTCAGAGACTATAAGAGCTAGAGACTGGAACTAAGTTCGTCTAAGCCCTAAGCAGTACAAGTTTGTTTTAAATTTTCGATAACAATAAAATCTTAAGTTTGGGAAAATGGGAATTGGGGTTTTAAACTATAGTCGAAATTATAAAATCTGTGAATCGGTTGAATTTTATTGGAATCGGTTGAGAAACATATGGACGATTGAAATTTAAACATTAACCATTGGTGCAGTTGTGCAAAACCCACGTTCATGGTCTATGGTTCAGGGTATTCTTACTTATTTTAAGTCATTGTTATTGATTGAATAGCTTCTATATAATTGGTAGAACTCTTCGGATACGCACATTGGCAAGTTGGTGTTTGAAACAACACGACTTTCCAACTCCATTGGACGCATTAATTTGGTTATGGGAACTTGCACATGTATCGGTTTTGTGACCTATCCGATTTTTGGCTCGGAGCGCGGTGGGTAAAAGATATCGAAATTATTGTTTATTGCAGGTACATTTGAATTTGTTCATATTTTTATTTGCAGTGCTGCCGTATGGCATGTATGTTCCGGGAATTGACAAATACGCCAGCCCCTACTATGAGTTTTTTTTTGTTGTGCAGGGCATAATGGCGCCGATGGGCTGCTGCATGTACATACCTTACACAAATCTAATGGTCACCTCTACATTATTTGCTATCCTCATGTGCCGAGTGCTCCAGCACAAACTCCGGTCCCTGCAACAACATCGATGCAAAGAGGTGCATGGTGAAATTATATGGTGCATACGATATCAAATAAAGCTAGCAGGGTGAGCTTACAATAAATCCACAATACATCAAATTTTTACCTAAAGCCCACATTTCTCAAACAGGCTTGTTGATGCGATGAATGGTTTAATGAGCAACTTACATCTGGTGGAGTTTTTGTGCTTTGGGGCTATGCTTTGTGTTCTTCTTTTCTCTCTAATAATTGTAAGTTTAATTATTATAGAACACTTGAAAATTAATTACATTATTATAATAAATGTGTAACTTGTTGATGGAAGCATTTCCGACCCGATTAAGTATATATATTCAACACAGCAAACTGATCGATTTGGCCATTTCCGTCTGATTCTGTGCAAACTAGTCTCTCATTTTTTAGATTTTGAGTTGAAACTTTTTGGTCAAGGTCTTTTTTGTCGGCTCAAAACCCAGTCAAACCCGCCAGATCGCAAGTGTACACAATTTTCGTTTTAAAAAAATCAGGGCTCAAATCACCCCTTAGTCAGCAAGGATAAACTACTTTATGTATTGACAAAAAAAAAAACAAACCGGTAAACGAAATGCACTTAAACTGAAATACGTTTTTGTTTCTAGCTGCACCCGTTATGGTATCTAATATTTATTTCGGATTTCATCGCTGCTTTCCCATAAATTTTTTTCATTTGTTTGAAGGCACAGACAATTGCCCAGACAATTATAGTAATTTTCTACATGGTTATGATATTTGCCAACAGCGTCGTGCTTTACTACGTGGCCAACGAGCTCTATTTTCAGGTAAGGCAAGTTTTTTATGTTAACAATTTCCATATGCAGTAATGCATCCTATTATATTCGCTCAGAGCTTTCTCGTATCGATAGCTGCTTGGGAAAGCAATTGGATGGATTTGGACATCGAGTCGCAAAAAACCTTAAAGTTTCTCATCATGCGGTCACAAAAGCCACTGGCGGTAAAGAAATTACGCATTTATTTCACAACTTACTTCATACTAAAGCTTAATATTTTTTAATACATGAACTTTTATATTTCTTATTGTAGATACTCGTCGGCGGCGTCTATCCAATGAACCTAAAGATGCTGCAATCGCTAGTGAACGTAATTTACTCGTTCTTTACGCTGCTGCGACGCGTCTATGGCTGAGTTTTTCATCATGTATTTACTTGGCCAACAAATGTTTTAAGCGTTTGTGTGTAATTTCGTTGCATATTCACATTAAAAATTATTTTTAATTATTATTTTATTTTGAGAGATCTTATTGCAAGAGCAAATTGACCAAATTAATAACAATAAAGCAAAAGCATAGTGCGAAAGGAATAATCATGGATATAAACAAAATATCATTGGGCAATGTGCAGGGAAAAACAGGCAATGAAACGTTAGCTATATTGATTAGTTTCCCGCGTTTTGTTTTGGCCAGAAGTAACATATGTTGTCACATGTTTTTTTTGCTATTGCCCCTGAGCTGTTTTTATTCACCAAATACAACCGTTCCACCGCGGAGCCATCAGGAGGACAAGGCTATCTGATCGGATGTCCGGCGGGATTTCCACACTCTGGTCTGGTACCAGAAAAGTATTGGATGTTCCTCAGGACGAGTGCAGCCACAGATTACTAGCATGCGAAATGCGCGTAAGTAGAGTTTTCATACGTGAAGATCGAATTGAACGCGAGCAGGCACTGGCGAGAGCATCGAGGACCCAACCCACTGCGGAGTCAATCAGACGGCCTAGGGACCGATTCCAGGTGCACGAGGCATTCCTCGAAAGGCACATGGTGGCATCGGAGAGTACACCGGAGGATGGGGTTGAAGCACTATCCATAAATAAGGTGAGTTAAATGCTTTTGTGTTTTGAATATTTTTCTGATTAATGTGTACAAGATTATAAATGTCAGGAAAAATCGTTGTGTACGTCTTTGTACTAATAACTACAGAATTGACTTCATAAAAGTTTTTTTTTATGATCAATATACAGTGTTGCCTTACTGTATATTTATCATAAAAAAGTGTTTACAAACTATGAAATTTTTGATTTTTTTACTTTAGAGTTAAAAGAGACATACAAGTATGTGTTTTTAATTTAATCAATAACTTTTTAAAACTATTAAAAATAATTTAAAATATATTAACATTAACAAAGAAAACAAGTAAGAACGCTCTAGTCGATAAATCCCAACAAGCAGATACCCTGAACCCTATACTTTACGCGTACAGTCAATGCTTCCAAGTATGTGTGTGTACAAGAATATTTTTTATTTATTTATTAGACGTAGATGCATCCCGACCAACCGACCGAGGTTGGTAACCGCATAGCATGTGGTTACGAAGATCGCGAACATGTAGACAGATGACACAAGACTTGTTTTTTAAGAGAGTGGCACTATATACTATGTATGAAATATCGTTATATAAAACACATAAGATCCGAATGGGGCTATGGATAGCATAGTTAGAATAACAAGCTTGAAAAGATATAGGTAAAAAAAAATGTTATGTATATTAATTCAGCGGAATCAATTTCACTTTAATTAGTTTTGTTAATTCTCAGCATTGTTCTATGATTAGAGGAAGGAATATTTATTAGTAAAAATCTACTATGGAAGAACAAAGGTAGAGCCCAAAGAGCAAAGAGCAATAATTGTTTTTGTACCGATTCTATTCTATTCTGATGAATCCAGTATTTGGGATACCATATACAAGATCTATATTTAAGAATCGGTCGAACAAGAGAAATATACAAAGTTTTTGTTATGTAGGGTCGAGGAATTCCTTCGACCAGCTTTTAATGAACCCCAAGGCACTTGATGCTCGATTCGCAATGGCAGAGATATGCTTGTCAAATTTAAGCTTTGGGTCCATTACTACACCCTAATCCTCAACCAATTCTATCCGATCAAGTGGTTTCTTATTCAGAATATAGATGTTAATAAATGACATTCGTCTATAAAAAGAGATTACTGCCATTAAGCTTTAATAAATTTACTCTACAGTCTAAATCACTTTGTAGTTTATGACCAGACAGAAGAGTTGCAGCCGATGTGCATAATTTTACATTCCCATCGAGGAACACCAGAAGTGACATGAACCGCTTTGGAAACAGAGCCATTAAAATAGACCCTCTGACTTCTGAAAATTAAATAATATTTAATCCAAAGGATAAGATTGTTAGGAAAGCCCAAAAGTTGAAGTTTATGAATTAAAAGGAAGTGATTTGCAGAGTTGAAAGCCTTACTGAAATCAGTATAAATAACATCAGTTTGCATTTTATTTTAAAAACCTTAATAACAAATGATGTGAATTCTAGCAGGCTAGTAGTGTTAGATCTTTGTTTCATGAATCCGTGATGGCACGGTGAAATCAAAGATTTACAAAGATGTTGAAGATGAGAGGTTATTAATTTCTCAAAAATCTTGGGAATAGCAGGCAACTTGGAGATACCCCTATAATTTTGAACATTAGATTTGCTTCCTTTTGTATTCAACGGAATAATATATGACTCTTTCCAAATTTTTGGAAAAGAGCATAACTCTACTAAACAATTTATGAAAGGCTTTAAAAGACCCTGAGCACAATACCCACGCACACAGCTTGGTCCTACATCATTAAACTCTATGATTTCAGGTACAAAAATACAATTAGAGCTATTCAGCTGATATGGTTAAGGCAAGACGACTTGTTGAATACTGCAAACTTTTCTTAATTTCAATCACGTCATGCTAAACTTGAAGTTAAATAGTGTAAAACTATTGCTACATACTTATGTATAGTATTATTGAAGTAATACAAGCAACGTGTTAAAGAAAAAAACAAACCTAAACCGCTCAAGTTAAAAAATACATTCCTTATTTTCGAAACTTCCCTCACTGCAACAAACACATAAAATTCCAAAAACACCTATATACGAACCATAATGAGCCGTCCCCCGTTGGCTGCCACCTTGCCAGCCGTGCTACATTGCCGCGAAGAGCAGTCCTAGGGGAACGAACCCTAAAATTAAACCAACAATGAGTGTTGAGCAGAGAAAAAAAGTTACGGTGGAGGGGGTCGGATCCCCAGTACCGTCATGTCACAGGCTCCGTCGTGTTGCACAACGAGCGATAAACCGAGTTGAAGCAAACGATAAGTCGGCGGAACATAACGCCGTAAAAAAGGAATTACGACGAGCCATTAATCAGAGCAAAGCCTGCTGCTGTAGGGAGTTGGTGGAAGACATAGAAAGGGACCCCTAGGGACTGGGCTACAAACTCGTAACTCGAAAACTTTGTGTCCTGAAATAGGTTAAAGTCTTAGAAGCCATGTCGATGGAGAACATAGAGGCTGCGCTATGCCCACAGCACCCGATCAGGCCACAAAGGGAATGGAGCCAGAGGGAAGTAATCCCCCTATTTACCCATGGAGAACTGGAAAAAGCGGTTCTTTCGATGAAGGATAAGAAGACACCTGGGCCGGACGGGATACCGAACGAGGCTCTGAAGTTAGTTTACCAACAGAACCCCGGACTTCTACTGCGCATGTATAATGCCTGCCTAGCTGATGGGGTTTTCTTCTCGTATTGGAAAACTACAATGTTGGTGCTCATCAGCAAAGGAAAGGGCGACCCGGAGACTCCATCGTCCTACCGTCCATTGTGTATGCTAGATACAGCGGGAAAGGTTATGGAGAAGCTAATTAGGACCAGGTTAACGGCAGCAATCCGTAACGCCGAGGCAGTACGGGTTTAGTGCGGGCCGGTCCACCAGTCCTTGAGGTAGTTGCAGCTGTCGAAAGAGCCGAGGACTATAATAAGTACTCGCGCCGAGTGGTACTTCTGGTGACTCTCGACGTAAAGAATGCGTTTAACTCGGCCATATGTACAGATAAGATATGGAGCAGAGCTTTCGGTTACCGGCTTATCTACTCCGAATAATCGATGCCTACCTTGTGGATCGCGGATCCGATCACATGTGTGATCGGAAACGGATAGAGTTATCGAAATTTTGCCTAGTCTAGTTTTTTAAGAGAGCAAGTAGGAGTGACACTATGTAATTAGGAAAGATCGTTATATGTTGCACATAAAATCTGAAAAGGTTTATGGATTACATAATTAGATTTACAAGCTTGAAGATATATAAGTAAGAAATTTGTAGTATCCTGATCTAAACTGCATAGCTAAATTGGTTGATTAATTCAGAAGAATCAATTTCACCATTAATTAGTTTGGGACAAAATGTTACTTATTTGTTCTGCGATCGGAAAGAGAAGGAAGATTTGTTAGAAAATCTACTATGGTAAGAAGGTAAGTCAATTTTAGTATCCCAGTTAAGGCCCGAAGAGCAAAGATCAGAAATTGTTTTTGCACCGATTATATTCTACACTGCTGAATCCTGTATTTGGGATACCATATACAAGATCCATATTCACGAATCGATCGTTCAAGAGAAGTATACAAGGTTTTTGTTATATATAGGTCGTCGAAATCCTTCTACAATCGCTTAATGAACCCCAAGGCACCTGATGCTCGATTATTATCAAGAACATAAATATTTAAATAGGACATTCGTCTATAAAAAGACATTACTTTACATTGATTGCACTTGTAAATTTACTAAATCACTTTGTAGTTTTTGAGCAGACAGAAGAGTTGCAGTCGACGTGCATTATTTACATCATCAGCACACATCACCCGACAGTGATTTATTACAGACGGAAGGTCATTTATAAACAGTGTAAATTATAATGGTCCAAGGTGACTTCTCGGCCGTTTATTGTTATTGTGGGATTGATGCACTGCGACCTAAAAGGTATATCTATGTGCCCCTTTAAGGCTTATTATTTTCCATGAGACCCAAGTTATGCATGGCTAGTGGTCATGTTGGTCTTGTTTGGAGAGCAAGAAAGACATGACAGGCTTAATGAAGACTTAACTCGGCTTTGAGGGACTTTTTGGCCAGTTGCAAACCTGTGTGACAATTTTTCAACGTTGCACAGAAATTTCAATGGGTCCTGTCATGTCTAAAATTCCATCAAACGCTCTAGAGCCCAAATATAAAAAATATCCCAATCTTTCTGTCCAACTTCCTAAAACAAACGAGATACCAGATGAAAACATCTAATCTCGGTCCTTCGATTTAATTGGTGGTTAGTAGTGTTGACTTACATAAACAAAATAATTCTAAAGAACCAAACATTAAATTATCCGAAACTATAGCTTCAGTAAAAGATATTGTCCCGAGATTTGTTGCAGTTCCACCAAAAAAAAAAAACAATATTTGTTTCAAGGCTTACCCTTGATTTAAGATCAGACGATATCAAGGTCCACATTAAGACCAAATAAAGCCAATTTCACTGTGGAGAAATTTAAATTCGCTTATACTCGGAATAAAATCAGTATTTTGAAGGAAAATTTTAGCACTATATGTTGCAAAGAATTTTTGCCAGAACACATAATAGTGAAAGAATATATTTCCCTTTTCTGGTTGGTTCTACTATAACTATTCCAGTGTTTGATAGGTCAAAAAACTAACAACCGCCTTCTTAATTGGCTATCAGATTGTAAGAGGTCTTTCTAGTTAACTTAGTAAACTATACCTTTTCCTTTCAATATCACTGCCTTTACTGCAATTTTATGTATATGCTACCCACCAGATATTGTTTTTATAGACAGGACCGTACTCTTCGGCGTGGCAGTGGTGTGCTTATTGATATTCTTCGGAGACAGTTCTATTAAGTGGTTTCATGGAAATAGAGTTTGTTGCCGTAAAGTTGTGTATTCATAGTGTTGGTGTTTTTATACCCTTAACCCATTGAAAATGGGTAAAAAGGGTATAATGGTTTTGTGCAAAAGTATGTAACAGGGAGAAGGAAGCAT
The DNA here is from genome assembly GCA_035044485.1 of Scaptomyza reducta. NCBI lineage: Eukaryota > Metazoa > Arthropoda > Insecta > Diptera > Drosophilidae > Scaptomyza > Scaptomyza reducta. Next base: position 176,251 of record JAWNNV010000080.1, read on the forward strand.
CTCCGACCCCATAAAGTATATATATTCTTGATCAGCATCAACAGCCGAGTCGATATAGCCATGACCGTCTGTCCGTCCGTCCGTCCGTCCGTCCGTCCGTCCGTCCTTCCGTATGTATGAACGCGTCGATCTCAGAGACTATAAGAGCTAGAGAGTCCAGATTTGGTACATAAGCTCGCCTAATCCCTAGGCAGTACAAGATTGTTTTAAATTTTCGATAACTCTACCCGTTTCCGATATACACATGGAATCGATAACAACAAAATCTTCAATTCAGAAAACTTTTTGATGCAGTTTGAAAGATTAGACTAAATATTGACAATCTGTGAAAATTGTATTGAAATCGGTTGAGAAACACTGGAGATATGGAGTATTGAAGTTTAGAAAGTATGCATTATACGCGTATACATACACACACTCACACATACTTGCAAGCACTAACTGTATGCGTAAATTATAGGGTTAAGGGTATAGTCTAGTCGGGATTTCTCGACTAGAGCCTTCTTACTTGTTATTACATGTATTATTACTTGTATATAAGACAACCTCTTCCTCAGACAACTCTGTTTACGATGACAATACTGCATCTGCTTATACATGGCTGCCATACTTTCTGTTTTTGCCATGCTTTCCAATCGCGATTTTCTTGTAGTTCGTGATGATTTTAGTATTATTAGATTACTGTCTCGACACTAGCGCCTTCACCACTACGATTTGGAATAAATTTTTGATCGACTTGTCATTGAGTCAAATCATTCTCATCTAATAATGCTTGATCTTATCCCGAAGATTTATACCACCCAACGTTTGAGGTGTCGAAAACTTTGCCTTCCCGGATGCAATGCCACAGTAGAAAGCCTTTAAGACAAGTGCGTCGATTTCGGAAATCCGACAGACGGAGTTGACAATTCGTAAAAATTTAACATTCATAGTTTCAGAAACTCCCATCAAATCTTCGAGGAAATAAAATCAAGCTCAGCATTGCCTTACCCTTATCAGATTAACGGCTATAATTGCATTTGTGTACCGGAAATTAGAGGTCATTTAACCCGTATTTTCCCCTATAACTTAAGGGAGTACCAAGCTGTGTGCTAAGGTACTGTGCTGATATTTTCCATAAATTTTAGAATAATTTTAAAAGTTATTTAGTAGTAAGAAGGCTCTAGTTGGGAAATACCGACTAGACTATACAATGAACACTATACTTTACGCATACAGTCACTGCTTGCAAGTATGTGTTTGTCTGTGTACGCGTATAGTGCATACTTTCTTAACTTCACTGCTCCATATCTCCGGTGTTTCTCAACCGATTAAAAAAAAATTTCACAGATAGTCATTATTTTGTCTAATGTTTCAAACGCCGCCTAAAAGTTCCAAATTAAAGATTTTGTTGTTATCGATCACATGTGTATATCGGAAACGGGAAGACTTATCGAAAATCTTAAATGTTCCAAATCTGGAGTCTCTAGCTCTTACAGTCTCTGAGATCGACGGACATGTCAATATCGACTCGGCTGTTGATGCTGATCAAGAATATATATACTTTATGGGGTCGGAGATGCTTCCTGTTACATACTTTTGTATAAAAAATTAAACAAATCTAATGTTCAGAATTATAGTGTTATATTCATGTTGTCTGCTATTCGTAAGATATGTGAAAAAATTAATAATCTTCCATTTACAACTTCTTTGCAGATCTATGATATCACCTGGTTCATGAAACATAGATCTAGTACAAATAACCTATTAGAATTATCTTCTTTTGTTATTAAGGGTTTCAAAATAAAATTCAAGCTCATGTTATTTGCATTGGTCACTTCTGGTGTCCCACGAGGAAGTCAGCTTGGACCTTCTCTATGTACATTACTTATAAACCATCTTCCGTCTTGAATAAATGACTCTTTATTAATGATGTAAGTTGATGTTGTAAAATTATGCACGTCGGCTGCAATACCTTTGCCTGCTAGACAATTTTTAAACTTGGTGTAGATTTAATTTATTAAATCTACATTGCAATGCCCTATTTTAGTAGTTTATATTTTTTATAAATTACTAAATCGAATTAAATGGGTTGAATATTTGAGTATCCTATTGAACACATAGCTTAAGTTTGACAAGCCTATATTTCAAAATCACAGTATGATATGGTTCATTAAGCAATGCAACAGTAATATCCTCGTAGACAATGCTTGCATTTTTCCGACAAACTAAATAAGGTCGAAATTGATTCCTAATTAATAAGCCAAAACAGTTTTTAAAAATAACAAATTTTTTATCTCTGGATTATATGCATATAAGAATTATTCATTACCAATGCGACATTCTTAAGAAAAAATAATACCAAATGTGCGTCCTATAATTAATGTGCAAATGAACAATGTAAGAGAATCTAGGTCCAAATGAAAATGATTTGCCATTGGTTTTTAGAGCAAAAGTAAGTGTTTAACAAACAAAAACTACCAATATCATTTGCTCAAGGTGAACGTTTGTTACATTGCCGAAACGAAAGTTAAACTACATTAGGTCGAAATGTCACTTTTCAAGTCAATATCAAGCGTATGAAACGTATAAGAGATAAATCTTATTTCCACTATCCTATTCATATATCTGAGTCCGATTCGGCTTAATACATCAATAGTTTCCAAAAGGCAATTTCGCGTGTTTTCGTACGTTCTTTTCTCATTTGTGCAGTAATACGAAAACGTATATTTCCAGCGCTGCAATGCCTTTTATTTGAAAAAATAGGAAACTATTGGCAATAATTGGTTTCCGTCTATTTGGTCCGTTGTGCTATTAATACTCGAGCTCAGAACGTCCGTGAATCTCATCAAACAAGGTTACACAGTTACGTTCGCTCGCTGACATATTCTGCACATTCTTCGATATGCTATGGCAGACCTTTTCGTTAATGCCCGGTGGAGATGAGCAATAACTCAATAATGGTTCCCGAAAATGTAAATGAGGGATCCAAGTTTATGCCACACTGCTTTTAAAGACAAAACATGTCAGAAACTTCAATGACATGGAGAAAAACCTTTTGATGAATATCAATTACAGATCATCAAAACGTTACCAGTTCATGCGAGACGCTTTATGTTTTAATCTGCCGAGTCCCCGAACGTTACTAAATTGGAGCCCGATAAGACTGATTTCACTGGGCATTAACGAAAAGGTCTGCCATAGCATATCTAAGGATGTGCAAAATATGACAAAGAGCGAACGTAACTGTGTGATCTTGTTTGATGAGATTCAAGGATGTTCTGAGCTCGAATACAATAGCACAACGGACCAAATAGACGGATTTATTGATTTTGGTCATGGAAATAGGGAACCTTTCATTGCCAATAGTTTCCTATTTTTCAAATAAAAGGCATTGCATATTTTTGCACAAATACGAAAAAACCTCCGAAAACACGCAAAAATGCCTTTTGGAAACTATTGATGCATTAAGGCGAATGGGACTCACAGTAAGAGCCGCGGTATGCGATCAGGCAATAGCTAACATAAATGCATATAAGTCACTAAGCCTAAAACAACCACAAATATATGAAGAGGCTAGTGGCAATAAGGTATATCTCTTGTACGACTATGTGCATATTATTTAAAAGCATAAGGAACTGCTTGATGGCAAGAGATATAACCACAGGAAATGCCGTGTCATATCCGAGTTGTACGATATTGACTTGAAAAGTCAGACAACACGAATGGCTCCAAAGCAAACGGAGAAACACTTTCGGCCTAAATTCAATGAAAAAATGATGATGTGATCTGTGGGCAACGCTATAAGAGTTTGTCATAAAAATAAGCTGTTCACAGCACATAATATGAATAAGGCGCTGCTCACTTCTGATTTAATTATAACGTTTAATGATGCCTTCGACTTATTAAACTGTCGCTCATACTCAAAAAATCAAAAACAAAAAACCTTGAGCAAAAGAGTGCAGTTGGTAGAATTTTTTACAATGGCAACCAGGTCTTTTGCGTACAATAGACAATATTATAACCCTGACGGATGATCTGTTGAGCAAGGCAGACATCCAATATATTCACACAACGAGGTTTAAACAAGACAGCTTGGAAAATTACTTTGCGGCATTGCACTCTAAACTGGGAACCAACACCAACCCCTCAGTTAGAGAAATGCAATATGAAGACCTGATCGAGGCCCGGAATTTTGCTCTGGACAAAATGTGCTTGAAAAATCCTCTGATGCATTCTTTAAAGTAAGCAATCTGCATTTTGAGTCCTTCGGAAAATATTTCAGTGAAGCACCGCACAAGTTAAACCCCTGTGGCAGCATTATTGATGAATGTGTTCGAGCAACTAATGAGCTTAATCCGGAGTGGTTTGATGCCAACCACAATTGTCACAGACACCGAATGCAACTATTAAAAAAACTTATCATTATTCTGACAAGAAAGCGTGCAAGGTGGCTGCTGGAGGAGAAGGTTTTGGGTATACCGGGCAACGGACAACAAGGCCCACAACCAAAAAAAATTAAAAACTTTAATGCAGTAGTTTGAATGGTGATAATTGAAAATATTTTTTTTTATTGTTATTATATTTTAATAGGTCCCTGAAGGTATTACGGCCCTGAGGGATGACCCTGGAAGTATGGCCATCTTAAGGGCTGCTATGCAGCCTCGGTACGTTTTTATTTCATTTATATTATTTATTTTACTAAAATTTCCTTCTGTTTCCATACCTAGTCACATTGCGCTGGTCAAGACATCAAAGGGAAAGGCGAGACTGTAGGTGGCTAAAATGACATAAAAGATAAGTTATTTGCGTATATATTTATTCGGCATATAAATAAAATATTCATTAAATTCTCTATGCTTTTCAGATACACCGATTTTTATTAACTATGGACCTGCAAAAAGCTGACTGCAAATCGTCTTGGATCACAACATTTTTATAACACATACATATGTTTTTTTAATCAACTAAAAATGTATTTATATGCAGTTTAAACTAAAAATTAATTTATTGTAACGATTTGTATAATTTTATTTATTAATCTGTATTGTGTTTTAATTTATATTGTCTTTTATTATGTTTTTACATTGTTATTGTTGTTATTTGTTAAAATTTTACATTCTCAAGAATTTTATTAAAAATTTAAATTTAAATAACTTATCTTTATTGTTTTCATTTTTTACTTGAAGAGAAAAAAAAACTATTAATTTGTATGTAAATACAATTTCAGCACACCCAAGTCACACAATGATAATTTCATTGCCAAGTCTGAAAAACTGTAAGAGTTCATGCTTCGGCAGTGCCGAATATATACGAGAAACCATCGGCAAGCAAGAACAAGTTCATATATTGAGGCAGGTTCAGAAGTATAAGCAAAGAAGCGATTATCAAAACAGAAGCAAAGAAGTGATAGAGAGCGCTCTCGTTACTTTAGACAATGAGAATGTAAGATACCGATAAACAAGACACAAAGAAGAAGGGGCGGGACGAGCTTAACCACAGGGCTTTGACTCTTTTTTGAACAGTGGTGGGGTACTCTTGTTTCCACTCTATCTGTATTACATTCTCATTGTTAAAGACAAAACATGTCAAAAACGTCAATGACATGGAGGAATGGCAAAATATTCCATTGGAATACGTCCAAAATGTCGTCAAATCGATGAAAAGGCGACTGGGAGCGGTTATAGAAGCCAACGGTGGGCATACAAAATATTAAATATTGTTCAAGACCAAAAAATAATAGAATGTTTGACATTGTCGCAACCTTTATTGGGCAGTTGAATTTAGTGCATTTGTTAGTATTTTAAAAGTTTCTTTGTTAATGTTATTGTTTTTTAAGTTCTGTTTAATTGGTTTGAGAGATAATTGACTGAATTACTTATAAAAAATAAAATTAAAAACAGCAACCAGTGTGACCATTATAGATCTAAAGTGAATATATCAATATTTTGCACCTTGTCGCAACATTTATTGGGCGAACTGTAAAACCAAATGTGCGTCCCATAATTAATGTGCAAATTAACAATGTAAGAGAATCTGAAGGTGCAAATAATAATGATTCTACATTAGTTAATTTAGAGCACAGCGACAACAACGCACAAAAAGACAAGATGGAAGACCCAATAGCATGCCCACGTTGCGAGCTATACTGTGTGATCTTGTTTGATGAGATTCAAGGATGTTCTGAGCTCGAATACAATAGCACAACGGACCAAATAGACGGATTTATTGATTTTGATCATGGAAATAGGGAACCTATCATTGCCAATAGTTTCCTATTTTTCAAATAAAAGGCTTTGCATATTATTGCACAAATACGAAAAAACGTCCGAAAACACGCAAAAATGCCTTTTGGAAACTATTGATGCATTAAGCCGAATGGGACTCACAGTAAGAGCCGCGGTATGCGATCAGGCAATAGCTAACATAAATGCATATAAGTCACTAAGCCTAAAACAACCACAAATATATGAAGAGGCTAGTGGCAATAAGGTATATCTCTTGTACGACTATGTACATATTTTTAAAAGCATAAGGAACTGCTTGATGGCAAGAGATATAACCACAGGAAATGGCGTTGCAAGTTGGAGTGTCATATCCGAGTTGTACGATATTGACTTGAAAAGTCAGACAACTCGAATGCCTCCAAAGCAAACGGAGAAACACTTTCGGCCTAAATTCAATGAAAAAATGATGATGTGATCTGTGGGCAACGCTATAAGAGTTTGTCATAAAAATAAGCTGTTCACAGCACATAATATGAATAAGGCGCTGCTCACTTCTGATTTAATTATAACGTTTAATGATGCCTTCGACTTATTAAACTGTCGCTCATACTCAAAAAATCAAAAACAAAAAACCTTGAGCAAAAGAGTGCAGTTGGTAGAATTTTTTACAATGGCAACCAGGTCTTTTGCGTACAATAGACAATATTATAACCCTGACGGATGATCTGTTGAGCAAGGCAGACATCCAATATATTCACACAACGAGGTTTAAACAAGACAGCTTGGAAAATTACTTTGCGGCATTGCACTCTAAACTGGGAACCAACACCAACCCCTCAGTTAGAGAAATGCAATATGAAGACCTGATCGAGGCCCGGAATTTTGCTCTGGACAAAATGTGCTTGAAAAATCCTCTGATGCATTCTTTAAAGTAAGCAATCTGCATTTTGAGTCCTTCGGAAAATATTTCAGTGAAGCACCGCACAAGTTAAACCCCTGTGGCAGCATTATTGATGAATGTGTTCGAGCAACTAATGAGCTTAATCCGGAGTGGTTTGATGCCAACCACAATTGTCACAGACACCGAATGCAACTATTAAAAAAACTTATCATTATTCTGACAAGAAAGCGTGCAAGGTGGCTGCTGGAGGAGAAGGTTTTGGGTATACCGGGCAACGGACAACAAGGCCCACAACCAAAAAAAAATTAAAAACTTTAATGCAGTAGTTTGAATGGTGATAATTGAAAATATTTTTTTTTATTGTTATTATATTTTAATAGGTCCCTGAAGGTATTACGGCCCTGAGGGATGACCCTGGAAGTATGGCCATCTTAAGGGCTGCTATGCAGCCTCGGTACGTTTTTATTTCATTTATATTATTTATTTTACTAAAATTTCCTTCTGTTTCCATACCTAGTCACATTGCGCTGGTCAAGACATCAAAGGGAAAGGCGAGACTGTAGGTGGCTAAAATGACATAAAAGATAAGTTATTTGCGTATATATTTATTCGGCATATAAATAAAATATTCATTAAATTCTCTATGCTTTTCAGATACACCGATTTTTATTACCTATGGACCTGCAAAAAGCTGACTGCAAATCGTCTTGGATCACAACATTTTTATAACACATACATATGTTTTTTTAATCAACTAAAAATGTATTTATATGCAGTTTAAACTAAAAATTAATTTATTGTAACGATTTGTATAATTTTATTTATTAATCTGTATTGTGTTTTAATTTATATTGTCTTTTATTATGTTTTTACATTGTTATTGTTGTTATTTGTTAAAATTTTACATTCTCAAGAATTTTATTAAAAATTTAAATTTAAATAACTTATCTTTATTGTTTTCATTTTTTACTTGAAGAGAAAAAAAAACTATTAATTTGTATGTAAATACAATTTCAGCACACCCAAGTCACACAATGATAATTTCATTGCCAAGTCTGAAAAACTGTAAGAGTTCATGCTTCGGCAGTGCCGAATATATACGAGAAACCATCGGCAAGCAAGAACAAGTTCATATATTGAGGCAGGTTCAGAAGTATAAGCAAAGAAGCGATTATCAAAACAGAAGCAAAGAAGTGATAGAGAGCGCTCTCGTTACTTTAGACAATGAGAATGTAAGATACCGATAAACAAGACACAAAGAAGAAGGGGCGGGACGAGCTTAACCACAGGGCTTTGACTCTTTTTTGAACAGTGGTGGGGTACTCTTGTTTCCACTCTATCTGTATTACATTCTCATTGTTAAAGACAAAACATGTCAAAAACGTCAATGACATGGAGGAATGGCAAAATATTCCATTGGAATACGTCCAAAATGTCGTCAAATCGATGAAAAGGCGACTGGGAGCGGTTATAGAAGCCAACGGTGGGCATACAAAATATTAAATATTGTTCAAGACCAAAAAATAATAGAATGTTTGACATTGTCGCAACCTTTATTGGGCAGTTGAATTTAGTGCATTTGTTAGTATTTTAAAAGTTTCTTTGTTAATGTTATTGTTTTTTAAGTTCTGTTTAATTGGTTTGAGAGATAATTGACTGAATTACTTATAAAAAATAAAATTAAAAACAGCAACCAGTGTGACCATTATAGATCTAAAGTGAATATATCAAAATTTTGCACCTTGTCGCAACATTTATTGGGCGAACTGTAAAACCAAATGTGCGTCCCATAATTAATGTGCAAATTAACAATGTAAGAGAATCTGAAGGTGCAAATAATAATGATTCTACATTAGTTAATTTAGAGCACAGCGACAACAACGCACAAAAAGACAAGATGGAAGACCCAATAGCATGCCCACGTTGCGAGCTATACTGTGTGATCTTGTTTGATGAGATTCAAGGATGTTCTGAGCTCGAATACAATAGCACAACGGACCAAATAGACGGATTTATTGATTTTGATCATGGAAATAGGGAACCTATCATTGCCAATAGTTTCCTATTTTTCAAATAAAAGGCATTGCATATTATTGCACAAATACGAAAAAACGTCCGAAAACACGCAAAAATGCCTTTTGGAAACTATTGATGCATTAAGCCGAATGGGACTTACAGTAAGAGCCGCGGTATGCGATCAGGCAATAGCTAACAATAGCAATAGCTAATGCATATAAGTCACTAAGCCTAAAACAACCACAAATATATGAAGAGGCTAGTGGCAATAAGGTATATCTCTTGTACGACTATGTACATATTTTTAAAAGCATAAGGAACTGCTTGATGGCAAGAGATATAACCACAGGAAATGGCGTTGCAAGTTGGAGTGTCATATCCGAGTTGTACGATATTGACTTGAAAAGTCAGACAACTCGAATGCCTCCAAAGCAAACGGAGAAACACTTTCGGCCTAAATTCAATGAAAAAATGATGATGTGATCTGTGGGCAACGCTATAAGAGTTTGTCATAAAAATAAGCTGTTCACAGCACATAATATGAATAAGGCGCTGCTCACTTCTGATTTAATTATAACGTTTAATGATGCCTTCGACTTATTAAACTGTCGCTGATACTCAAAAAATCAAAAACAAAAAACCTTGAGCAAAAGAGTGCAGTTGGTAGAATTTTTTACAATGGCAACCAGGTCTTTTGCGTACAATAGACAATATTATAACCCTGACGGATGATCTGTTGAGCAAGGCAGACATCCAATATATTCACACAACGAGGTTTAAACAAGACAGCTTGGAAAATTATTTTGCGGCATTGCACTCTAAAAGCTTGGGAACCAAACCAACCCCTCAGTCAGAGAAATGCAATATGAAGACCTGATCGAGGCCCGGAATTTTGCTCTGGACAAAATGTGCTTGAAAAATCCTCTGATGCATTCTTTAAAGTAAGCAATCTGCATTTTGAGTCATTCGGAAAATATTTCAGTGAAGCACCACACAAGTTAAACCCCTGTGGCAGCATTATTGATGAATGTGTTCGAGCAACTAATGAGCTTAAATCCGGAGTGGTTTGATGCCAACCACAATTGTCACAGACACCGAATGCAACTATTAAAAAAACTTATCATTATTCTGACAAGAAAGCGTGCAAGGTGGCTGCTGGAGGAGAAGGTTTTGGGTATACCGGGCAACGGACAACAAGGCCCACAACCAAAAAAAAATTAAAAACTTTAATGCAGTAGTTTGAATGGTGATAATTGAAAATATTTTTTTTTATTGTTATTATATTTTAATAGGTCCCTGAAGGTATTACGGCCCTGAGGGATGACCCTGGAAGTATGGCCATCTTAAGGGCTGCTATGCAGCCTCGGTACGTTTTTATTTCATTTATATTATTTATTTTACTAAAATTTCCTTCTGTTTCCATACCTAGTCACATTGCGCTGGTCAAGACATCAAAGGGAAAGGCGAGACTGTAGGTGGCTAAAATGACATAAAAATAAGTTATTTGCGTATATATTTATTCGGCATATAAATAAAATATTCATTTAAATTCTCTATGCTTTTCAGATACACCGATTTTTATTACCTATGGACCTGCAAAAAGCTGACTGCAAATCGTCTTGGATCACAACATTTTTTATAACACATACATATGTTTTTTTAATCAACTAAAAATGTATTTATATGCAGTTTAAACTAAAAATTAATTTATTGTAACGATTTGTATAATTTTATTTATTAATCTGTATTGTGTTTTAATTTATATTGTCTTTTATTATGTTTTTACATTGTTATTGTTGTTATTTGTTAAAATTTTACATTCTCAAGAATTTTATTAAAAATTTAAATTTAAATAACTTATCTTTATTGTTTTCATTTTTTACTTGAAGAGAAAAAAAAACTATTAATTTGTATGTAAATACAATTTCAGCACACCCAAGTCACACAATGATAATTTCATTGCCAAGTCTGAAAAACTGTAAGAGTTCATGCTTCGGCAGTGCCGAATATATACGAGAAACCATCGGCAAGCAAGAACAAGTTCATATATTGAGGCAGGTTCAGAAGTATAAGCAAAGAAGCGATTATCAAAACAGAAGCAAAGAAGTGATAGAGAGCGCTCTCGCGTTTTACTTTAGACAATGAGAATGTAAGATACCGATAAACAAGACACAAAGAAGAAGGGGCGGGACGAGCTTAACTACAGGGCTTTGACTCTTTTTTGAACAGTGGTGGGGTACTCTTGTTTCCACTCTATCTGTATTACATTCTCATTGTTAAAGACAAACATTGTCAAAAACGTCAATGACATGGAGGAATGGCAAAATATTCCATTGGAATACGTCCAAAATGTCGTCAAATCGATGAAAAGGCGACTGGGAGCGGTTATAGAAGCCAACGGTGGGCATACAAAATATTAAATTTGTTAAGAACCAAAAAATAATAGAATGTTTGACATTGTCGCAACCTTTATTGGGCAGTTGAATTTAGTGCATTTGTTAGTATTTTAAAAGTTTCTTTGTTAATGTTATTGTTTTTTAAGTTCTGTTTAATTGGTTTGAGAGATAATTGACTGAATTACTTATAAAAAATAAAAATTAAAAACAGCAACCAGTGTGACCATTATAGATCTAAAGTGAATATATCAAAATTTTGCACCTTGTTGCAACATTTATTGGGCGAACTGTAAAACCAAATGTGCGTCCCATAATTAATGTGCAAATTAACAATGTAAGAGAATCTGAAGGTGCAAATAATAATGATTCTACATTAGTTAATTTAGAGCACAGCGACAACAACGCACAAAAAGACAAGATGGAAGACCCAATAGCATGCCCACGTTGCGAGCTATATGTGTGATCTAGTTTGATGAGATTCAAGGAGTTCTGAGCTCGAATACAATAGCACAACGGACCAAATAGACGGATTTATTGATTTTGATCATGGAAATAGGGAACCTATCATTGCCAATAGTTTCCTATTTTTCAAATAAAAGGCATTGCATATTATTGCACAAATACGAAAAAACTTCCAAAAAAACGCAAAAATGCCTTTTGGAAACTATTGATGCATTAAGCCGAATGGGACTCACAGTAAGAGCCGCGGTATGCGATCAGGCGATAGCTAACATAAATGCATATAAGTCACTAACCCTAAAACAACCACAAATATATGAAGAGGCTAGTGGCAATAAGGTATATCTCTTGTACGACTATGTACATATTTTTAAAAGCATAAGGAACTGCTTGATGGCAAGAGATATAACCACAGGAAATGGCGTTGCAAGTTGGAGTGTCATATCCGAGTTGTACGATATTGACTTGAAAAGTCAGACAACTCGAATGCCTCCAAAGCAAACGGAGAAACACTTTCGGCCTAAATTCAATGAAAAAATGATGATGTGATCTGTGGGCAACGCTATAAGAGTTTGTCATAAAAATAAGCTGTTCACAGCACATAATATGAATAAGGCGCTGCTCACTTCTGATTTAATTATAACGTTTAATGATGCCTTCGACTTATTAAACTGTCGCTCATACTCAAAAAATCAAAAACAAAAAACCTTGAGCAAAAGAGTGCAGTTGGTAGAATTTTTTACAATGGCAACCAGGTCTTTTGCGTACAATAGACAATATTATAACCCTGACGGATGATCTGTTGAGCAAGGCAGACATCCAATATATTCACACAACGAGGTTTAAACAAGACAGCTTGGAAAATTACTTTGCGGCATTGCACTCTAAACTGGGAACCAACACCAACCCCTCAGTTAGAGAAATGCAATATGAAGACCTGATCGAGGCCCGGAATTTTGCTCTGGACAAAATGTGCTTGAAAAATCCTCTGATGCATTCTTTAAAGTAAGCAATCTGCATTTTGAGTCCTTCGGAAAATATTTCAGTGAAGCACCGCACAAGTTAAACCCCTGTGGCAGCATTATTGATGAATGTGTTCGAGCAACTAATGAGCTTAATCCGGAGTGGTTTGATGCCAACCACAATTGTCACAGACACCGAATGCAACTATTAAAAAAACTTATCATTATTCTGACAAGAAAGCGTGCAAGGTGGCTGCTGGAGGAGAAGGTTTTGGGTATACCGGGCAACGGACAACAAGGCCCACAACCAAAAAAAAATTAAAAACTTTAATGCAGTAGTTTGAATGGTGATAATTGAAAATATTTTTTTTTATTGTTATTATATTTTAATAGGTCCCTGAAGGTATTACGGCCCTGAGGGATGACCCTGGAAGTATGGCCATCTTAAGGGCTGCTATGCAGCCTCGGTACGTTTTTATTTCATTTATATTATTTATTTTACTAAAATTTCCTTCTGTTTCCATACCTAGTCACATTGCGCTGGTCAAGACATCAAAGGGAAAGGCGAGACTGTAGGTGGCTAAAATGACATAAAAGATAAGTTATTTGCGTATATATTTATTCGGCATATAAATAAAATATTCATTAAATTCTCTATGCTTTTCAGATACACCGATTTTTATTACCTATGGACCTGCAAAAAGCTGACTGCAAATCGTCTTGGATCACAACATTTTTATAACACATACATATGTTTTTTTAATCAACTAAAAATGTATTTATATGCAGTTTAAACTAAAAATTAATTTATTGTAACGATTTGTATAATTTTATTTATTAATCTGTATTGTGTTTTAATTTATATTGTCTTTTATTATGTTTTTACATTGTTATTGTTGTTATTTGTTAAAATTTTACATTCTCAAGAATTTTATTAAAAATTTAAATTTAAATAACTTATCTTTATTGTTTTCATTTTTTACTTGAAGAGAAAAAAAAACTATTAATTTGTATGTAAATACAATTTCAGCACACCCAAGTCACACAATGATAATTTCATTGCCAAGTCTGAAAAACTGTAAGAGTTCATGCTTCGGCAGTGCCGAATATATACGAGAAACCATCGGCAAGCAAGAACAAGTTCATATATTGAGGCAGGTTCAGAAGTATAAGCAAAGAAGCGATTATCAAAACAGAAGCAAAGAAGTGATAGAGAGCGCTCTCGTTACTTTAGACAATGAGAATGTAAGATACCGATAAACAAGACACAAAGAAGAAGGGGCGGGACGAGCTTAACTACAGGGCTTTGACTCTTTTTTGAACAGTGGTGGGGTACTCTTGTTTCCACTCTATCTGTATTACATTCTCATTGTTAAAGACAAAACATGTCAAAAACGTCAATGACATGGAGGAATGGCAAAATATTCCATTGGAATACGTCCAAAATGTCGTCAAATCGATGAAAAGGCGACTGGGAGCGGTTATAGAAGCCAACGGTGGGCATACAAAATATTAAATATTGTTCAAGACCAAAAAATAATAGAATGTTTGACATTGTCGCAACCTTTATTGGGCAGTTGAATTTAGTGCATTTGTTAGTATTTTAAAAGTTTCTTTGTTAATGTTATTGTTTTTTAAGTTCTGTTTAATTGGTTTGAGAGATAATTGACTGAATTACTTATAAAAAATAAAATTAAAAACAGCAACCAGTGTGACCATTATAGATCTAAAGTGAATATATCAAAATTTTGCACCTTGTCGCAACATTTATTGGGCGAACTGTAAAACCAAATGTGCGTCCCATAATTAATGTGCAAATTAACAATGTAAGAGAATCTGAAGGTGCAAATAATAATGATTCTACATTAGTTAATTTAGAGCACAGCGACAACAACGCACAAAAAGACAAGATGGAAGACCCAATAGCATGCCCACGTTGCGAGCTATACTGTGTGATCTTGTTTGATGAGATTCAAGGATGTTCTGAGCTCGAATACAATAGCACAACGGACCAAATAGACGGATTTATTGATTTTGATCATGGAAATAGGGAACCTATCATTGCCAATAGTTTCCTATTTTTCAAATAAAAGGCATTGCATATTATTGCACAAATACGAAAAAACGTCCGAAAACACGCAAAAATGCCTTTTGGAAACTATTGATGCATTAAGCCGAATGGGACTCACAGTAAGAGCCGCGGTATGCGATCAGGCAATAGCTAACATAAATGCATATAAGTCACTAAGCCTAAAACAACCACAAATATATGAAGAGGCTAGTGGCAATAAGGTATATCTCTTGTACGACTATGTACATATTTTTAAAAGCATAAGGAACTGCTTGATGGCAAGAGATATAACCACAGGAAATGGCGTTGCAAGTTGGAGTGTCATATCCGAGTTGTACGATATTGACTTGAAAAGTCAGACAACTCGAATGCCTCCAAAGCAAACGGAGAAACACTTTCGGCCTAAATTCAATGAAAAAATGATGATGTGATCTGTGGGCAACGCTATAAGAGTTTGTCATAAAAATAAGCTGTTCACAGCACATAATATGAATAAGGCGCTGCTCACTTCTGATTTAATTATAACTTTTAATGATGCCTTCGACTTATTAAACTGTCGCTCATACTCAAAAAATCAAAAACAAAAAACCTTGAGCAAAAGAGTGCAGTTGGTAGAATTTTTTACAATGGCAACCAGGTCTTTTGCGTACAATAGACAATATTATAACCCTGACGGATGATCTGTTGAGCAAGGCAGACATCCAATATATTCACACAACGAGGTTTAAACAAGACAGCTTGGAAAATTACTTTGCGGCATTGCACTCTAAACTGGGAACCAACACCAACCCCTCAGTTAGAGAAATGCAATATGAAGACCTGATCGAGGCCCGGAATTTTGCTCTGGACAAAATGTGCTTGAAAAATCCTCTGATGCATTCTTTAAAGTAAGCAATCTGCATTTTGAGTCATTCGGAAAATATTTCAGTGAAGCACCGCACAAGTTAAACCCCTGTGGCAGCATTATTGATGAATGTGTTCGAGCAACTAATGAGCTTAATCCGGAGTGGTTTGATGCCAACCACAATTGTCACAGACACCGAATGCAACTATTAAAAAAACTTATCATTATTCTGACAAGAAAGCGTGCAAGGTGGCTGCTGGAGGAGAAGGTTTTGGGTATACCGGGCAACGGACAACAAGGCCCACAACCAAAAAAAATTAAAAACTTTAATGCAGTAGTTTGAATGGTGATAATTGAAAATATTTTTTTTATTGTTATTATATTTTAATAGGTCCCTGAAGGTATTACGGCCCTGAGGGATGACCCTGGAAGTATGGCCATCTTAAGGGCTGCTATGCAGCCTCGATACGTTTTTATTTCATTTATATTATTTATTTTACTAAAATTTCCTTCTGTTTCCATACCTAGTCACATTGCGCTGGTCAAGACATCAAAGGGAAAGGCGAGACTGTAGGTGGCTAAAATGACATAAAAGATAAGTTATTTGCGTATATATTTATTCGGCATATAAATAAAATATTCATTAAATTCTCTATGCTTTTCAGATACACCGATTTTTATTACCTATGGACCTGCAAAAAGCTGACTGCAAATCGTCTTGGATCACAACATTTTTATAACACATACATATGTTTTTTTAATCAACTAAAAATGTATTTATATGCAGTTTAAACTAAAAATTAATTTATTGTAACGATTTGTATAATTTTATTTATTAATCTGTATTGTGTTTTAATTTATATTGTCTTTTATTATGTTTTTACATTGTTATTGTTGTTATTTGTTAAAATTTTACATTCTCAAGAATTTTATTAAAAATTTAAATTTAAATAACTTATCTTTATTGTTTTCATTTTTTACTTGAAGAGAAAAAAAAACTATTAATTTGTATGTAAATACAATTTCAGCACACCCAAGTCACACAATGATAATTTCATTGCCAAGTCTGAAAAACTGTAAGAGTTCATGCTTCGGCAGTGCCGAATATATACGAGAAACCATCGGCAAGCAAGAACAAGTTCATATATTGAGGCAGGTTCAGAAGTATAAGCAAAGAAGCGATTATCAAAACAGAAGCAAAGAAGTGATAGAGAGCGCTCTCGTTACTTTAGACAATGAGAATGTAAGATACCGATAAACAAGACACAAAGAAGAAGGGGCGGGACGAGCTTAACCACAGGGCTTTGACTCTTTTTTGAACAGTGGTGGGGTACTCTTGTTTCCACTCTATCTGTATTACATTCTCATTGTTAAAGACAAAACATGTCAAAAACGTCAATGACATGGAGGAATGGCAAAATATTCCATTGGAATACGTCCAAAATGTCGTCAAATCGATGAAAAGGCGACTGGGAGCGGTTATAGAAGCCAACGGTGGGCATACAAAATATTAAATATTGTTCAAGACCAAAAAATAATAGAATGTTTGACATTGTCGCAACCTTTATTGGGCAGTTGAATTTAGTGCATTTGTTAGTATTTTAAAAGTTTCTTTGTTAATGTTATTGTTTTTTAAGTTCTGTTTAATTGGTTTGAGAGATAATTGACTGAATTACTTATAAAAAATAAAATTAAAAACAGCAACCAGTGTGACCATTATAGATCTAAAGTGAATATATCAAAATTTTGCACCTTGTCGCAACATTTATTGGGCGAACTGTAAAACCAAATGTGCGTCCCATAATTAATGTGCAAATTAACAATGTAAGAGAATCTGAAGGTGCAAATAATAATGATTCTACATTAGTTAATTTAGAGCACAGCGACAACAACGCACAAAAAGACAAGATGGAAGACCCAATAGCATGCCCACGTTGCGAGCTATACTGTGTGATCTTGTTTGATGAGATTCAAGGATGTTCTGAGCTCGAATACAATAGCACAACGGACCAAATAGACGGATTTATTGATTTTGATCATGGAAATAGGGAACCTATCATTGCCAATAGTTTCCTATTTTTCAAATAAAAGGCATTTCATATTATTGCACAAATACGAAAAAACGTCCGAAAACACGCAAAAATGCCTTTTGGAAACTATTGATGCATTAAGCCGAATGGGACTCACAGTAAGAGCCGCGGTATGCGATCAGGCAATAGCTAACATAAATGCATATAAGTCACTAAGCCTAAAACAACCACAAATATATGAAGAGGCTAGTGGCAATAAGGTATATCTCTTGTACGACTATGTACATATTTTTAAAAGCATAAGGAACTGCTTGATGGCAAGAGATATAACCACAGGAAATGGCGTTGCAAGTTGGAGTGTCATATCCGAGTTGTACGATATTGACTTGAAAAGTCAGACAACACGAATGGCTCCAAAGCTCACTGCGAAGTATATTCAGCCCACATTTTGTGAAAAAATGAATGTGAAATTAGCGATGCAAATATTTTCAAGATCTGTGGGTAACGCTATAAGAGTATGTCATCAAAATAAACTTTTCACAGCACAGAATATGACTAAGGCGTTCTCCACTGCTGATTTTCTCATTACGCTGAATGATGCCTTCGACATATTAAACTGCTCAACTTCGAAAATGCAAAAAACTGGCTACAACTTGAGCAAAAGAGTAAAGTTGATTGAATTTTTAACGTTTGTTAATAAACTTACTTTTGCTCAAAAAAGCCAGTGGAAACAAGGCCTTTTATATACAATAGACCATATTGTAAGCCTTACAGATGATCTGCTGAGTAACTCAGAGATTGATTACATCCACACAACGAGGTTCAACCAGGACAGTTTGGAAAATTACTTTGCGGCATTGCGCTCTAAACTGGGTAACAACACCAACTCCTCAGTTAGAGAAATGCAATACTTGACGGCGAGATTGATGTCGATGAAGATTATAATATCATCGTATCTCAGAAAAACCAATTGTGAGGATGATGACAATGATCTACAAATGGATTGGATATGTGATCCAGATCAGCCGATATATCGCACAGACAGCGAGGCGTCAGATCACACGGACATCAATCATGGTGAGGAGAATGCTACAAGTGTACCTGATGTTCCTGTCGGAGAGCTTGTCTCACGCAGGTACTTTGACGGTTACTTGATTGCAAAGAAAAAGTTTGATTGCGCAGAATGCGATACAGCCCTCAACCAAATGGACTCATTTGCATCAGAAAGATATGAAGACCTGATCGAGGCCCGGAATTTTGCTAAGGACAAAATGTGCCTAAAAAATCACTCTGATGCATTCTTCAAAGTGAGCAATCCTTCGCCACATTGTTTAGTCAAGCACCGCACAAGCTGAACCTCTGTGGCAGCATAATCCATGAGTGTGTTCGCCTCACCGATGAGCTATATCCGGAGTGGTTTGATGCCAACCACAATTGCCACAGCCACCGAATGCAGTTATTGAAAAAACTTGTAATCATTCTTACAAGAAAACGTGCAAGGTGGCAGCTGCAGGAGAAGCTATTGGACAAAGCAGGCAACACAAAGCAAGGACCACAAGGAAAAAAAATTAAAAATTTTTATGCAATGAATGGTGAGTTCGGAGATTAAAAATTCCATAATTCAAAATATATTAATTTATTGTTATTCTACTTTAATAGGTCCTTCGATGAATTATGCTGTTAATAAAAAATTGGCACACATGGTAGGCGGCCGCAACATATATGGTAAGTTCAGTTGATGAAGAATTGTTTTAATATATCTTATATATTTACATATTTTAAATAGGTTCTGTTCCATTACTACTTACTACTGGATCAGTACCGCTTGGCAATATATGTTCGACCGCACATGGTAAAAAATAAAAATAAATATATACCGATACATATTATTAACTATTTTAATATTTCTAGACCTGAGCAAGATGGTTAAACGGCCCCAGAAGGATGACCCCAGCAGGAAATCCATATCCGGCCGACCGTACACAGACGAAAATTGAAGGATGTGCCCATGACCATAGAAGGATGTCCCCAGCAGGACGAAGAATGGCCGGCCAATCATAGAAGGATGACCTTGGAAGCATGGCCATCGCAAGGGCTGCTATCTTACCGAGGCTGCGGTAAGATTTTATTTCATTTATTTTATTTATTTTACTAAAATTTGTTTCTGTTTTCATTGCGAGTCACATCAGAGAGAATGTAATCAGATAGAGAGGAAACAAGAGTACCCCTCGTTTTAACAGAAGGGACTAAACCTGTGGTTAAGCTCGTGGGGAAAATTTCCCTGTTCTACTCGTGGAGAAGTGGTCGGCCATCATTGTTTTTCGCTATTGCTTTTCGCGAAGAGGACGAAGCATGAGACAACGATTAACTGTTGCCTTACTTTATTCCTCTTGTTGTTGTCGCAGAACTTGAGTTTCTCATTTTTCGACGTTTAGTTCAATCTGCTTGCCAATGCCTTAGATCGAGGGTATTATGGGAGGGTAGTACAGACTTTATAGTAACTTTGTGCAATTGTATGGCAAAACGTGAGATACTTAAATATGACTTCGAAAATATATATGCGTATGTGTATATTGGGAATTAGGTAGATCATTAATAACTTATTGAACAGGTTTAAAATGAATAAATACTAAATTAACACTAACCATAAAATGAACGCATTTTCCATTCAAATACTTCAAATTAATTGTCCTGGTATTAAAAATATATATTAATAATTTCATTCAGCTAAATTGAATATTGTAATAAAGGGTATTAAGCAACATTATGCAGCTTGTGCGTTCCAGCAACGACAACCATCACGTGTTGTTGTTGTTCGTATCGTCTGCAGACGTTTTGCCAATTCCCGTTAGAATCGTTCACATGCATACACAAAAAGACGGACGAATTCGATATTGAGGCAGGCCCAGAAATCTAACCAAACACAAGACATAAAGAAGAATCGGCGAGACGAGCTTAACCATAGGTCTGCGATGAAGCGATAGAGAACACACACAAATTATTTTCTTTTAAAATTAAATAAATGTATGATTAATATATATAATATATATATTCATTTATATAATTTTAATAAAATAATTTTAAAATTATAAATATAAAACGAATGAAATTAAAAAAAAAAAAAAAAAAAAAACATTTTTTATTACGAGGGTTTGAGCTCGGCTCGACCGTTGCTGAAAGAAAAATTCATACTGCAGCACCATACGATGATCTTCCTAAGGAGACTTTAATATATGAGCTTATTTTTAATTGCTTTTTTTTGGCTTTGCACATCGAAACGAAAGCAAAAATATTCGCGCGCTTTTCTTTGAATGTGTGTGTAAATTTACAAATGCATGTACATTTATAATTTGATTTTCTGACGATACAGTCGAAAGGCACAAGACATTAATATACCATCAGATTTTTTAAAATCTAAAATTAAAAGAAAATGGAAAGCAACAAAAAAATTGTGTTCAAGTGTGTAGTAAAAAGCTGCGTTAGAGGCAAGAGACTATTTCGCGTCCCCGAACAAAATGCAAGTGCGTTGTGTGAACATTTGAAAATAAACATCACTCAAATTAACACCCGCACTAGAGTCTGTGACTTGCTTTTTGGGGAGGAATGCGTCTCGAAGAAGAGATTGAAGTTAGGTTCTATGCCCACGCTGCAACTGGGTAAGTTTCAATGCATGCAAACATATATGGCGGTGCATTCGCCAAACATGTTTCATAATTAATTATATGTGTTTGTATATGTATATACTGTGTGTTTAGTAATGTGATTGTATCTTTAGCTGTGATTGTCTTTTTGTATGTGTTCAATTATTCGTTTCTGCAAGATGTCTTGCTCATTCCGTGAGTGTATGTCCGAATATATGTTTATGTGTTTTTTTTTCACATTCTAATATAAGTAATGCTTTATAGGTCACGTTGAAGATCCGGTTCACCACACTTGGAGATATCAAAATCAAGTACGATATTGTTGCATTAAGAACTGCAACAGTACGTATCCTCGCTCAATGCTGCATTCATTTCCGACAAATCCTGAAATAAGGTCGGAGTGGATGTCCATTTGCGAAGTGAAAACAGAGTTTAAAAATAACAAAAAGCTCTTTATATGCAGAAAGCATTTTCATCCAATGGACATTCTTAAGAACAAAGTAAAACCAAATGTGCGTCCTATAATTAATGTGCAAATTAACAATGTAAGAGAATCTGAAGGTGCAAATGATAATGATTCTACATTGGTTAATTTAGAGCACAGCGACAATAACGCACAAAAAGACCAGATGGAAGAGCCAATAGCATGCCCTCGTTGCGAGTTACACTGCCGCAACGAAAGTTATTGGCGAAATGCACATTTTCAACTTAATACCAAGTATGAAAATTTGAGGGTGCAGTTTGAAAAAGCTGCAAAAAGAAACCGCGGCTCTTAAAGAAAAACAACATAGATAACAATAAGAACTGGTCACAACAATGCGTGGAGATGAGCAATAACTCGCTAATGGTTCCCGAAAATGTAAATGAGGGATTCAAGTTTTTTGCTACACTGCTTTTAAAGACAAAACATGTCAGAAACTTCAATGACATGGAGAAAAACCTTTTGATGAATATCAATTACAGATCATCAAAACGTTACCAGTTCATGCGAGACGCTTTATGTTTTAATCTGCCGAGTCCCCTAACGTTACTAAATTGGAGCCCGATAAGACTGATTTCACCGGGCATTAACGAAAAGGTCTGCCATAGCATATCTAAGGATGTGCAAAATATGACAGAGAGCGAACGTAACTGTGTGATCTTGTTTAATGAGATTCAAGGACGTTCTGAGCTCGAATACAATAGCACAACGGACCAAATAGACGGATTTATTGATTTTGGTCATGGAAATAGGGAACCTTTCATTGCCAATAGTTTCCTATTTTTCAAATAAAAGGCATTGCATATTTTTGCACAAATACGAAAAAACCTCCGAAAACACGCAAAAATGCCTTTTGGAAACTATTGATGCATTAAGGCGAATGGGACTCACAGTAAGAGCCGCGGTATGCGATCAGGCAATAGCTAACATAAATGCATATAAGTCACTAAGCCTAAAACAACCACAAATATATGAAGAGGCTAGTGGCAATAAGGTATATCTCTTGTACGACTATGTGCATATTATTTAAAAGCATAAGGAACTGCTTGATGGCAAGAGATATAACCACAGGAAATGGCGTGTCATATCCGAGTTGTACGATATTGACTTGAAAAGTCAGACAACACGAATGGCTCCAAAGCTCACTGCGAAGCATATTCAGCCCACATTTTGTGAAAAAATGAATGTGAAATTAGCGATGCAAATATTTTCAAGATCTGTGGGTAACGCTATAAGAGTATGTCATCAAAATAAACTTTTCACAGCACAGAATATGACTAAGGCGTTGTCCACTGCTGATTTTCTCATTACGCTGAATGATGCCTTCGACATATTAAACTGCTCAACTTCGAAAATGCAAAAAACTGGCTACAACTTGAGCAAAAGAGTAAAGTTGATTGAATTTTTAACGTTTGTTAATAAACTTACTTTTGCTCAAAAAAGCCAGTGGAAACAAGGCCTTTTATATACAATAGACCATATTGTAAGCCTTACAGATGATCTGCTGAGTAACTCAGAGATTGATTACATCCACACAACGAGGTTCAACCAGGACAGTTTGGAAAATTACTTTGCGGCATTGCGCTCTAAACTGGGTAACAACACCAACTCCTCAGTTAGAGAAATGCAATACTTGACGGCGAGATTGATGTCGATGAAGATTATAATATCATCGTATCTCAGAAAAACCAATTGTGAGGATGATGACAATGATCTACAAATGGATTGGATATGTGATCCAGATCAGCCGATATATCGCACAGAGAGCGAGGCGTCAGATCACACGGACATCAATCATGGTGAGGAGAATGCTACAAGTGTACCTGATGTTCCTGTCGGAGAGCTTGTCTCACGCAGGTACTTTGACGGTTACTTGATTGCAAAGAAAAAGTTTGATTGCGCAGAATGCGATACAGCCCTCAGCCAAATGGACTCATTTGCATCAGAAAGATATGAAGACCTGATCGAGGCCCGGAATTTTGCTAAGGACAAAATGTGCCTAAAAAATCACTCTGATGCATTCTTCAAAGTGAGCAATCTACATTTTGAGTCCTTCGCCCCATTGTTTAGTCAAGCACCGCACAAGCTGAACCTCTGTGGCAGCATAATCCATGAGTGTGTTCGCCTCACCGATGAGCTATATCCGGAGTGGTTTGATGCCAACCACAATTGCCACAGCCACCGAATGCAGTTATTGAAAAAACTTGTAATCATTCTTACAAGAAAACGTGCAAGGTGGCTGCTGCAGGAGAAGCAGGCAACACAAAGCAAGGACCACAAGGAAAAAAAATTAAAAATTTTTATGCAATGAATGGTGAGTTCGGAGATTAAAAATTCCATAATTCAAAATATATTAAGTTATTGTTATTCTACTTTAATAGGTCCTTCGATGAATTATGCTGTTAATAAAAAATTGGCACACATGGTAGGCGGCCGCAACATATATGGTAAGTTCAGTTGATGAAGAATTGTTTTAATATATCTTATATATTTACATATTTTAAATAGGTTCTGTTCCATTACTACTTACTACTGGATCAGTATCGCTTGGCAATATATGTTCGACCGCACATGGTAAAAAATAAAAATAAATATATACCGATACATATTATTAACTATTTTAATATTTCTAGACCTGAGCAAGATGGTTAAACGGCCCCAGAAGGATGACCCCAGTAGGAAATCCATATCCGGCCGACCGTACACAGACGAAAATTGAAGAATGTGCCCATGACCATAGAAGGATGTCCCCAGCAGGACGAAGAATGGCCGGCCAATCATAGAAGGATGACCTTGGAAGCACGGCCATCGCAAGGGCTGCTATCTTACCGAGGCTGCGGTACGATTGTATTTCATTTATTTTATTTATTTTACTAAAATTTGTTTCTGTTTTCATTGCGAGTCACATCAGAGAGAATGTAATGGATAGAGAGGAAACAAGAGTACCCCTCGTTTTAACAGAAGGGAATAAACTTGTGGTTAAGCTCGTGGGGAAATTTCCCTGTCTACTCGTTGTGAAGTGGTCGGCCATTATTCTTTTTCGCTTTTGTTTTGATCGCGAAGAGTGCGTGAGACAACGATTAGCTGTTGCCTTACTTCATTCCTCTTGTTGTTGAACTTGAGTTTCTCAATTTTCGACTTTTAGTTCAATCTGCTTGCCAATGCCTTAGATATAGGGTAGTATGGGAGGGTAGTATAGACTTTATAATAACTTTGTGCAATTGTATGGCCAAACGTGAGATACTTAAATATGACTTCCAAAATATATATGCGTATGTATATATTGGTAATTAGGTAGATCATTAATAACTTATTGAACAGGTTTAAAATGAATAAATACTAAATTACCACTAACCATAAAATGAACGCATTTTCCATTCAAATACTTCAAATTAATTGTCCTGGTATTAAAAATATATATTAATAATTTCATTCAGCTAAATTGAATATTGTAATAAAGGGTATTAAGTAACATTATGCACCTTGTGCGTTCCAGCAACGACAACCATCACGTGTTGTTGTTGTTCGTATCGTCTGCAGACGTTTTGCCAATTCCCGTTAGAATCGTTCACATGCATACACAAAAAGACGGACGAATTCGATATTGAGGCAGGCCCAGAAATCTAACCAAACACAAGACATAAAGAAGAATCGGCGAGACGAGCTTAACCATAGGTCTGCGATGAAGCGATAGAGAACACACACAAATTATTTTATTTTAAAATTAAATAAATGTATGATTAATATATATAATATATATATTCATTTATATAATTTTAATAAAATATTTTAAAATTATAAATATAAAACGAATGAAATTAAAAAAAAAAAAAAAAAATAAGATTTTTTATTACGAGGGTTTGAGCTCGGCTCGACCGTTGCTGAAAGAAAAATTCATACTGCAGCACCATACGATGATCTTCCTAAGGAGACTTTAATATATGAGCTTATTTTTAATTGCTTTTTTTTGGCTTTGCACATCGAAACGAAAGCAAAAATATTCGCGCGCTTTTCTTTGAATGTGTGTGTAAATTTACAAATGCATGTACATTTATAATTTGATTTTCTGACGATACAGTCGAAAGGCACAAGACATTAATATACCATCAGATTTTTTAAAATCTAAAATTAAAAGAAAATGGAAAGCAACAAAAAAATTGTGTTCAAGTGTGTAGTAAAAAGCTGCGTTAGAGGCAAGAGACTATTTCGCGTCCCCGAACAAAATGCAAGTGCGTTGTGTGAACATTTGAAAATAAACATCACTCAAATTAACACCCGCACTAGAGTCTGTGACTTGCTTTTTGGGGAGGAATGCGTCTCGAAGAAGAGATTGAAGTTAGGTTCTATGCCCACGCTGCAACTGGGTAAGTTTCAATGCATGCAAACATATATGGCGGTGCATTCGCCAAACATGTTTCATAATTAATTATATGTGTTTGTATATGTATATACTGTGTGTTTAGTAATGTGATTGTATCTTTAGCTGTGATTGTCTTTTTGTATGTGTTCAATTATTCGTTTCTGCAAGATGTCTTGCTCATTCCGTGAGTGTATGTCCGAATATATGTTTATGTGTTTTTTTTTCACATTCTAATATAAGTAATGCTTTATAGGTCACGTTGAAGATCCGGTTCACCACACTTGGAGATATCAAAATCAAGTACGATATTGTTGCATTAAGAACTGCAACAGTACGTATCCTCGCTCAATGCTGCATTCATTTCCGACAAATCCTGAAATAAGGTCGGAGTGGATGTCCATTTGCGAAGTGAAAACAGAATTTAAAAATAACAAAAAGCTCTTTATATGCAGAAAGCATTTTCATCCAATGGACATTCTTAAGAACAAAATAAAACCAAATGTGCGTCCTATAATTAATGTGCAAATGAACAATGTAAGAGAATCTGAAGGTGCAAATAATAATGATTCTACATTAGTTAATTTAGAGCGACAATAACGCAAAAAAAGTCCAGATGGCAGAGCCAATATCATGCCCTCGTTGCGAGTTACACTGCCGCAACGAAAGTTATTAGCGAAATGCACATTTTCAACTTAATACCAAGTATGAAAATTTGAGGGTGCAGTTTGAAAAATTGCAAAAATTGCGGCTCTTAAAGAAAAACAATAACATATAGATAACAATATGAACTGGTCACAACAATGCGTGGAGATGAGCAATAACTCGCTAATGCTTCCCGAAAATGTAAATGAGGGATCGAAGTTTTTTGCCACACTGATATTGAAGACAAAACATGTCAAAAACTTCAATGACATGGAGAAAAACCTTTTGATGAATATCAATTACAGATCATCAAAAGGTTACCAGTTCATGCGAGACGATTTATCTTTTAATCTGCCCATTCCCAGAACGTTGCTGAATTGTAGCCCAATTAGATTGATTTCTCCGGGCATTAACAAAAAGGTCTGCTATAGCATATCGAAGCATGTGCAAAATATGTCAGAGAGCGAACGCAACTGTGTTATCTTGTTTGATGAGATTCACGGCCATTCTGAGCTCGAATTTAATAGCACAACATACCAAATTGACGGCTTTATTGATTTTGGTAATGGGAAAAGGGAACCAGCAATTGCCAATAGTTTCCTATTTTTTCAAGTAAAGCGCTGGAAATATACGTTTTCGTATTACTGCACAAGTGTGAAAAGAACGTGGGAAAACACGCAGGCATACCTTGTTGAAACTATTGAAGTATTAAGCCGAATGGGACTGAAAGTAAGAGCCACGGTATGCGATCAGGCAGCAAGCAACGTCCATGTTTATAATGCACTAAGTACCTCAAAATTACAATTATATGAGTGTAGTGGCAATAAGGCTTATCTCTTGTACGACTATGTGCATATGTTTAAAAGCATACGAAACTGCCTGTTGGCAAGAGATATAACCACAGCAAATGGAGTTGCAAGCTGGAGTGTCATATCCGAGTTGTACAAGATTGACTTGAAAAGGCAGACAACTCGAATGGCTCCAAAGCTCCGGGAAATCCCGACTAGACTATACCCTTAACCCTATACTTTACGCATACAGTGCTTGCAAGTATGTGTGAGTGTGTGTATGTATACGCGTATAGTGCATAACTTCTTAACTTCAATACTCCATATCTCCGGTGTTTCTGAACCGATTTCAATAAATAAATTTTCACAGATTGTCATTATTTAGTCTAATCTTCCAAACTGCATTAAAAAGTTTTCCAAATTCTAGATTTTGTTGTTATCGATCACATGTGTATATCGGAAACGGGAAGAGTTATCGAAAATTTAAAACAAACTTGTACTGCGCGGGGACTAGGCGAGGTTATGTACCAAATCTGGAGTCTCTAGCTTTTATAGTCTCTGAGATCGACGCGTTCATACATACGGACGGACAGACGGACATGGCTATATCGACTCGGCTGTTGATGCTGATCAAGAATATATATACTTTATGGGGTCGGAGATGCTTCCTTCTCCCTGTTACATACTTTTGCACAAAACCATTATACCCTTTTCACCCATTTTCAATGAGTTAAGGGTATAAACAGCAATAAACAGCTCTAAAGTGAATATATCAAAATTTTGCACCTTGTCGCAACCTTTATTGGGCGAACTGTAAAACCAAATGTGCGTCCCATAATTAATGTGCAAATTAACAATGTAAGAGAATCTGAAGGTGCAAATAATAATGATTCTACATTAGTTAATTTAGAGCACAGCGACAATAACGCACAAAAAGACCAGATGGAAGAGCCAATAGCATGCCCACGTTGCGAGCTATACTGCCGTAATGAAAGTTATTGGCGAAATGAACATATTATACTTAATACTAAGTATGATAATTTGAGGGTGCAGTTTAAAAAGCTGCAAAAAGAAACCGCGGCTCTTAAAGAAAAACAAATAGATAACAATAAGAACTGGTCACAACAATGCGTGGAGATGAGCAATAACTCGCTAATGGTTCCCGAAAATGTAAATGAGGGATTCAAGTTTTTTGCTACACTGCTTTTAAAGACAAAACATGTCAGAAACTTCAATGACATGGAGAAAAACCTTTTGATGAATATCAATTACAGATCATCAAAACTGTTGAGCTATTGAGCTTTTTCAATAGCTATCGAGTTTTTCAAAAATAAAATAAAAATGCACGAAATTTGCATTAATATAAATATAGTTTATTTGCCTTCGTGGCCAAACTTAAACGAGTTATAATTGTTAATAATAAGCTCCGAATTGAACTTATTAGCTGCCGAATTGCAGCTTTAATTACACTAATTGGCAAGCGATGTCGAATACCGCGCCGCGACTTTTTATTCCGATCGATCTAACACAACTTATCAGCTGCCGAATTGCAGCTGCTGTTGCTGTTGCTGCCGATTAGCTCCTTGCCTATCTTGCGATCAACAACGACGATTAGCTGCTTGCAGCGGCTCCCCATCGGAGCTTCCTCTCTCCCTCTCATATGCAAAACAAAGTTATTGTAGTTACGTTAAACTTGCTCTTATGCTGCGCAGAGCATAACTTATCATACGGTTAGATATTTAAGAGCGAAACTAATTTAGTGGTTGTTTGGTGAGGATACATGCGTAACCAAACATTCTCCCCCCGTTGAAAGACACGGGCTTTCAACAGAATCCTCCTTCGGAAGCGCACACAACTTGCGCACAGCTCTCTTTATTATTCCAGTTGGCGTTTTGAGAACATGCATGATGATGGCGCGTGTGACAGGATGATGGCTCGGAAGTATAATGGGATGCTGCTCATCGAAATCCAGATTCGAGTGCTTTAGACGGCCACCAACACGAAGAAGTCCAAACTCATCGATGAATGGGTTAAGCGAGGCAATAGAGTTGGATGATGCGATCGTCCGTCCGTCTTGAAGAGCCCTATACTCATCACTCAGATTCGCCTTCTGGATGCTCCGCAAGAGTAGCTGAGTGCCCTTGTGTATCCAATCTACTGTTAGACTGGGATGCCTGATGCGATTCCGAAATTTATATATATATCCGAAGACACGACGCAGCTTATGAAAGGAATTTGCAAACTTGCATCCTAAGCTGACATCAAAGCATCTAGGGATAGCAACTAGCACCTTTTGCCGCAGCTCAGGAAGCGTACGGGCCGGTAAACATGATGCGGGCCAGTCGCACTCTCCTTTTGTTAAGAAATCGGGACCATGAGACCACAACGATGATTCTAAAAGGTCGCTGGGAAGCGCTCCTCTAGAAAGAATGTCTGCCGGGTTGCATTCCGTCGGTACGTAGCGCCATTCCATTCCTGTCGTTAGCTCCTGTATTAAAGATATGCGATTAGCTGTGAACGTTTGGAAACGTGAAGGCTCATCTCGTATCCAGGACAAAACAACTGCCGAATCCGACCAACAATAGTATCTAGCGTTAAATAAATTCATGTGAGCTACTTCGCGAATAAGTTGAGATAGAAGTGAAGCAGCAGATAATTCCAACTTGGGTACTGTGAGAGTTCGTAAAGGTGCCACTCGAGACTTAGAGCACAATAAATGAGCTATGCGCCGTCCCTCTGTTATGGATACAACGTAAATGCATCCACCGTAAGCCTCAATGCTCGCATCACTAAAACCATGAACTTCGATGATGCCCTTTGGAACAATGACCAGTCGAGGGAGTTTTATTTG
The DNA here is from genome assembly GCA_035044485.1 of Scaptomyza reducta. Taxonomy (NCBI): domain Eukaryota; kingdom Metazoa; phylum Arthropoda; class Insecta; order Diptera; family Drosophilidae; genus Scaptomyza; species Scaptomyza reducta. The sequence goes on from JAWNNV010000080.1 coordinate 206,899, forward strand.
CTCTGTGTTGCAAATATCTGCACACAAGTTGTTCCAAGAACAGTGCAAAGAAGCAGGAAGACTCTCATCCCAATCCAATTGCTCTCTCCAAATGTGCTGCAGAAAGATCTTGGCCTTGGCTACCACGGGTCCGATAAGTCCAAGCGGGTCATAGAAACGAGCAATGGTAGACAGCACCGGACGTTTGCTAGGCTTTCCAGGCGCTTTCATAGGCGAAAAGTTGAACAGAAGGCAGTCAGAGGCTGGATCCCACGCAAGTCCGAGAGTCTTCGTGATATCCGTGCCATCGTCAAATTTTAGAAAGGTCTCCCTCTCCTCTTCAGGAACCTGTTGAAGCACGCGAGGATCGTTGGAGCACCACTTCCTAAGTTCTAAGTTTCCCTTTCGAAGCAGACTGACTGTTTGCTCCATGATATGAACAACTTCCTCGGCAGAGTCACCTCCAGTGATGAGATCATCTACGTAGAAATCGTTAAGGATCACTTTAGATCCAGCAGGAAATGATCTTCTTTCATCAATAGCTAACTGCTGCCTGGAGCGAACCGCCAGAAAGGAAGCTGGCTTTGTGCCATAGGTGACAGTATCCAGCTTGAAAACTTTAATTTCCTGATGAGGCGAATCACGCCACAAGATACATTGCAAATAGGAATCGGGTTCAGCCATCCTAACACACCTATACATTTTGCAAATGTCACCAGTCAGGGCTATTGGGAATGTCCTAAACTGCAACAGTGTAGCGAACAGCTTGCGTTGAATAGTTGGGCCTGCCATAAGGATTTCATTCAGGGAATAACCAGACGAAGACACGGCCGAACCATCAAAAACAACTCTAAGCTTAGTTGTTGAGCTATCTTCCTTGAGAACACAATGATGAGGAAGATAATACTTGCAGCGACTTAGCATGTGCGACTCCACAAGAGACATGTGGTTCAAATCCACATACTCCTTGATAAATGCTGAATATTGTGACTTCAACCCAGGATGACGCTCTAATTTGCGCTCGAGGTTGCAAAAACGACGATATGCTTGTTGATGTGAATCTCCAAGTAGATCCACAGTATGCTTAACTGGAAGGCGAACCGAATATTCGCCAGTGTCCAAACGAGCAAAAGTTTGTTTAAAATGCGCTTCACAATCAAGTTCCTCCTTGGTAGATTCGTTGACTAAACGAGAACACGATTCTACCTCCCAAAACCGACGAACGATTTCATCAAGCCTGTGATCTGGGCTAGGATTTGGCATCGGAACCGAGCTAGTGACCATCAATGAGGCAGGGCTCGCTGAAGAAGTTCCTCCTGTCACTATCCAGCCCAATTGAGTTTTTTGAAGAATAGGCAAACCAGGCGCGATTTTGATTTGACCGACACACAACAATTCAAAAAACAGGCCAGCTCCAATTAACAAATCAATTTTGTGCGCCTTAAAGAAATCTGGATCAGCCAAGCGAATATTTGAGGGTATGTTCCAGAGCTCAGTGCTAATATCGTAGCTAGGCTGATTTCCAGTTATAGACGGAGCTATGAGAACTGAGATGTTGGCAGAGTACGCAGATGCTAGAGATTTAAAACTTATCTCGGCTGAATAGCCTTCTGAGGCAACAGTAGACTCCCCCAATCCTGAAATCAAAGTAGGTGAGCGATGCCTTCGCAGCTGGAGGTGCTGAGCTAGACGAGACGTAATAATGTGCACCTGCGAACCAGAGTCAAGGAGCGCTCGGCAAGGGACTAAAACTCCAGTACGACTTCTAACGTTGATTACAGCAGTTGCCAAGAGCACCATGTCTTGACTACGATTTTGGGCTACAAGTGTTGCAGAAGGGTTTGCAGCACGCGGATGCGGAGCACCGTTAACTTGAGAGCCGTCAATCTGATTCTCGAAATGCAGAAGCGTATGATGCTTGGCCTTGCAACGGTAGCAAGTAGTGGAGCTGCACTCCTTTAACCGATGACCTTTACGCAGGCAATTGATGCAAAGGTTGAGCTTCTTCACCTCTTGTAGACGCAGTTGCGGAGACAGATTTGCAAAACGGGAACAGTTGTAAATAAAGTGGCCAGAGGTCTCACAAAGCACACATTTATTTGTGTTGGAGTGAGTAGCAACAAAGGCCTTTCTACTGGTGTTAACGATTTTACTACTTTTCCCCACCTTAGAGCTAGGCGTATACGTTGCCATAGCGTGTTCCACATTTTCCAACCTTTGACATCGTCGATCCAGAAATGCCATGAACTGCTCACAGGTCGGAATAGTATCCATTGGTGCTGTCTCCTCCCAACTGGTCTGCGTTGCCGTGTCCACCTTCTGCAGCAAACTGTGCACAATAATGAAGTCCGCAATCTGCTCCACGTTGCCCAGGCTTTGTAGAGCGCGAATGTTGGCGTTAACTGTATCCGAAAGGGCTCGAAGTTTTACTGCTGATGATGACTCGATGCAATCTAAACCCAAAATCTCCGTGACATGAGCTTGGAACATGAGACGCTTGTTGTTAAACCGTTTTTTAAGGAGCTCCAATGCAACTCGATAGTTAGCGCTGCTGATTTCCAACGAAGAAACACTATCTAGAGCTGATCCTTTCAGGCACGATCGCAAGTGCTGAAACTTCTCCACATCCGAAAGTCCTGAGTCCGCATCAATGATTGAAGAGAACATCGCTATGAACTCTGCAAACTTTGTATACCCTCCACTAAACTCGGGCAGCTTGATTTCAGGCAACCGGATTCTGCCTTGAGACAATGTGTGATTGTCACCACATGTATCTTGCCTCAAAGTCGAACACAACGGCGATGATAACTTTCGCTTGTCAATTTCGCGTCGCAAGCCGGTTTTAGCTAATATTGAGAATTCATCAAAACTTGCACGTAACTCACTCCCGATTTCATCATAATCCAGCTCCTCCAATGAGTCATGCATGCGGTAAAACGCCTGCTGAGCACTTTCCAACGCCTCAAGCCGAACAACCAACTCTTGTTCGCTAAGATGCACAATTTGCTCCGGAGCAAGTACTTTGGCCATCCGTTTTACTTGCTCATCAATAGCCTTGGCTTTGGCTTTGTAAAACGGGGCACCAGGAGACTGAGCGGCAGCAGAATTATGCATTTTTAAATGTTTTTGTAGGAGTCAATCAATTTTCCACTAATGCCTTAACACACACGTTCGACCGATGCAATGTCAATTTGAGGTCAAACTTTATTCACAAGCGCAGCAAAACGAAACAGGAAAAGCAATAACAATGCAGAAACGGCTGCTGCAACTGTTAAGCAAACGAGATAAGGGCATCGACCGTACCGAAAGTGAGCACAAAACGAACCGTTGATAACGAAGACGATGCAAGAGCGCGAGGGCGAGGTTTATTAACTTTATAATTTAAATAATTTGTGTTTATTTAAATGAACGAATCACGTCGGGGTCACCAAATGTTGAGCTATTGAGCTTTTTCAATAGCTATCGAGTTTTTCAAAATAAAAATAAAAATGCACGAAATTTGCATTAATATAAATATAATTTATTTGCCTTCGTGGCCAAACTTAAAACGAGTTATAATTGTTAATAATAAGCTCCGAATTGAACTTATTAGCTGCCGAAATGCAGCTGCTAATGTTGAGCTATTGAGATTAACACAAACACCTTACGCGATCAAAAAACGACTGATTAGCTGCCGAATTGCAGCGGCTGTTGCTCCCCATCGGGGAGTCTTCCTCTCTCTCCCTCTCATATGCAATACAAAGCTATTGTAGTTACGTTAGACTTGCTCTTATGCTGCGCAGAGCATAACTTATCATACGGTTAAATACTTAAGAGCGAAACTAATTTAGTGGTTGTTTGGTGAGGAGACATGCGTAACCAAACAGATATATAAAATATAAAAGGTTACCAGGTCATGCGAGACGCTTTATGTTTTAATCTGCCGAGTCCCCGAACTTTACTAAATTGGAGCCCGATAAGACAGATTTCACCGGCCATTAATGAAAAGGTCTGCCTAACCATATCTAAGCATGTGCAAAATATGACAGAGAGCGAACGTAACTGTGTGATCTTGTTTGATGAGATTCAAGGACGTTCTGAGCTCGAATACAATAGCACAACGGACCAAATAGACGGATTTTTTGATTTTGGTCATGGAAATAGGGAACCTTTCATTGCAAATAGTTTCCTATTTTTTCAAATAAAAGGCATTGTATTCGTATTATTGCACAAATACGAAAAAACCTCCGAAAACACGCAAAAATGTCTATTGGAAACTATTGATGCAAGGCGAATGGGGCTCAGAGTAAGAGCCGCGATATGCGAAAGGCAATATCTAATATAAATGCATATAAGTCACTAAACCTAAAACAACCACAAATATATGAAGAGGCTAGTGGCAATAAGGTATATCTCTTGTACGACTATGTGCATATTATTTAAAAGCATAAGGAACTGCTTGATGGCAAGAGATATAACCACAGGAAATGAGGCAGTGTGATATCCGAGTTGTACGATATTGACTTGAAAAGTCAGACAACTCGAATGGCTCCAAAGCTCACTGAGAAACATATTCCGCCGAAATTTAGTGAAAAAATGAGTGTGAAATAAGCGGGTCAAATTTTTTCAAGATCAGTGGGTAACGCTATAAAAGTTTGTCATAAAAATAAGCTGTTCACAGCACATAATATGAATAAAGCGTTGCCCACTGCTGATTTCCTTATACTGCTTAATGATGCATTCGATCTATTAAACTGTCGCTCTACTCAAAAAATCAAAAAACTGGCTACACCTTGAGCAAAAGAGTGAAGTTGGTAGAATTTTTAACGTATCTTTCACAACTTAGCCCAGTTCAAAAAACCCAATGGCAACCAGGTCTTTTGCGTACAATAGACCATAAAATTATACAAATCGTTACAATAAATTCATTTTTATTTAACGTTTATATTAATACATTTTTAGTTTATTAAAATAAATAGATCAATGATCAGGCGTTAAAAAAATTGTGTGCTCCATGAAGACTTGCAGTCAGCTTGTTGGCAGGTCCAAGATAAGAAAATCGGTGTATCTGAATATGTATTTCCTGCTGGGATCATCCTTCTGGGCCGTAATACTTTCAGGAACCTATTAAAATAGAATAACAATAAATAAATATATTTTGAATTATCGCATTTTTAATCTCCGTATAGTCTAGTCGGGATTTCTCGACTAGAGCCTTCTTACTTGTTTAATAAAGGGTATTAAACATTGTTCAGCTTGTGCGTTCCAGCAACGACAACCATCACGCGTTGTTGTTGTTTGTCGTGCTTCGTTTTGGCAATTGCCATTAGAATCGTTCACATGCATACACACAAAGTCGAACGAATTCAAATATTGAGGCAGGCCCAGAACTATAACCAAACACAAGACATAAAGAAGAATCGACGAGACGAAGCTTAACCATAGGGCTGCGATGAAGCGATAGAGCACACACATGCATACACACAATGACGGGGCCTAGGCCATCCGCAGCACGCCATTTTCAGACTTTTTAGTGTCGACAGAACAAAATTGTATTATACACACAAATTATTTTCTTTTAAAATGAAATAGATGTATGATTGATCAATTGAACACCCGCACTAGAGTCTATGACTTGCATTTTGGGGAGGTTTGCGTTTCGAAGAGGAGATTGAAATTAGGTTCTATGCCCACGCTGCAACTGGGTAAGTTTCAATGCATGCAAATATGAATTGCGGTGTTCTTAGCATTCGCCAAACATATTTCATAATTAATAATATGTGTTTGTTTTATATTTATGTGTATGTACTAGCAATTTAGTACTGTGATTGTTACTTTAGCTGTGATTGTCTTATTGTATGTGTTCAATTATTCCTTTCTGCAAGATGTCTTGCTCATTCCGTAAGTGTCTGTCCGATTATATGTATATGTGTGTTTTTTTTGCACAATCTAATATACGTATTGATTTATAGGTCACGTTGGAGACCCAGCTCACAACACTGTCTTAAACGACATTCAAATTCGATACTGTTGCATTAAAAACTGCAACAGTACGCACCCTCCCTCAATGCTGCATTTATTTCCAACAAATGCTAAAATAAGGTCGGAGTGGCTGTCTAGTTGCGAGTTAAAATCAGAATGTGAAAACAATAAAAAGCTTCTTATATGCAGAAAGCATTTCCATCCCACTGATATACTCAAGAACAAAATTAAACCAAATGTGCGTCCAATAATTAATGTGCAAATTGACAATGTAAGAGAATCTGAGGGTACAAATAATAATGATTCTACATTAGTTAATTTAGAGCACAGTGAGAATAACGCACAAAAAGGCCAGATAGAAGAGCCAATAGCATGCCCTCGTTGCGAGCTATACTGCCGTAATGAAAGTTATTGGCGAAATGAATATTTCATACATAATACTAAGTATGAGAATTTGAGGGTGCAGTTTGAAAAGCTGTAAAAAGAAACCGCGGCTCTGAAAGAAAAACAAATAGATAAAAATAAGAACTGGTCAGAACAATACGTGGAGATGAGCAATAACTCGCTAATTGTTCCCGAAAATGTAAATGAGGGATCGAAGTTTTTTGCCACACTTCTCTTAAAGACAAAACATGTCAGATACTTCAATGACATGGAGAAAAACCTTTTGATGAATATAAATTACAGATCAACAAAAGGTTACCAGTTCATGCGAGACGCTTTATGTTTTAATCTGCCGAGTCCCCGAACTTTACTAAATTGGAGCCCGATAAGACAGATTTCACCGGGCATTAATGAAAAGGTCTGCCTAACCATATCTAAGCATGTGCAAAATATGTCAGAGAGCGAACGTAACTGTGTGATCTTGTTTGATGAGATTCAAGGACGTTCTGAGCTCGAATACAATAGCACAACGGACCAAATAGACGGATTTTTTGATTTTGGTCATGGTAATAGGGAACCTCAAATAAAAGGCATTGTGCAGCGGTGGAAATATACGTTTTCGTATTATTGCACAAATTCGAAAAAAACGTCCGAAAACACGAGAAAATGCCTATTGGAAACTATTGATGCATTAAGCCGAATGGGGCTCAGAGTAAGAGCCGCGGTATGCGAAAAGCAATATCTAATATAAATGCAATATAACCACAGGAAATGGAGTTGCAAGTTGGAGTGTGATATCCGAGTTGTACGATATTGACTTGAAAAGTCAGACAACTCGAATGGCTCCAAAGCTTACGGAGAAACATATTCGGCCGAAATTCAATGAGAAAATGAGTGTGAAATTAGCGGTTCAAATTTTTTCAAGATCAGTGGGCAACGCTATAAAAGTTTGTCATAAAAATAAGCTGTTCACAGCACATAATATGAATAAAGCGTTGCCCACTGCTGATTTCCTTATACTGCTTAATGATGCATTCGATCTATTAAACTGTCGCTCGTACTCAAAAAATCAAAAAACTGGCTACACCTTGAGCAAAAGAGTGAAGTTGGTAGAATTTTTAACGTATCTTTCACAACTTAGCCCAGTTCAAAAAACCCAATGGCAACCAGGTCTTTTGCGTACAATAGACCATATTATAAGCCTTACGGATGATCTGTTGAGCAAGGCAGACATCCAATATATTCACAACGAGTTTAACCAAGACAGCTTGGAAAATTACTATGCGGCATTGCGCTCTAAACTGGGAACCAACACCAACCCCTCAGTTAGAGAGATGCAATATTTGACGGCGAGATTAATGTCCATGAAAATAATTACTTATCATATTTGAAAAATACAAATTGTGAGGATGATGACAAAGATCTTGAAATGGATTGGATATGTGATCCGGATCAGCCAATATATCGCATAGAAAGCGAGGCGTCAGAAACCATGGACATAAATAATGGTGAAGAGAATGCTACAAGTATGCCTGATGTAGCTGTCGGAGAGCTTGTCTCACGCAGATACTTTGACGGTTACTTGGTAGCAAAGAAAAAGTTCGATTGCGCAGAATGCGATACAGCCATGAATAAAATGGACTCTTTTGCAGCTGAAAAATATGAAGACCTGATCGAGGCCCGTAATTTTGCTATGGACAAAATGTGCCTGAAAAATCCCTCGGATGCATTCTTTAAAGTATGCAATCTGCATTTTGAGTCCTTTGGGAAATATTTCAGTGAAGCACCGCACAAGATAAACCTCTGTGGCAGCATTATTGATGAATGTGTTCGAGCAACTAATGAGCTTAATCCGGAGTGGTTTGATGCCAACCACAATTGTCACAGCCACCGAATGCAACTATTAAAAAAACTTGTCATTATTTTGACAAGAAAGCGTGCAAGGTGGCTGCTGGAGGAGAAGCTATTAGGTATACCGGGCAACGGAAAACAAGGCCCACAAACACAAAAATTAAAAATTTTAATGCACTGAATGGTAAGTTCGGAGATTGAAAATACCCTAATTCAAAATATATTTATTTATTGTTATTCTATTTTAATAGGTCCTTTGAAGTATTATGCGGTTTATTAAAAATTGGCACACATGGTTGGCGGCCGCAACATATATGGTAAATTTAGTTAATAGCCCTTGGCAATACATGTTCGACCGCACAATACATATTATTAACTATTTTTATATTTCTAGACCTGAACAAGATGATTAAACGGTCCCAGAAGGCTGACCCCAGAAGGAAATCCATATCCGGCCGAGCGTACACAGACGAAAATTGAAGGATGTGCCCATGACCATAGAAGGATGTCCCCAGCAGGACGAAGAATGGCCGGCCAATCATAGAAGGATGAACCTAGAAGGATGACCCTAGAAGGATGACCCTGGAAGCATGGCCATCGCAAGGGCTGCTATGCAGCCTCGGTTAGATTTTATTTCATTTATTTTACTAAAATTTGTTTCTGTTTTCATTGCGAGTCACATTGCGCTGGTCAAGATTTCAAGAAGAGGCGAGACTTTAGATGGCAAAAATGACATAAAAGATAAGTTGTTTGCATTTATATTTATTCAGCGTATAAATAAAAAATATTCATACAATTCTCTATTTTTTTCAGATACACCGATTTTTATTACCTATGGACCTGCAAAAAGCTGACTGCAAGTCGTCTTGGATCACAACATTTTTTTTAACACCTCATCATAAATTTATTTACCTTAATCAACTAAAAATTTATTTATATTCAGGTTAAATTAAAAATTAATTTATTGTAAATATTTGTATAATTTGATTTATTAATCTGCGTTGTGCTTTAATTTATATTGTCTTTTATTGTATTTTCACATTATATTGTTATTTCTTAAAAATTTACATTCTCAAGAATTTTATTAAAAATTAAAATTTAAATAATTTATTTTTATTGTTTTCATTTTTTACTTCAACAGAAAAAAACAAGTAAGAAGGCTCTAGTCGAGAAATCCCGACCCTTAAACCTATAATTTACGCATACAATCAGTGCTTGCAAGTATGTGTGAGTGTCTGTATGTATACGCGTATAGGGCATACCTTCTTAATTTCAATACTCCATATCTCCAGTGTTTCTCAACCGATTTCAATAAAATTTCACAGATTGTCTTTATTTAGTCTAATCTTTTAAACTGCATCAAAAAGTTTTCTAAATTGAAGATTTTGTTGTTATCGATCACATGTGTATATCGGAAACGGGACGAGTTATCGAAAATCTAAAACAAACTTGTACTGCCTAGGGATTAGGCGAGCTTATGTACCAAATCTGGAGTCTCTAGCTCTTATAGTCTTATATCTTATAGTCTCTGAGATCGACGCGTTCATTCATACGGACGGACAGACGGACAGACGGACATGGCTATATCGACTCGGCTGTTGATGCTGATCAAGAATATATATACTTTATGGGGTCGGAGATGCTTCCTTCTCTCTGTTACATACTTTTGCACAAAACCATTATACCCTTTTTACCCATTTTCAGTGGGTATAAAAATAGGAAACTATTGGCAATGATTGGTTCCCGTTTTCCATGACCAAAATCAAAAAAGCCGTCTATTTGGTCCGTTGTGCTATTGTATTCGAGCTCAGAACGTCCTTGAATCTCATCAAACAAGATCACACAGTTACGTTCGCTCTCTGACATATTTTGCACATGCTTCGATATGGCTATGGCAGACCTGTTCATTAATGCCCGCAGAAATCATTCTAATCGGGCTCCAATAGTAAAGTTCGGGGACTCGGCAGATTAAAACATAAAGCGTCTCGCATGACCTGGTAACCTTTTGATGATCTGTAATTGATATTCATCAAAAGGTTTTTCTCCATGTCATTGAAGTTTTTGACATGTTTTGTCTTCAATAGCAGTGTGGCAAAAAACTTCGATCCCTCATTTACATTTTCGGGAAGCATTAGCGAGTTATTGCTCATCTCCACGCATTGTTGTGACCAGTTCATATTGTTATCTATTTGTTTTTCTTTAAGAGCCGCAATTTTTCAAACTGCACCCTCAAATTTGGTATTAAGTTGAAAATGTGCATTTCGCTAATAACTTTCGTTGCGGCAGTTTTATTTTTTTCTTAAGAATGTCCATTGGATGAAAATGCTTTCTGTATATAAAGAGCTTTTTGTTATTTTTCAACTCTGTTTTCACTTCGCAAATGGACATCCACTCCACTCCGACCTTATTTCAGGATTTGTCGGAAATGAATGCAGCATTGAGGGAGGATACGTACTGTTGCAGTTCTTAATGCAACAATATCGTACTTGATTTTAATATCTCCAAGTGTGGTGAACCGGCTCTTCAACGTGACCTATAAAGCATTACTTATATTAGAATGTGAAAAAAAAACACATAAACATATATTCGGACATACATTTACGGAATGAGCAAGACATCTTGCAAAAACGAATAATTGAACACATACAAAAAGACAATCACAGCTAAAGATACAATCACATTACTAAAAACACAGTATATACATATACAAACACATATAATTAATTATGAAACATGTTTGGCGATTGCACCGCCATATATGTTTGCATGCATTGAAACTTACCCAGTTGCAGCGTGGGCATAGAACCTAACTTCAATCTCTTCTTCGAGACGCATTCCTCCCCAAAAAGCAAGTCACAGACTGTAGTGCGGGTGTTAATTTGAGTGATGTTTATTTTCAAATGTTCACACCACGCACTTGCATTTTGTTCGGGGACGCGAAATAGTCTCTTGCCTCCAACGCAGCTTTTCACTACACACTTAAACGACTGTGTCGTGAGAAAATCAAAGTATAAATGTACATGCATTTGTAAATTTACACACACATTCAAAGAAAAGCGCGCGAATATTTTTGCTTTTGTTTTGTTTATAAAGACTACAAGAAAAGCCAAAAATAAGCAATTAAAAATAAGCTCTTATATTAAAGTATCCTTAGGAAGATCATCGTATGATCGTGACGATGCTGTATGAATTTTTGTTTCAGCAGCGGTCGAGCCGAGCTCAAACCCTCGTAATAAAAAATCTCTTTTCTTGTTTTTTATACCCTTAACCCATTGAAAATGGGTAAAAAGGGTATAATGGATTTGTGCAAAAGTATGTAACAGGGAGAAGGAAGCATCTCCGACCCCATAAAGTATATATATTCTTGCTCAGCATCAACAGCCGAGTCGATATAGCCATGTCCGTCGTCGTCCGTCCGTCTGTCCGTCCGTCCGTCTCGTCCGTCTGTCCGTCTTCCGTCCGTATGTATGAACGCGTCGATCTCAGAGACTATAAGAGCTAGAGACTCCAGATTTGGTACATAAGCTCGCCTAATCCCTAGGCAGTACAAGTTTGTTTTAGATTTTCGATAACTCTTCCCGTTTCCGATATACACATGTAATCGATAACAACAAAATCTTCAATTTGGAAAACTTTTTCATGCAGTTTTAAAGATTAGACTAAATAAAGACAATCTGTGAAAATTTTATTAAAATCGGTTGAGAAACACTGGAGATATGGAGTATTGAAATTAAGAAGGTATGCACTATACGCGTGTGCATACACACACTCACACATACTTGCAAGCACTGACTGTATGCGTAAAGTATAGGGTTAAGGGTATAGTCTAGTCGGGATTTCTCGACTAGAGCCTTCTTACTTGTTTAAAATCTAAAATTAAAAGAAAATGGAAAGCAACAAAAAAATTGTGTTCAAGTGTGTAGTAAAAAGCTGCGTTGGAGGCAAGAGACTATTTCGCGTCCCCGAACAAAATGCAAGTGCGTTGTGTGAACATTTGAAAATAAACATCACTCAAATTAACACCCGCACTAGAGTCTGTGACTTGCTTTTTGGGGAGGAATGCGTCTCGAAGAAGAGATTGAAGTTAGGTTCTATGCCCACGCTGCAACTGGGTAAGTTTCAATGCATGCAAACATATATGGCGGTGCATTCGCCAAACATGTTTCATAATTAATTATATGTGTTTGTATATGTATATACTGTGTGGTTAGTAATGTGATTGTATCTTTAGCTGTGATTGTCTTTTTGTATGTGTTCAATTATTCGTTTTTGCAAGATGTCTTGCTCATTCCGTAAGTGTATGTCCGAATATATGTTTATGTGTTTTTTTTTCACATTCTAATATAAGTAATGCTTTATAGGTCACGTTGAAGATCCGGTTCACCACACTTGCAGAAATCAAAATCAAGTACGATATTGTTGCATTAAGAACTGCAACAGTACGTATCCTCCCTCAATGCTGCATTCATTTCCGACAAATCCAGAAATAAGGTCGGAGTGGATGTCCATTTGCGATGTGAAAACAGAGTTTAAAAATAACAAAAAGCTCTTTATATGCAGAAAGCATTTTCATCCAATGGACATTCTTAAGAACAAAGTAAAACCAAATGTGCGTCCTATAATTAATGTGCAAATTAACAATGTACGAGAATCTGAAGGTGCGAATGATAATGATTCTACATTGGTTAATTTAGAGCACAGGGACGATAACGCACAAAAAGAGCCAATAGCATGCCCTCGTTGCGAGTTACACTGCCGCAACGAAAGTTATTGGCGAAATGCACATTTTCAACTTAATACCAAGTATGAAAATTTGAGGGCGCAGTTTGAAAAACTGCAAAAAGAAACCGCGGCTCTTAAGGAAAAACAACTAGATAATGATAAGAACTGGTCACAACAATGCGTGGAGATGTGCAATAACTCACTTATGCTTCCCGAAAATGTAAATGAGGGATCGAAGTTTTTTGCCACACTGCTATTGAAGACAAAACATGTCAGACACTTCAGTGACATGGAGAAAAACCTTTTGATGAATATCAATTACAGATCATCAAAAGGTTACCAGTTCATGCGAGATGGTTTATCATTTAATCTGCCCAGTCCCAGAACGTTGCTGAATTGGAGCCCAATTAGAATGATTTCTGCGGGCATTAACGAAAAGGTCTGCTATAGCATATCGAAGCATGTGCAAAATATGTCAGAGAGTGAACGCAACTGTGTTATCTTGTTTGATGAAATTCACGGTCGTTCTGAGCTCGAATATAATAGCACAACAGACCAAATTGACGGCTTTATTGATTTTGGTCATGGAAAACGGGAACCAATCATTTCCAATAGTATCTTATTTTTTCAAATAAAGCGCTGGAAATATACGTTTTCGTATTACTGCACAAGTGCGAAAAGAACGTGGGAAAACACGCAGGCATACCTTATGGAAACTATTGAAATATTAAGCCGAATGGGACTTAAAGTAAGAGCCAAGGTATGCGATCAGGCAGCAAGCAACGTCCATGTTTATAATGCACTAACTACCACAAAAATACAATTATATGGGTCTAGTGGCAATAAGGTATATCTTTTGTACGACTATGTGCATATGTTTAAAAGCATACGAAACTGCCTGTTGGCAAGGGATATAACCACAGCAAATGGAGTTGCAAGCTGGAGTGTCATTTCGGAGTTGTACGATATCGACTTTAAAAGTCAGACAACACGAATGGCTCCAAAGCTCACTGCGAAGCATATTCAGCCCACATTTTGTGAAAAAATGAATGTGAAATTAGCGATGCAAATATTTTCAAGATCTGTGGGCAACGCTATAAGAGTATGTCATCAAAATAAACTTTTCACAGCACAGAATATGACTAAGGCGTTGTCCACTGCTGATTTTCTCATTACGCTGAATGATGCCTTCGACATATTAAACTGCTCAACTTCGAAAATGCAAAAAACTGGCTACAACTTGAGCAAAAGAGTAAAGTTGATAGAATTTTTAACGTTTGTTAATAAACTTACTTTTGCTCAAAAAAGCCAGTGGAAACAAGGCCTTTTATACACAATAGACCATATTGTAAGCCTTACAGATGATCTGCTGAGCAACTCAGAGATTGATTACATCCACACAACGAGGTTCAACCAGGACAGTTTGGAAAATTACTTTGCGGCATTGCGCTCTAAACTGGGTAACAACACCAACCCCTCAGTTAGAGAAATGCAATACTTGACGGCGAGATTGATGTCGATGAAGATAATAACATCATCGTATCTCAGAAATACCAATTGTGAGGATGATGACAATGATCTTCAAATGGATTGGATATGTGATCCAGATCAGCCGATATATCGCACAGAGAGCGAGGCGTCAGATCACACGGACATCAATCATGGTGAGGAGAACGCAACAAGTGTGCCTGATGTTCCTGTCGGAGAGCTTGTCTCACGCAGGTACTTTGACGGTTACTTGATTGCAAAGAAAAAGTTTGATTGCGCAGAATGCGATACAGCCCACCAATGGACTATTTGCATCAGAAAAGATATGAAGACCTGATCGAGGCCCGGAATTTTGCTAAGGACAAAATGTGCCTAAAAAATCCCTCTGATGCATTCTTCAAAGTGAGCAATCTACATTTTGAGTCCTTCGCCACATTGTTCAGTCAAGCACCGCACAAGCTGAACCTCTGTGGCAGCATAATCGATGAGTGTGTTCGCCTCACCGATGAGCTATATCCGGAGTGGTTTGATGCCAACCACAATTGCCACAGCCACCGAATGCAATTATTGAAAAAACTTGTAATCATTCTTACAAGAAAGCGTGCAAGGTGGCTGCTGCAGGAGAAGCTATTGGACAAAGCAGGCAACACAAAGCAAGGACCACAAGGCAAAAAAATTAAAAATTTTAATGCAATGAATGGTGAGTTCGGAGATTAAAAATTCCATAATTCAAAATATATTAATTTATTGTTATTCTACTATAATAGGTCCTTCGAGGAATTATGCTGTTAATAAAAAATTGGCACACATGGTTGGCGGCCGCAACATATATGGTAAGTTCAGTTGATGAAGAATTGTTTTAATATATCTTATATATTTACATATTTTAAATAGGTTCTGTTCCATTACTACTTACTACTGGATCAGTATCGTTTGGCAATATATGTTCGACCGCACATGGTAAAAAATAAAAATAAATATATACCGATACATATTATTAACTATTTTAATATTTCTAGACCTGAGCAAGATGGTTAAACGGCCCCAGAAGGATGACCCCAGCAGGAAATCGCCGGCCAATCATAGAAGGATGAACCTAGAAGGATGACACTAGAAGGATGACCCTGGAAGCATGGCCATCGCAAGGGCTGCTATGCAGCCTCGGTAAGATTTTATTGCATTTATTTTATTTATTATACTAAAATTTGTTTCTGTTTTCATTGCGAGTCACATTGCGCTGGTCAAGATTTCAAGAAGAGGCGAGACTTTAGATGGCAAAAATTACATAAAAGATAAGTTACTTGCATTTATATTTATTCAGCGTATAAATAAAAAATATTCATACAATTCTCTATATTTTTCAGATACACCGATTTTTTTACCTATGGACCTGCAACAAGCTGACTGCAAGTCTTATGGATCACACAATTTTTTTAACGCCTGATCAGTATATTTATTTTAATAAACTAAAAATGTATTAATATAAGCGTTAAACTAAAAATGAATTTATTGTAACGATTTGTATAATTTTATTTATTAATCTGGGTTGTGTTTTAATTTATATGGTCTTTTATTGTGTTTTCACATTATATGATTTGTAAGAATTTTATATTCTCAGAATTTTATTAAAATTTAATTTAAATATCTTATTTAAATTGTTTTCATTTTTTATTAATATAATAATTAATAGAATAAAAAAATATTAATTTTATTTACGTATTATTACAACAATTTCATCACACCCAAGTCACAAAGTATGGATAACTATAAGAGTTCATGCTTCGAAATATGTATTAGCTGTTCAGCATAAACAGACAGTGCCGAATACATACGAGAAAACATCAGCAATCAAAGCAAAAACTAAATCAAATATGGCCGCGGGCCCAGAAGTATAAGCACACAAGCGATAATCCTGCCACAATTTCAGAAAAGTTTTAGTAAGTGCTCATTATCACAATTAAAAAATTGGCACGCCGCGATGAGTTTGCCAACTACGGGCACAAAGGCGGAGTTGGTCGAGCGTCTGATCGCAGCACCTATAGAAGTTCGCAGCACTCTACTAAGATCAGAGTCAGAAATTTCACCACAAAAAAAAATAACGGCGAAATAGAAGACGCGGCAGCAGCACAAAAACCGTTAGAATCGTTGAGCGACGACGAAGGCCAAAGCGACGAGCTCAAAACATCTGGTGAATTACAAACTTTGCATAGCGCGTTTACATTTCACAAAAAATTGCTACAACAGCTATCGGAGCAAATTACGAAGATGAACCTGGCACAACTCAACAACGGCGGCGACACTGAAATAGACAACGGCGACGACAACGGTACTGGCAACAGTGACGACAACGGCGGCGATAGCGACAAAGTTAACAGAGGCAGAGCAGCTGTATACAGCGGAGTTAACAGCAACGTTTTTAATAATGAGAATGTAATACAGATAGAGGCGAAAACAGAGTATTCCTCTTTTTAACAGAAGGGAATAAACTTGTGGTTAAGCTCGTGGGCCCTGTCGGCCATTATTAATTACGCTTTTGTTTTGATCGCGAAGAGTGCGATGCGTGAGACAACGATTAGTTGTTGCCTTACTTCATTCCTCTTGTTGTTGTCGCAGAACTTGAGTTTCTCAATTTTCGACTTTTAGATCAATCTGCTTGCCAATGCCTTAGATATAGGGTAGTATGGGGAGGTAGTATGGACTTTATAAGAACTTTGTGCAATTGTATGGCCAAACGTGAGATACTGAAAGATGACTTCCAAAATATATATGCTTACATATTTATTTGGAATTAGGTAGATCCTTAATGACTTATTGAACAGGTTTAAAATGAATATATACTAAATTAACACTAACCATAAAATAAACGCATTTTCCATTCAGATAATTAACATGAATTGTCCCTGTATTAAAAATATATATTAATAATTTCATTGAGCTAAATTGAATATTGTAATAAAGGGTATTAAAACAACAAACACAAAAAGACGGCCCGAGGCCAGATACAGCAGGCCGTCTGCAGACGGTTTGCCAATTCCCGTTAGAATCGTTCACATGCATACACACAAAGATGCACTAGACGAGCTTAACCATACATCTGGGATGAAGCGATAGTGCACACACATACATACACAAAAAGACGCAAGACGTCTGCAGACGTTTTGCGGTCGACATAAAAATATTGTATAACACACACAAATTATTTTCTTTTAAAATTAAATAAATGTATGATTAATATATATTCATTTATATGTCAAAACCCGAATAAAATTTAAAAAAAAAAAACAAGAAAAAAGATTTTTTATTACGAGGGTTTGAGCTCGGCTCGACCGCTGCTGAAACAAAAATTCAATAAACAAAACAAAAGCAAAAATATTCGCGCGCTTTTCTTTGAATGTGTGTGTAAATTTACAAATGCATGTACATTTATACTTTGATTTTCTGACGACACAGTCGTTTAAGTGTGTAGTGAAAAGCTGCGTTGGAGGCAAAAGACTATTTCGCGTCCCCGAACAAAATGCAAGTGCGTTGTGTGAACATTTGAAAATAAACATCACTCAAATTAACACCCGCACTAGAGTCTGTGACTTGCTTTTTGGGGAGGAATGCGTCTCGAAGAAGAGATTGAAGTTAGGTTCTATGCCCACGCTGCAACTAGGTAAGTTTCAATGCATGCAAATGGCGGTGCATTCGCCAAACATGTTTCATAATTAATTATATGTGTTAGTATATGTATATACTGTGTTTTTATACCCTTAACCCATTGAAAATGGGTAAAAAGGGTATAATTGATTTGTGCAAAAGTATGTAACAGGGAGAAGGAAGCATCTCCGACCCCATAAAGTATATATATTCTTGATCAGCATCAACAGCCGAGTCGATATAGCCATGTCCGTCTGTCCGTCCGTCCGTCTGTCCGTCCGTCTGTTCGTCTGTCCGTCCGTCCGTCTGTCCGTCCGTATGTATGAACGCGTCGATCTCAGAGACTATAAGAGCTAGAGACTCCAGATTTGGTATATAAGCTCGCCTAATCCCTAGGCAGTACAAGTTTGTTTTAGATTTTCGATAACTCTTCCCGTTTCCGATATACACATGTAATCGATAACAACAAAATCTTTTCAGAAAACTTTTGGATGCAGTTTGAAAGATTAGACTAAATAATGACAATCTGTGAAAATTGTATTGAAATCGGTTGAGAAACACTGAAGATATGGAGCATTGAAATTAAGAAGGTATGCACTATACGCGTATACATACACACACTCACACATACTTGCAAGCACTGACTGTATACGTAAATTATAGGGTTAAGGGTATAGTCTAGTGGGGATTTCTCGACTCTCACAGATTGTCTTTATTTAGTCTAATCTTTCAAACTGCATCAAAAAGTTTTCTAAATTGAAGATTTTGTTGTTATCGATTACATGTGTATATCAAAACTGGCAGAGTTATCGAAAATCTAAAACATACTTGTACTGCCTACGGATTAGGCGAGCTTATATACCAAATCTGGAGTCTCTAGCTTTTATAGTCTCTGACAGACGAACAGACGAACAGACGGACAGATGGACAGACGGACGGACGGACAGACGGACATGGCTATATCGACTCGGCTGTTGATGCTGATCAAGAATATATATACTTTATGGGGTCGGAGATGCTTCCTTTTGCCTGTTACATACTTTTGCACAAATCCATTATACCCTTTTTACCCATTTTCAATGGGTTAAGGGTATAAAAAAAGCTCTTTATATGCAGAACGCATTTTCATCCAATGGACATTCTTATTCTTAATAAAACCAAATGTGCGTCCTATAATTAATGTGCAAATGAACAATGTAAGAGAATCTAGGAGTCCAAATAATAATGATTCTACATTAGTTAATTTAGAGCACAGCGACAATAACGCAAAAAAAGTCCAGTTATTAGCGAAATGCACATTTTCAACTTAATACCAAGTATGAAAATTTGAGGGTGCAGCTTG
>JAWNNV010000081.1:0-38867 GCA_035044485.1 Scaptomyza reducta
CCTTTCCATATGAAAATAGGTTTAGTTTTGACAAAGTTATAGGTTCGGAAAGTTTTAAAAAAAAGTTATAGATTCGGAAAAATTTGCTATAGTTATAGGTTCGGAAAGTTTTAACATGAATTTCGAAAAAAAAAAACATTTCCAACTATGAATGCGGTTTAATTATTGAGATCGAGCCACGACTTAAAAGCCTTTCTTTTTGAAAATCGGATCAGTTTTGACAAAGTTATAGGTTCGGAAAGTTTTGACAAAGTAATAGGTTCGGAAAAAATTGACAAAGTTATAAGTTCGGAAAGTTTTAACATGAATTAAAAAAAAAAAAAATTTCCAACTATGAATGCTGTTTAATTATTGAGATCGAGCCACGACTAAAACGCCTTTCCTTTTGAAAATCGGTTCAGTTTTGACAAAGTTATAAGTTCGGAAAGTTTTGACAAAGTTATAGGTTCGGAAAGTTTTGACATGAATTTGGAAAAAAAAAATTTTCAACTATGAATGCGGTTTAATTATTGAGATCGAGCCACGACTAAAACGCATTTCCTCTTGAAAATCTGTTCAGTTTTGACAAAGTTATAGGTTCGAAAAGTTTTGTCAAAGTTATAAGTTCGGAAAGTTTTAAAAAAGTTATAAGTTCGGAAAGTTTTGTCATAAATTTCGAAAAAAAAAACATTTCCAACTATGAATGCGGTTTAATTATTGAGATCGAGCCACGACTTAAAAGCCTTTCTTTTTGAAAATCTTATCAGTTTTGACAAAGTTATAGGTTCGGAAAGTTTTGACATGAATTTAAAAAAAAACATTTCCAACTATGAGTGCGATTTAAATGTTGAGATCGAGCCACGACTAAAACGCCTTTCCTTTTGAAAATCGGTTCAGTTTTGACAAAGTTATAAGTTCGGAAATTTTGACAAAGTTATAGGTTCGGAAGTTTTGAAAAAGTTATAGGTTCGGAAAGTTTTGACATGAATTTCGAAAAAAAAAACATTTCCAACTATGAATGCGGTTTAATTATTGAGATCGAGCCACGACTAAAACGCCTTTCCTTTTGAAAATCGGTTCAGTTTTGACAAAGTTATAGGTTCGGAAAGTTTTGAAAAAGTTATAGGTGCGGAAAGTTTTGACAAAGTTATAAATTCGGAAAGTTTTGACATGAATTTAAAAAAAAAAAAAAAAAAAACATTTCCAACTATGAATGCGGTTTAATTATTGAGATCGAGCCACGACTAAAACGCCTTTCCTTTTGAAAATCGGTTCAGTTTTGACAAAGTTATAGGTTCGGAAAGTTTTGAAAAAGTTATATGTTCGGAAAGTTTTGACAAAGTTGTTGGTTCGGCAAAATTTTATAAAGTTATAAGTTCGGAAAGATTTGACATAAATTTGGAAAAAAAAACATTTCCAACTATGAATGCGGTTTAATTATTGAGATCGAGCCACGACTAAAACGCCTTTCCTTTTGAAAATCGGTTCAGTTTTGACAAAGTTATAGGCTCGGAAAGTTTTGACAAAGTTATAGGTTCGGAAAAATTTGATAAAGCTATAAGTTCGGAAAGTTTTGTCATAAATTACGAAAAAAAAACATTTCCAACTATGAAAGCAGTATAATTATTGAGAACGAGCCGCGACTAAGACGCCTTTCCATATGAAAATAGGTTTAGTTTTGACAAAGTTATAGGTTCGGAAAGTTTTAAAAAAAAGTTATAGATTCGGAAAAATTTGCTATAGTTATAAGTTCGGAAAGTTTTGTCATAAATTTCGAAAAAAAAAAACATTTCCAACTATGAATGCGGTTTAATTATTGAGATCGAGCCACGACTTAAAAGCCTTTCTTTTTGAAAATCGTATCAGTTTTGACAAAGTTATAGGTTCGGAAAGTTTTGACAAAGTAATAGGTTCGGAAAAAATTGACAAAGTTATAAGTTCGGAAAGTTTTAACATGAATTAAAAAAAAATAAAAATTCCAACTATTATTGCTGTTTAATTATTGAGAACGAGCCACGACTAAAACGCCTTTCCTTTTGAAAATCGGTTCAGTTTTGACAAAGTTATAAGTTCGGAAAGTTTTGTCAAAGTTATAGGTTCGGAAAGTTTTGACATGAATTTGGAAAAAAAAAATTTTCAACTATGAATGCGGTTTAATTATTGAGATCGAGCCACGACTAAAACGCATTTCCTCTTGAAAATCGGTTCAGTTTTGACAAAGTTATAGGTTCGGAAAGTTTTGTCAAAGTTATAAGTTCGGAAAGTTTTAAAAAAGTTATAAGTTCGGAAAGTTTTGTCATGAATTTCGAAAAAAAAACATTTCCAACTATGAATGCGGTTTAATTATTGAGATCGAGCCACGACTTAAAAGCCTTTCTTTTTGAAAATCTTATCAGTTTTGACAAAGTTATAGGTTCGGAAAGTTTTGACATGAATTTAAAAAAAAACGTTTCCAACTATGAGTGCGATTTAAATGTTGAGATCGAGCCACGTCTAAAACGCCTTTCCTTTTGAAAATAGGTTCAGTTTTGACAAAGTTATAGGTTCGGAAAGTTTTAAAAAAAATTATAAGTTCGGAAAGTTTTGACAAAGTTATAAGTTCGGCAAGTTTTAACAAGAATTTAAAAAAAAAGCCTTTCCAACTATGAATGCGGTTTAATTATTGAGATCGAGCCACGACTAAAACGCCTTTCCTTTTGAAAATAGGTTCAGTTTTGACAAAGTTATAGGTTCGGAAAGTTTTAAAAAAAGTTATATGTTCGGAAAGTTTTGAAAAAGTTATAGGTTTGGAAAGATTTGACATGAATTTGGAAAAAAAACTTTTCCAACTACGAATGCGGTTTAATTATTGAGATCGAGCCACGACTTAAAAGCCTTTCTTTTTGAAAATCGGTTCAGTTTTGACAAAGTTATAGGCTCGGAAAGTTTTGACAAAGTTATAGGTTCGGAAAAATTTGATAAAGTTATAAGTTCGGAAAGTTTTGTCATAAATTACGAAAAAAAAACATTTCCAACTATGAAAGCAGTATAATTATTGGGAACGAGCCGCGACTAAAACGCCTTTCCATATGAAAATAGGTTTAGTTTTGACAAAGTTATTGGTTCGGAAAGTTTTAAAAAAAAGTTATAGATTCGGAAAAATTTGCTATAGTTATAAGTTCGGAAAGTTTTGTCATAAATTTCGAAAAAAAAACATTTCCAACTATGAATGCGGTTTAATTATTGAGATCGAGCCACGACTTAAAAGCCTTTCTTTTTGAAAATCGTATCAGTTTTGACAAAGTTATAGGTTCGGAAAGTTTTGACAAAGTAATAGGTTCGGAAAAAATTGACAAAGTTATAAGTTCGGAAAGTTTTAACATGAATTAAAAAAAATAAAAAATTCCAACTATTATTGCTGTTTAATTATTGAGAACGAGCCACGACTAAAACGCCTTTCCTTTTGAAAATCGGTTCAGTTTTGACAAAGTTATAAGTTCGGAAAGTTTTGTCAAAGTTATAGGTTCGGAAAGTTTTGACATGAATTTGGAAAAAAAAAATTTTCAACTATGAATGCGGTTTAATTATTGAGATCGAGCCACGACTAAAACGCATTTCCTCTTGAAAATCTTATCAGTTTTGACAAAGTTATAGGTTCGAAAAGTTTTGTCAAAGTTATAAGTTCGGAAAGTTTTAAAAAAGTTATAAGTTCGGAAAGTTTTGTCATAAATTTCGAAAAAAAAAACATTTCCAACTATGAATGCGGTTTAATTATTGAGATCGAGCCACGACTTAAAAGCCTTTCTTTTTGAAAATCTTATCAGTTTTGACAAAGTTATAGGTTCGGAAAGTTTTGACATGAATTTAAAAAAAAACGTTTCCAACTATGAGTGCGATTTAAATGTTGAGATCGAGCCACGACTAAAACGCCTTTTGTTTTGAAAATCGGTTCAGTTTTGACAAAGTTATAAGTTCGGAAATTTTGACATAGTTATAGGTTCGGAATGTTTTGTCAAAGTTATAGGTTCGGAAAGTGTTAACATGAATTTCGAAAAAAAAAAATTTCTAACTATGAATGCTGTTTAATTATTGACATCGAGCCACGACTAAAACGCCTTTCTTTTTGAAAATCGGTTCAGTTCTGACAAAGTTATAGGTTCGGAAAGTTTTGATAAAGTTATAGGTGCGGAAAGTTTTGACATAGTTATAGATTCGGAAAGTTTTGACATGAATTAAAAAAAAAAAAAAAAAAAAACATTTCCAACTATGAATGCGGTTTAATTATTGAGATCGAGCCACGACTAAAACGCCTTTCCTTTTTAAAATCGGTTCAGTTTTGTCAAAGTTAAAGGTTCGGAAAGTTTTGACATAGTTATAGGTTCGGAAAGTTTTGACAAAGTTGTTGGTTCGGCAAAATTTTATAAAGTTATAAGTTCGGAAAGTTTTGACATAAATTTGGAAAAAAAAACATTTCCAACTATGAATGCGGTTTAATTATTGAGATCGAGCCACGACTAAAACGCCTTTCCTTTTGAAAATCGGTTCAGTTTTGACAAAGTTATAGGTTCGGAAAGTTTTAAAAAAAGTTATAAGTTCGGAAAGTTTTAAAAAAGTTATAGATTCGGAAAGTTTTGACAGGAATTTCGAAAAAAAAAACATTTCCAACTATGAATGCGGTTTAATTATTGAGAACGAGCCACGACTAAAACGCCTTTCCTTTTGAAAATCGGTTCAGTTTTGACAAATTTATATGTTCGGAAAGTTTTGACAAAGTTATAGGTTCGGAAAGTATTGACATAGTTATAGGTTCGGCAAAATTTTATAAAGTTATAAGTTCGGAAAGTTTTGACATGAATTTCAAAAAAAAAAACATTTCCAACTATGAATGCGGTTTAATTATTGAGATCGAGCCACGACTTAAAAGCCTTTCTTTTTGAAAATCGGTTCAGTTTTGACAAAGTTATAGGCTCGGAAAGTTTTGACAAAGTTATAGGTTCGGAAAAATTTGATAAAGCTATAAGTTCGGAAAGTTTTGTCATAAATTACGAAAAAAAAACATTTCCAACTATGAAAGCAGTATAATTATTGAGAACGAGCCGCGACTAAGACGCCTTTCCATATGAAAATAGGTTTAGTTTTGACAAAGTTATAGGTTCGGAAAGTTTTAAAAAAAAGTTATAGATTCGGAAAAATTTGCTATAGTTATAAGTTCGGAAAGTTTTGTCATAAATTTCGAAAAAAAAAAACATTTCCAACTATGAATGCGGTTTAATTATTGAGATCGAGCCACGACTTAAAAGCCTTTCTTTTTGAAAATCGTATCAGTTTTGACAAAGTTATAGGTTCGGAAAGTTTTGACAAAGTAATAGGTTCGGAAAAAATTGACAAAGTTATAAGTTCGGAAAGTTTTAACATGAATTAAAAAAAAATAAAAATTCCAACTATTATTGCTGTTTAATTATTGAGAACGAGCCACGACTAAAACGCCTTTCCTTTTGAAAATCGGTTCAGTTTTGACAAAGTTATAAGTTCGGAAAGTTTTGTCAAAGTTATAGGTTCGGAAAGTTTTGACATGAATTTGGAAAAAAAAAATTTTCAACTATGAATGCGGTTTAATTATTGAGATCGAGCCACGACTAAAACGCATTTCCTCTTGAAAATCGGTTCAGTTTTGACAAAGTTATAGGTTCGGAAAGTTTTGTCAAAGTTATAAGTTCGGAAAGTTTTAAAAAAGTTATAAGTTCGGAAAGTTTTGTCATAAATTTCGAAAAAAAAACATTTCCAACTATGAATGCGGTTTAATTATTGAGATCGAGCCACGACTTAAAAGCCTTTCTTTTTGAAAATCTTATCAGTTTTGACAAAGTTATAGGTTCGGAAAGTTTTGACATGAATTTAAAAAAAAACGTTTCCAACTATGAGTGCGATTTAAATGTTGAGATCGAGCCACGTCTAAAACGCCTTTTGTTTTGAAAATCGGTTCAGTTTTGACAAAGTTATAGGTTCGGAATTTTTGACATAGTTATAAGTTCGGAATGTTTTGTCAAAGTTATAGGTTCGGAAAGTGTTAACATGAATTTCGAAAAAAAAAAATTTCTAACTATGAATGCTGTTTAATTATTGACATCGAGCCACGACTAAAACGCTTTTCTTTTTGAAAATCGATTCAGTTCTGACAAAGTTATAGGTTCGGAAAGTTTTGATAAAGTTATAGGTGCGGAAAGTTTTGACATAGTTATAGATTCGGAAAGTTTTGACATGAATTAAAAAAAAAAAAAAAAAAAAACATTTCCAACTATGAATGCGGTTTAATTATTGAGATCGAGCCACGACTAAAACGCCTTTCCTTTTTAAAATCGGTTCAGTTTTGACAAAGTTAAAGGTTCGGAAAGTTTTGACATAGTTATAGGTTCGGAAAGTTTTGACAAAGTTGTTGGTTCGGCAAAATTTTATAAAGTTATAAGTTCGAAAATTTTGACATAAATTTGGAAAAAAAAACATTTCCAACTATGAATGCGGTTTAATTATTGAGATCGAGCCACGACTAAAACGCATTTCCTTTTGAAAATCGGTTCAGTTTTGACAAAGTTATAGGCTCGGAAAGTTTTGACAAAGTTATAGGTTCGGAAAAATTTGATAAAGCTATAAGTTCGGAAAGTTTTGTCATAAATTACGAAAAAAAAACATTTCCAACTATGAAAGCAGTATAATTATTGAGAACGAGCCGCGACTAAGACGCCTTTCCATATGAAAATAGGTTTAGTTTTGACAAAGTTATAGGTTCGGAAAGTTTTGACAAAGTAATAGGTTCGGAAAAAATTGACAAAGTTATAAGTTCGGAAAGTTTTAACATGAATTAAAAAAAAATAAAAATTCCAACTATTATTGCTGTTTAATTATTGAGAACGAGCCACGACTAAAACGCCTTTCCTTTTGAAAATCGGTTCAGTTTTGACAAAGTTATAAGTTCGGAAAGTTTTGTCAAAGTTATAGGTTCGGAAAGTTTTGACATGAATTTGGAAAAAAAAAATTTTCAACTATGAATGCGGTTTAATTATTGAGATCGAGCCACGACTAAAACGCATTTCCTCTTGAAAATCGGTTCAGTTTTGACAAAGTTATAGGTTCGGAAAGTTTTGTCAAAGTTATAAGTTCGGAAAGTTTTAAAAAAGTTATAAGTTCGGAAAGTTTTGTCATGAATTTCGAAAAAAAAACATTTCCAACTATGAATGCGGTTTAATTATTGAGATCGAGCCACGACTTAAAAGCCTTTCTTTTTGAAAATCTTATCAGTTTTGACAAAGTTATAGGTTCGGAAAGTTTTGACATGAATTTAAAAAAAAACGTTTCCAACTATGAGTGCGATTTAAATGTTGAGATCGAGCCACGTCTAAAACGCCTTTTGTTTTGAAAATCGGTTCAGTTTTGACAAAGTTATAGGTTCGGAAATTTTGACATAGTTATAAGTTCGGAATGTTTTGTCAAAGTTATAGGTTCGGAAAGTGTTAACATGAATTTCGAAAAAAAAAAATTTCTAACTATGAATGCTGTTTAATTATTGACATCGAGCCACGACTAAAACGCTTTTCTTTTTGAAAATCGATTCAGTTCTGACAAAATTATAGGTTCGGAAAGTTTTGATAAAGTTATAGGTGCGGAAAGTTTTGACATAGTTATAGATTCGGAAAGTTTTGACATGAATTAAAAAAAAAAAAAAAAAAAAAAAACATTTCCAACTATGAATGCGGTTTAATTATTGAGATCGAGCCACGACTAAAACGCCTTTCCTTTTTAAAATCGGTTCAGTTTTGACAAAGTTAAAGGTTCGGAAAGTTTTGACATAGTTATAGGTTCGGAAAGTTTTGACAAAGTTGTTGGTTCGGCAAAATTTTATAAAGTTATAAGTTCGAAAATTTTGACATAAATTTGGAAAAAAAAAACATTTCCAACTATGAATGCGGTTTAATTATTGAGATCGAGCCACGACTAAAACGCATTTCCTTTTGAAAATCGGTTCAGTTTTGACAAAGTTATTTGTTCGGAAAGTTTTAAAAAAAGTTATAAGTTCGGAAAGTTTTGACAAAGTTATAAGTTCGGCAAGTTTTGACAAGAATTTAAAAAAAAAGCCTTTCCAACTATGAATGCGGTTAAATTATTGAGATCGAGCCACGACTAAAACGCCTTTCCTTTTGAAAATCGGTTCAGTTTTGACAAAGTTATAGGTTCTGAAAGTTTTGACATGAATTTGGAAAGAAAAAATTTCAACTATGAATGCGGTTTAATTATTGAGATCGAGCCATGACTAAAACGCATTTCCTCTTGAAAATATGTTCAGTTTTGACAAAGTTATAGGTTCGAAGAGTTTTGTCAAAGTTATAAGTTCGGAAAGTTTTAAAAAAGTTATAGGTTCGGAAAGTTTTGACAGGAATTTCGAAAAAAAAACATTTCCAACTATGAATGCGGTTTAATTATTGAGAACAAGCCACGACTTTAACGCCTTTCCTTTTGAAAATCGATTCATTTTTGACAAATTTATATGTTCGGAAAGTTTTGACAAAGTTATAGGTTCGGAAAGTATTGACATAGTTATAGGTTCGGCAAAATTTTATAAAGTTATAAGTTCGGAAAGTTTTGACATGAATTTCGAAAAAAAAAAAACATTTCCAACTATGAATGCGGTTTAATTATTGAGATCGAGCCACGACGAAAACGCCTTTCCTTTTGAAATTCTGTTCAGTTTTGACAAAGTTATTGGTTCGGAAAGTTTTAAAAAAAAGTTATATGTTCGGAAAGTTTTGACAAAGTTATAAGTTCGGCAAGTTTTAACAAGAATTTAAAAAAAAAAGCCTTTTCAACTATGAATGCGGTTAAATTATTGATATTGAGCCACGACTTAAAAGCCTTTCTTTTTGAAAATCGGGTCAGTTTTGACAAAGTTATAGGTTCGGAAAGTTTTGACAAAGTAATAGGTTCGGAAAAAATTGACAAAGTTATAAGTTCGGAAAGTTTTAACAAGAATTTAAAAAAAAAAGCCTTTCCAACTATGAATGCGGTTTAATTATTGAGATCGAGCCACGACTTAAAAGCCTTTCTTTTTGAAAATCGGTTCAGTTTTGACAAAGTTATAGGCTCGGAAAGTTTTGACAAAGTTATAGGTTCGGAAAAATTTGATAAAGTTATAAGTTCGGAAAGTTTTGTCATAAATTACGAAAAAAAAACATTTCCAACTATGAAAGCAGTATAATTATTGAGAACGAGCCACGACTAAAACGCCTTTCCATTTGAAAATAGGTTTAGTTTTGACAAAGTTATTGGTTCGGAAAGTTTTAAAAAAAAGTTATAGATTCGGAAAAATTTGCTATAGTTATAAGTTCGGAAAGTTTTGTCATAAATTTCGAAAAAAAAAAAACATTTCTAACTATGAATGCGGTTTAATTATTGAGATCGAGCCACGACTTAAAAGCCTTTCTTTTTGAAAATCTTATCAGTTTTGACAAAGTTATAGGTTCGGAAAGTTTTGACATGAATTTAAAAAAAAACGTTTCCAACTATGAGTGCGATTTAAATGTTGAGATCGAGCCACGTCTAAAACGCCTTTTGTTTTGAAAATCGGTTCAGTTTTGACAAAGTTATAGGTTCGGAATTTTTGACATAGTTATAAGTTCGGAATGTTTTGTCAAAGTTATAGGTTCGGAAAGTGTTAACATGAATTTCGAAAAAAAAAAATTTCTAACTATGAATGCTGTTTAATTATTGACATCGAGCCACGACTAAAACGCTTTTCTTTTTGAAAATCGATTCAGTTCTGACAAAGTTATAGGTTCGGAAAGTTTTGATAAAGTTATAGGTGCGGAAAGTTTTGACATAGTTATAGATTCGGAAAGTTTTGACATGAATTAAAAAAAAAAAAAAAAAAAACATTTCCAACTATGAATGCGGTTTAATTATTGAGATCGAGCCACGACTAAAACGCCTTTCCTTTTTAAAATCGGTTCAGTTTTGACAAAGTTAAAGGTTCGGAAAGTTTTGACATAGTTATAGGTTCGGAAAGTTTTGACAAAGTTGTTGGTTCGGCAAAATTTTATAAAGTTATAAGTTCGAAAATTTTGACATAAATTTGGAAAAAAAAACATTTCCAACTATGAATGCGGTTTAATTATTGAGATCGAGCCACGACTAAAACGCATTTCCTTTTGAAAATCGGTTCAGTTTTGACAAAGTTATAGGCTCGGAAAGTTTTGACAAAGTTATAGGTTCGGAAAAATTTGATAAAGCTATAAGTTCGGAAAGTTTTGTCATAAATTACGAAAAAAAAACATTTCCAACTATGAAAGCAGTATAATTATTGAGAACGAGCCGCGACTAAGACGCCTTTCCATATGAAAATAGGTTTAGTTTTGACAAAGTTATAGGTTCGGAAAGTTTTGACAAAGTAATAGGTTCGGAAAAAATTGACAAAGTTATAAGTTCGGAAAGTTTTAACATGAATTAAAAAAAAATAAAAATTCCAACTATTATTGCTGTTTAATTATTGAGAACGAGCCACGACTAAAACGCCTTTCCTTTTGAAAATCGGTTCAGTTTTGACAAAGTTATAAGTTCGGAAAGTTTTGTCAAAGTTATAGGTTCGGAAAGTTTTGACATGAATTTGGAAAAAAAAAATTTTCAACTATGAATGCGGTTTAATTATTGAGATCGAGCCACGACTAAAACGCATTTCCTCTTGAAAATCGGTTCAGTTTTGACAAAGTTATAGGTTCGGAAAGTTTTGTCAAAGTTATAAGTTCGGAAAGTTTTAAAAAAGTTATAAGTTCGGAAAGTTTTGTCATGAATTTCGAAAAAAAAACATTTCCAACTATGAATGCGGTTTAATTATTGAGATCGAGCCACGACTTAAAAGCCTTTCTTTTTGAAAATCTTATCAGTTTTGACAAAGTTATAGGTTCGGAAAGTTTTGACATGAATTTAAAAAAAAACGTTTCCAACTATGAGTGCGATTTAAATGTTGAGATCGAGCCACGTCTAAAACGCCTTTTGTTTTGAAAATCGGTTCAGTTTTGACAAAGTTATAGGTTCGGAAATTTTGACATAGTTATAAGTTCGGAATGTTTTGTCAAAGTTATAGGTTCGGAAAGTGTTAACATGAATTTCGAAAAAAAAAAATTTCTAACTATGAATGCTGTTTAATTATTGACATCGAGCCACGACTAAAACGCTTTTCTTTTTGAAAATCGATTCAGTTCTGACAAAATTATAGGTTCGGAAAGTTTTGATAAAGTTATAGGTGCGGAAAGTTTTGACATAGTTATAGATTCGGAAAGTTTTGACATGAATTAAAAAAAAAAAAAAAAAAAACATTTCCAACTATGAATGCGGTTTAATTATTGAGATCGAGCCACGACTAAAACGCCTTTCCTTTTTAAAATCGGTTCAGTTTTGACAAAGTTAAAGGTTCGGAAAGTTTTGACATAGTTATAGGTTCGGAAAGTTTTGACAAAGTTGTTGGTTCGGCAAAATTTTATAAAGTTATAAGTTCGAAAATTTTGACATAAATTTGGAAAAAAAAACATTTCCAACTATGAATGCGGTTTAATTATTGAGATCGAGCCACGACTAAAACGCATTTCCTTTTGAAAATCGGTTCAGTTTTGACAAAGTTATTTGTTCGGAAAGTTTTAAAAAAAGTTATAAGTTCGGAAAGTTTTGACAAAGTTATAAGTTCGGCAAGTTTTAACAAGAATTTAAAAAAAAAAGCCTTTCCAACTATGAATGCGGTTAAATTATTGAGATCGAGCCACGACTAAAACGCCTTTCCTTTTGAAAATCGGTTCAGTTTTGACAAAGTTATAGGTTCTGAAAGTTTTGACATGAATTTGGAAAGAAAAAATTTTCAACTATGAATGCGGTTTAATTATTGAGATCGAGCCATGACTAAAACGCATTTCCTCTTGAAAATATGTTCAGTTTTGACAAAGTTATAGGTTCGAAGAGTTTTGTCAAAGTTATAAGTTCGGAAAGTTTTAAAAAAGTTATAGGTTCGGAAAGTTTTGACAGGAATTTCGAAAAAAAAAACATTTCCAACTATGAATGCGGTTTAATTATTGAGAACAAGCCACGACTTTAACGCCTTTCCTTTTGAAAATCGATTCATTTTTGACAAATTTATATGTTCGGAAAGTTTTGACAAAGTTATAGGTTCGGAAAGTATTGACATAGTTATAGGTTCGGCAAAATTTTATAAAGTTATAAGTTCGGAAAGTTTTGACATGAATTTCGAAAAAAAAAAAACATTTCCAACTATGAATGCGGTTTAATTATTGAGATCGAGCCACGACGAAAACGCCTTTCCTTTTGAAATTCTGTTCAGTTTTGACAAAGTTATTGGTTCGGAAAGTTTTAAAAAAAAGTTATATGTTCGGAAAGTTTTGACAAAGTTATAAGTTCGGCAAGTTTTAACAAGAATTTAAAAAAAAAAGCCTTTTCAACTATGAATGCGGTTAAATTATTGATATTGAGCCACGACTTAAAAGCCTTTCTTTTTGAAAATCGGGTCAGTTTTGACAAAGTTATAGGTTCGGAAAGTTTTGACAAAGTAATAGGTTCGGAAAAAATTGACAAAGTTATAAGTTCGGAAAGTTTTAACAAGAATTTAAAAAAAAAAGCCTTTCCAACTATGAATGCGGTTTAATTATTGAGATCGAGCCACGACTTAAAAGCCTTTCTTTTTGAAAATCGGTTCAGTTTTGACAAAGTTATAGGCTCGGAAAGTTTTGACAAAGTTATAGGTTCGGAAAAATTTGATAAAGTTATAAGTTCGGAAAGTTTTGTCATAAATTACGAAAAAAAAACATTTCCAACTATGAAAGCAGTATAATTATTGAGAACGAGCCACGACTAAAACGCCTTTCCATTTGAAAATAGGTTTAGTTTTGACAAAGTTATTGGTTCGGAAAGTTTTAAAAAAAAGTTATAGATTCGGAAAAATTTGCTATAGTTATAAGTTCGGAAAGTTTTGTCATAAATTTCGAAAAAAAAAAACATTTCTAACTATGAATGCGGTTTAATTATTGAGATCGAGCCACGACTTAAAAGCCTTTCTTTTTGAAAATCGTATCAGTTTTGACAAAGTTATAGGTTCGGAAAGTTTTGACAAAGTAATAGGTTCGGAAAAAATTGACAAAGTTATAAGTTCGGAAAGTTTTGTCATAAATTACGAAAAAAAAACATTTCCAATTATGAAAGCAGTATAATTATTGAGAACGAGCCACGACTAAAACGCCTTTCCATTTGAAAATAGGTTTAGTTTTGACAAAGTTATTGGTTCGGAAAGTTTTAAAAAAAAGTTATAGATTCGGAAAAATTTGCTATAGTTATAAGTTCGGAAAGTTTTGTCATAAATTTCGAAAAAAAAAAAATATTTCCAACTATGAATGCGGTTTAATTATTGAGATCGAGCCACGACTAAAACGCCTTTCCTTTTGAAAATCGGTTCAGTTTTGACAGAAATATAAGTTCGGAAAGTTTTGTCAAAGTTATAGGTTCGGAAAGTTTTGACATGAATTTGGAAAAAAAAATTTTCAACTATGAATGCAGTTTAATTATTGAGATCGAGCCACGACTAAAACGCCTTTCCTCTTGAAAATCGGTTCAGTTTTGACAAAGTTATAGGTTCGGAAAGTTTTGTCAAAGTTATAAGTTCGGAAAGTTTTAAAAAAGTTATAAGTTCGGAAAGTTTTGTCATAAATTTCGAAAAAAAAAACATTTCCAACTATGAATGGGGTTTAATTATTGAGATCGAGCCACGACTTAAAAGCCTTTCTTTTTGAAAATCTTATCAGTTTTGACAAAGTTATAGGTTCGGAAAGTTTTGACATGAATTTAAAAAAAAACGTTTCCAACTATAATGCGATTTAAATGTTGAGATCGAGCCACGACTAAAACGCCTTTTGTTTTGAAAATCGGTTCAGTTTTGACAAAGTTATAGGTTCGGAAATTTTGACATAGTTATAGGTTCGGAATGTTTTGTCAAAGTTATAGGTTCGGAAAGTGTTAACATGAATTTCGAAAAGTAAAAAATTTCTAACTATGAATGCTGTTTAATTATTGACATCGAGCCACGACTAAAACGCCTTTCTTTTTGAAAATCGGTTCAGTTCTGACAAAGTTATAGGTTCGGAAAGTTTTGACAAAGTTATAGGTGCGGAAAGTTTTGACATAGTTATAGATTCGGAAAGTTTTGACATGAATTAAAAAAAAAAAAAAAAAAAACATTTCTCACTATGAATGCGGTTTAATTATTGAGATCGAGCCACGACTAAAACGCCTTTCCTTTTGAAAATCAGTTCAGTTTTGACAAAGTTATAGGCTCGGAAAGTTTTGACAAAGTTATAGGTGCGGAAAGTTTTTGCATTGTTATAGATTCGGAAGATTTTGACATGAATTAAAAAAAAAAAAAAAAAAAAAATACATTTCCCACTATGAATGCGGTTTAATTATTGAGATCGAGCCACGACTAAAACGCCATTCTTTTTGAAAAACGGTTCAGTTCTGACAAAGTTATAGGTTCGGAAAGTTTTGACAAAGTTATAGGTTCGGAAAGTTTTGACAAAGTTATAGGTTCGGAAAGTTTTGACAAAGTTATAGGTTCGGAAAGTTTTGACATAGTTATAGGTTCGGAAAGTTTTGACAAAGTTGTTGGTACGGCAAAATTTTATAAAGTTATAAGTTCGGAAAGTTTTGACATGAAGTAAAAAAAAAAAAAAAAAAAACATTTCCCACTATGAATGCGGTTTAATTATTGAGATCGAGCCACGACTAAAACGCCTTTCCTTTTGAAAATCAGTTCAGTTTTGACAAAGTTATAGGCTCGGAAAGTTTTGACAAAGTTATAGGTGCGGAAAGTTTTTACATTGTCATAGATTCGGAAAGTTTTGACATGAATTAAAAAAAAAAAAAAAAAAAATACATTTCCCACTATGAATGCTGTTTAATTATTGACATCGAGCCACGACTAAAACGCCTTTCTTTTTGAAAATCGGTTCAGTTCTGACAAAGTTATATGTTCGGAAAGTTTTGACAAAGTTATAGGTGCGGAAAGTTTTGACATAGTTATAGATTCGGAAAGTTTTGACATGAATTAAAAAAAAAACATTTCCAATTATGAAAGCAGTATAATTATTGAGAACGAGCCACGACTAAAACGCCTTTCCATTTGAAAATAGGTTTAGTTTTGACAAAGTTATTGGTTCGGAAAGTTTTAAAAAAAAGTTATAGATTCGGAAAAATTTGCTATAGTTATAAGTTCGGAAAGTTTTGTCATAAATTTCGAAAAAAAAACAAGTAAGAAGGCTCTAGTCGAGAAATCCCGACTAGACTATACCCTTAACCCTATAATTTACGCATACAGGCAGTGCTTGCAAGTATGTGTGAGTGTCTGTATGTATACGCGTATAGGGTATACCTTCTTAATTTCAATACTCCATATCTCCAGTGTTTCTCAGCCGATTTCAATAAAATTTTCACAGATTGTCTTTATTTAGTCTAATCTTTCAAACTGCATCAAAAAGTAAGATAAATTGAAGATTTTGTTGTTATCGATTACATGTGTATATCGGAAACGGGAAGAGTTATCGAAAATCTAAAACAAACTTGTACTGCCTAGGGATTAGGCGAGCTTCTGACCAAATCTGGAGTCTCTAGCTCTTATAGTCTCTGAGATCGACGCGTTCATACATACGGACGGACGGACGGACGGACGGACAGACGGACATAGCTATATCGACTCGGCTGTTGATGCTGATAGAATATATATACTTTATGGGGTCGGAGATGCTTCCTTCTGCCTGTTACATACTTTTGCACAAATCCATTTTACCCTTTTTACCCATTTTCAATGGGTTACGGGTATAAAAAACATTTCCAACTATGAATGCGGTTTAATTATTGAGATCGAGCCACGACTTAAAAGCCTTTCTTTTTGAAAATCGTATCAGTTTTGACAAAGTTATAGGTTCGGAAAGTTTTAACAAGAATTTAAAAAAAAAGCCTTTCCAACTATGAATGCGGTTAAATTATTGATATCGAGCCACGACTTAAAAGCCTTTCTTTTTGAAAATCGGGTCAGTTTTGACAAAGTTATAGGTTCGGAAAGTTTTGACAAAGTAATAGGTTCGGAAAAAATTGACAAAGTTATAAGTTCGGAAAGTTTTAACATGAATTTAAAAAAAAAAAATATTTCCAACTATGAATGCTGTTTAATTATTGAGATCGAGCCACGACTAAAACGCATTTCCTCTTGAAAATCGGTTCAGTTTTGACAAAGTTATAGGTTCGGAAAGTTTTGTCAATGTTATAAGTTCGGAAAGTTTTTAAAAAGTTATAGGTTCGGAAAGTTTTGACAGGAATTTCGAAAAAACCAACATTTCCAATTATGAATGCGGTTTAATTATTGAGATCGAGCCACGACTTTAACGCCTTGCCTTTTGAAAATCGGTTAATTTTTGACAAAGTTATATGTTCGGAAAGTTTTGACAACGTTATAGGTTCGGAAAAAATTAACAAAGTTATAGGTTCGCAAAGTTTTGACATGAATTTAAAAAAAAACATTTCCAACTATGAGTGCGATTTAAATGTTGAGATCGAGCCACGACTAAAACGCCTTTTGTTTTGAAAATCGGTTCAGTTTTGACAAAGTTATAGGTTCGGAAAGTTTTGACATAGTTATAGGTTCGGAATGTTTTGTCAAAGTTATAGGTTCGGAAAGTTTTAACATGAATTTCGAAAAAAAAAACATTTCTAACTATGAATGCTGTTTAATTATTGACATCGAGCCACGACTAAAACGCCTTTCCTTTTGAAAATCGGTTCAGTTTTGACAAAGTTATAGGTTTGGAAAGTTTTGACAAAGTTATAGGTTCGAAAAGTTATAACATGAATTTTTAAAAAAAAGCATTTACAACTATGAACGTGGTTAAATTATTGAGATCGAGCCACAACTAAAACGCCTTTCCTTTTGAAAATCGATTCATTTTTGACAAAGTTATATGTTCGGAAAGTTTTGACAAAGTAATAGGTGCGCGAAAGTTTTAACATAGTTATAGATTCGGAAAGTTTTGACATGAATTAAAAAAAAAAAAACATTTCCAACTATGAATGCGGTTTAATTATTGAGATCAAGCCACGACTAAAACGCTTTTCCTCTTGAAAATCGTTTCAGTTTTGACAAAGTTATAGGTTTGGAAAGTTTTGACATAGTTATAGGTTCGGCAAAATTTTATAAAGTTATAAGTTCGGAAAGTTTTGTAATGAATTTCGAAAAAAAAAAAACATTTCCAACTATGAAAACAGTATAATTATTGAGAACGAGCCACGACTAAAACGCTTTTCCTTTTGAAAATCGGTTAAGTTTTGACAAAGTTATAAGTTCGGAAAGTTTTGACAAAGTTGTAGGTTCGGCAAAATTTTATAAAGTTATAAGTTCGGAAAGTTTTGCCATAAATTTCGAAAAAAAAAACATTTCCAACTATGAATGCGGTTTAATTATTGAGATCGAGCCACGACTAAAACGCCTTTCTTTTTGAAAATCGGTTCAGTTTTGACAAAGTTCTAGGCTCGGAAAGTTTTGACAAAGTTATAGGTTCGGAAAAATTTGATAAAGTTATAAGTTCGGAAAGTTTTGTCATAAATTTCGAAAAAAAAACATTTCCAACTATGAAAGCAATATAATTATTGAGAACGAGCCACGACTAAAACGCCTTTCCTTTTGAAAATCGGTTCAGTTTTCACAAAGTTATAGGTTCGGAAAGTTTTAAAAAAGTTATAAGTTCGGAAATTTTTAAAAAAGTTATAGGTTCGGAAAGTTTTGACAGGAAGTTCGCAAAAAAACATTTCCAACTATGAAAGCAATATAATTATTGAGAACGAGCCACGACTAAAACGCCTTTTTTTTGAAAATCGGTTCAGTTTTGACAAAGTTATAGGTTCTGAAAGTTTTGACATGAATTTGGAAAGAAAAAATTTTCAACTATGAATGCGGTTTAATTATTGAGATCGAGCCACGACTAAAACGCATTTCCTCTTGAAAATCGGTTCAGTTTTGACAAAGTTATAAGTTCGGCAAGTTTTGTCATAAATTTCGAAAAAAAACATTTCCAACTATCAAAACAATATAATTATTGAGAACGAGCCACGACTAAAACGCCTTTCCTTTTGAAAATCGGTTCAGTTTTGACAAAGTTATAGGCTCGGAAAGTTTTGACAAAGTTGTAGGTGCGGAAAGTTTTGACAAAGTTATAAGTTCGGAAAGTTTTAAAAAAGTTATAGGTTCGGAAAGTTTTGACAGGAATTTCGAAAAAAAAAACATTTCCAACTATGAATGCGGTTTAATTATTGAGATCGAGCCACGACTAAAACGCCTTTCCTGTTGAAAATCGGTTCAGTTTTGACAAAGTTATAGGTTCGGAAAGTTTTGACAAAGTTATAGGTTCGGAAAAATTTGATAAAGTTATAAGTTCGGAAAGTTTTGTCATAAATTTCGAAAAAAAACATTTCCAACTATCAAAGCAATATAATTATTGAGAACGAGCCACGACTAAAACGCCTTTCCTTTTGAAAATCGGTTCAGTTTTGACAAAGTTATAAGTTCGGAAAGTTTTGACAAAGTTATAGGTTCTGAAAGTTTTGACATGAATTTGGAAAGAAAAAATTTTCAACTATGAATGCGGTTTAATTATTGAGATCGAGCCACGACTAAAACGCATTTCCTCTTGAAAATATGTTCAGTTTTGACAAAGTTATAGGTTCTGAAAGTTTTGACATGAATTTGGAAAGAAAAAATTTTCAACTATGAATGCGGTTTAATTATTGAGATCGAGCCACGACTAAAACGCATTTCCTCTTGAAAATATGTTCAGTTTTGACAAAGTTATAGTTTCGAAAAGTTTTGTCAAAGTTATAAGTTCGGAAAGTTTTAAAAAAGTTATAGGTTCGGAAAGTTTTGACAGGAATTTCGAAAAAAAAAAACATTTCCAACTATGAATGCGGTTTAATTATTGAGAGCAAGCCACGACTTTAACGGCTTTCCCTTTGAAAATCGATTAATTTTTGACAAATTTATATATTCGGAAAGTTTTGACAAAGTTATAGGTTCGGAAAGTATTGACATAGTTATAGGTTCGGCAAAATTTTATAAAGTTATAAGTTCGGAAAGTTTTGACATGAATTTCGAAAAAAAAAAACATTTCCAACTATGAATGCGGTTTAATTATTGAGATCGAGCCACGACGAAAACGCCTTTCCTTTTGAAAATCTGTTCAGTTTTGACAAAGTTATTGGTTCGGAAAGTTTTAAAAAAAAGTTATATGTTCGGAAAGTTTTGACAAAGTTATAAAATCGGCAAGTTTTAACAAGAATTTAAAAAAAAAGCCTTTCCAACTATGAATGCGGTTAAATTATTGATATCGAGCCACGACTTAAAAGCCTTTCTTTTTGAAAATCGGGTCAGTTTTGACAAAGTTATAGGTTCGGAAAGTTTTGACAAAGTAATAGGTTCGGAAAAAATTGACAAAGTTATAAGTTCGGAAAGTTTTAACATGAATTTAAAAAAAAAAATATTTCCAACTATGAATGCTGTTTAATTATTGAGATCGAGCCACGACTAAAACGCATTTCCTCTTGAAAATCGGTTCAGTTTTGACAAAGATAGGTTCGGAAAGTTTTGTCAAAGTTATAAGTTCGGAAAGTTTTAAAGTTATAGGTTCGTTGACAGGAATTTCGAAAAAACCAACATTTCCAATTATGAATGCGGTTTAATTATTGAGAACAAGCCACGACTTTAACGCCTTGCCTTTTGAAAATCGGTTAATTTTTGTCAAAGTTATATGTTCGGAAAGTTTTGACAACGTTATAGGTTCGGAAAAAATTAACAAAGTTATAGGTTCGCAAAGTTTTGACATGAATTTTAAAAAAAACATTTCCAACTATGAGAGCGATTTAAATGTTGAGATCGAGCCACGACTAAAACGCCTTTTGTTTTGAAAATCGGTTCAGTTTTGACAAAGTTATAGGTTCGGAAAGTTTTGACATAGTTATAGGTTCGGAATGTTTTGTCAAAGTTATAGGTTCGGAAAGTTTTAACATGAATTTCGAAAAAAAAAACATTTCTAACTATGAATGCTGTTTAATTATTGACATCGAGCCACGACTAAAACGCCTTTCCTTTTGAAAATCGGTTCAGTTTTGACAAAGTTATAGGTTTGGAAAGTTTTGACAAAGTTATAGGTTCGAAAAGTTATAACATGAATTTTAAAAAAAAAGCATTTACAACTATGAATGTGGTTAAATTATTGAGATCGAGCCACAACTAAAACGCCTTTCCTTTTGAAAATCGATTCATTTTTGACAAAGTTATATGTTCGGAAAGTTTTGACAAAGTAATAGGTGCGCGAAAGTTTTAACATAGTTATAGATTCGGAAAGTTTTGACATGAATTAAAAAAAAAAAAACATTTCCAACTATGAATGCGGTTTAATTATTGAGATCGAGCCACGACTAAAACGCCTTTCTTTTTGAAAATCGGTTCAGTTTTGACAAAGTTCTAGGCTCGGAAAGTTTTGACAAAGTTATAGGTTCGGAAAAATTTGATAAAGTTATAAGTTCGGAAAGTTTTGTCATAAATTTCGAACAAAAAACATTTCCAACTATGAAAGCAATATAATTATTGATAACGAGCCACGACTAAAACGCCTTTCCTTTTGAAAATCGGTTTAGTTTTCACAAAGTTATAGGTTCGGAAAGTTTTAAAAAAGTTATAAGTTCGGAAATTTTTAAAAAAGTTATAGGTTCGGAAAGTTTTGACAGGAAGTTCGCAAAAAAACATTTCCAACTATGAATGCGGTTTAATTATTAAGATCGAGCCACGACTAAAACGCATTTCCTTTTGAAAATCGGTTCAGTTTTGACAAAGTTATAGGTTCGGAAAGTTTTAAAAAAGTTATAAGTTCGGAAATTTTTAAAAAAGTTATAGGTTCGGAAAGTTTTGACAGGAAGTTCGCAAAAAAACATTTCCAACTATGAATGCGGTTTAATTATTGAGAACAAGCCACGACTTTAACGCCTTTTGTTTTGAAAATCGGTTCAGATTTGACAAAGTTATAAGTTCGGAAAGTTTTGACAAAGTTATAGGTTCTGAAAGTTTTGACATGAATTTGGAAAGAAAAAATTTTCAACTATGAATGCGCTTTAATTATTGAGATCGAGCCACGACTAAAACGCATTTCCTCTTGAAAATCGGTTCAGTTTTGACAAAGTTATAAGTTCGGCAAGTTTTAACAAGAATTTAAAAAAAAAGCCTTTCCAACTATGAATGCGGTTAAATTTTTGAGATCGAGCCACGACTAAAACGCCTTTCTTTTTGAAAATCGGTTCAGTTTTGACAAAGTTATAGGCTCGGAAAGTTTTGACAAAGTTATAGGTTCGGAAAAATTTGATAAAGTTATAAGTTCGGAAAGTTTTGTCATAAATTTCGAAAAAAAACATTCCCAACTATCAAAGCAATATAATTATTGAGAACGAGCCACGACTAAAACGCCTTTCCTTTTGAAAATCGGTTCAGTTTTGACAAATTTATATATTCGGAAAGTTTTGACAAAGTTATAGGTTCGGAAAGATTTGACAAAGTAATAGGTTCGGAAAAAATTGACAAAGTTATAAGTTCGGAAAGTTTTAACATGAATTTAAAAAAAAAAAATATTTCCAACTATGAATGCTGTTTAATTATTGAGATCGAGCCACGACTAAAACGCATTTCCTCTTGAAAATCGGTTTAGTTTTGACAAAGTTATAGGTTCGGAAAGTTTTGTCAAAGTTATAAGTTCGGAAAGTTTTAAAAAAGTTATAGGTTCGGAAAGTTTTGACAGGAATTTCGAAAAAACCAACATTTCCAATTATGAATGCGGTTTAATTATTGAGAACAAGCCACGACTTTAACGCCTTGCCTTTTGAAAATCGGTTAATTTTTGACAAAGTTATATGTTCGGAAAGTTTTGACAACGTTATAGGTTCGGAAAAAATTAACAAAGTTATAGGTTCGCAAAGTTTTGACATGAATTTAAAAAAAAACATTTCCAACTATGAGTGCGATTTAAATGTTGAGATCGAGCCACAACTAAGACGCCTTTTGTTTTGAAAATCGGTTCAGTTTTGACAAAGTTATAGGTTCGGAAAGTTTTGACATAGTTATAGGTTCGGAATGTTTTGTCAAAGTTATAGGTTCGGAAAGTTTTAACATGAATTTCGAAAAAAAAAACATTTCCAACTATGAATGCGGTTTAATTATTGAGATCGAGCCACGACTAAAACGCCTTTCTTTTTGAAAATCGGTTCAGTTTTGACAAAGTTCTAGGCTCGGAAAGTTTTGACAAAGTTATAGGTTCGGAAAAATTTGATAAAGTTATAAGTTCGGAAAGTTTTGACATGAATTTCGAAAAAAAAAAACATTTCCAACTATGAAAACAGTATAATTATTGAGAACGAGCCACGACTAAAACGCTTTTCCTTTTGAAAATCGGTTAAGTTTTGACAAAGTTATAAGTTCGGAAAGTTTTGACAAAGTTGTAGGTTCGGCAAAATTTTATAAAGGTATAAGTTCGGAAAGTTTTGCCATAAATTTCGAAAAAAAAAACATTTCCAACTATGAATGCGGTTTAATTATTGAGATCGAGCCACGACTAAAACGCCTTTCTTTTTGAAAATCGGTTCAGTTTTGACAAAGTTCTAGGCTCGGAAAGTTTTGACAAAGTTATAGGTTCGGAAAAATTTGATAAAGTTATAGTTCGGAAAGTTTTGTCATAAATTTCGAAAAAAAAACATTTCCAACTATGAAAGCAATATAATTATTGAGAACGAGCCACAACTAAAACGCCTTTCCTTTTGAAAATCGATTCATTTTTGACAAAGTTATATGTTCGGAAAGTTTTGACAAAGTAATAGGTGCGCGAAAGTTTTAACATAGTTATAGATTCGGAAAGTTTTGACATGAATTAAAAAAAAAAAAACATTTCCAACTATGAATGCGGTTTAATTATTGAGATCGAGCCACGACTAAAACGCCTTTCTTTTTGAAAATCGGTTCAGTTTTGACAAAGTTCTAGGCTCGGAAAGTTTTGACAAAGTTATAGGTTCGGAAAAATTTGATAAAGTTATAAGTTCGGAAAGTTTTGTCATAAATTTCGAAAAAAAAACATTTCCAACTATGAAAGCAATATAATTATTGAGAACGAGCCACGACTAAAACGCCTTTCCTTTTGAAAATCGGTTCAGTTTTCACAAAGTTATAGGTTCGGAAAGTTTTAAAAAAGTTATAAGTTCGGAAATTTTTAAA
The DNA here is from genome assembly GCA_035044485.1 of Scaptomyza reducta. Taxonomy (NCBI): domain Eukaryota; kingdom Metazoa; phylum Arthropoda; class Insecta; order Diptera; family Drosophilidae; genus Scaptomyza; species Scaptomyza reducta. The sequence goes on from JAWNNV010000081.1 coordinate 23,336, forward strand.
AAAGTTATAGGTTCGGAAAGTTTTGCCAGGAAGTTCGCAAAAAAACATTTCCAACTATGAATGCGGTTTAATTATTGAGAACAAGCCACGACTTTAACGCCTTTTGTTTTGAAAATCGGTTCAGATTTGACAAAGTTATAAGTTCGGAAAGTTTTGACAAAGTTATAGGTTCTGAAAGTTTTGACATGAATTTGGAAAGAAAAAATTTTCAACTATGAATGCGCTTTAATTATTGAGATCGAGCCACGACTAAAACGCATTTCCTCTTGAAAATCGGTTCAGTTTTGACAAAGTTATAAGTTCGGCAAGTTTTGTCAAAAATTTCGAAAAAAAAACATTTCCAACTATGAATGCGGTTTAATTATTGAGATCGAGCCACGACTAAAACGCATTTCCTTTTGAAAATCGGTTCAGTTTTGACAAAGTTATAGGTTCGGAAAGTTTTAAAAAAGTTATAAGTTCGGAAATTTTTAAAAAAGTTATAGGTTCGGAAAGTTTTGACATGAAGTTCGAAAAAAAACATATCCAACTATGAATGCGGTTTAATTATTGAGATCAAGCCACGACTAAAACGCCTTTTGTTTTGAAAATCGGTTCAGATTTGACAAAGTTATAAGTTCGGAAAGTTTTGACAAAGTTATAGGTTCTGAAAGTTTTGACATGAATTTGGAAAGAAAAAATTTTCAACTATGAATGCGGTTTAATTATTGAGATCGAGCCACGACTAAAACGCCATTCCTCTTGAAAATCGGCTTAGTTTTGACAAAGTTATAGGTTCGGAAAGTTTTGTCAAAGTTATAAGTTCGGAAAGTTTTAAAAAAGTTATAGGTTCGGAAAGTTTTGACAGGAATTTCGAAAAAACAAACATTTCCAATTATGAATGCGGTTAAATTATTGAGATCAAGCCACGACTAAAACGCCTTTCCTTTTGAAAATCGGTTTATTTTTGACAAAGTTATATGTTCGGAAAGTTTTGACAACGGTATAGGTTCGGAAAAAATTAACAAAGTTATAGGTTCGCAAAGTTTTGACATGAATTTAAAAAAAAAACATTTCCAACTATGAGTGCGATTTAAATATTGAGATCGAGCCACGACTAAAACGCCTTTTGTTTTGAAAATCGGTTCAGTTTTGACAAAGTTATAGGTTCGGAAAGTTTTGACATAGTTATAGGTTCGGAAAGTTTTGACAAAGTTATAGGTTCGGAAAGTTTTGACATGAATTTCGAAAAAAAAAACATTTCTAACTATGAATGCTGTTTAATTATTGACATCGAGCCACGACTAAAACGCCTTTCCTTTTGAAAATCGGTTCAGTTTTGACAAAGTTATAGGTTTGGAAAGTTTTGACAAAGTTATAGGTTCGAAAAGTTATAACATGAATTTTTAAAAAAAAGCATTTACAACTATGAATGTGGTTAAATTATTGAGATCGAGCCACAACTAAAACGCCTTTCCTTTTGAAAATCGATTCATTTTTGACAAAGTTATATGTTCGGAAAGTTTTGACAAAGTAATAGGTGCGCGAAAGTTTTGACATAGTTATAGATTCGGAAAGTTTTGACATGAATTTAAAAAAAAAAAACATTTCCAACTATGAATGCGGTTTAATTATTGAGATCAAGCCACGACTAAAACGCTTTTCCTCTTGAAAATCGGTTCAGTTTTGACAAAGTTATAGGTTTGGAAAGTTTTGACATAGTTATAGGTCGGCAAAATTTTATAAAGTTATAAGTTCGGAAAGTTTTGACATGAATTTCGAAAAAAAAAAAACATTTCCAACTATGAAAACAGTATAATTGTTGAAAACGAGCCACGACTAAAACGCTTTTCCTTTTGAAAATCGGTTAAGTTTTGACAAAGTTATAAGTTCGGAAAGTTTTGACAAAGTTGTAGGTTCGGCAAAATTTTATAAAGTTATAAGTTCGGAAAGTTTTGCCATAAATTTCGAAAAAAAAAACATTTCCAACTATGAATGCCGTTTAATTATTGAGATCGAGCCACGACTAAAACGCCTTTCCTTTTGAAAATCGGTTCAGTTTTGACAAAGTTCTAGGCTCGGAAAGTTTTGACAAAGTTATAGGTTCGGAAAAATTTGATAAAGTTATAAGTTCGGAAAGTTTTGTCATAAATTTCGAAAAAAAAACATTTCCAACTATGAAAGCAATATAATTATTGAGAACGAGCCACGACTAAAACGCCTTTACTTTTGAAAATCGGTTCAGTTTTGACAAAGTTATAGGCTCGGAAAGTTTTGACAAAGTTATAGGCTCGGAAAAATTTGATAATGTTATAAGTTCGGAAAGTTTTAACAAGAAATTAAAAAAAAAGCCTTTCCAACTGTGAATGCGGTTAAATTATTAAGATCGAGCCACGACTAAAACGCATTTCCTCTTGAAAATCGGTTCAGTTTTGACAAAGTTATAAGTTCGGCAAGTTTTAACAAGAATTTAAAAAAAAAGCCTTTCCAACTATGAATGCGGTTAAATTTTTGAGATCGAGCCACGACTAAAACGCCTTTCTTTTTGAAAATCGGTTCAGTTTTGACAAAGTTATAGGCTCGGAAAGTTTTGACAAAGTTATAGGTTCGGAAAAATTTGATAAAGTTATAAGTTCGGAAAGTTTTGTCATAAATTTCGAAAAAAAAACATTCCCAACTATCAAAGCAATATAATTATTGAGAACGAGCCACGACTAAAACGCCTTTCCTTTTGAAAATCGGTTCAGTTTTGACAAATTTATATATTCGGAAAGTTTTGACAAAGTTATAGGTTCGGAAAGTTTTGACATAGTTATAGATTCGGAAAGTTTTGACATGAATTAAAAAAAAAAAACATTTCCAACTATGAATGCGGTTTAATTATTGAGATCAAGCCACGACTAAAACGCTTTTCCTCTTGAAAATCGGTTCAGTTTTGACAAAGTTATAGGTTTGGAAAGTTTTGACATAGTTATAGGTCGGCAAAATTTTATAAAGTTATAAGTTCGGAAAGTTTTGACATGAATTTCGAAAAAAAAAAACATTTCCAACTATGAAAACAGTATAATTATTGAGAACGAGCCACGACTAAAACGCTTTTCCTTTTGAAAATCGGTTAAGTTTTGACAAAGTTATAAGTTCGGAAAGTTTTGACAAAGTTGTAGGTTCGGCAAAATTTTATAAAGTTATAAGTTCGAAAAGTTTTGCCATAAATTTCGAAAAAAAAACATTTCCAACTATGAATGCGGTTTAATTATTGAGATCGAGCCACGACTAAAACGCCTTTCCTTTTGAAAATCGGTTCAGTTTTGACAAAGTTCTAGGCTCGGAAAGTTTTGACAGAGTTATAGGTTCGGAAAAATTTGATAAAGTTATAAGTTCGGAAAGTTTTGTCATAAATTTCGAAAAAAAAACATTTCCAACTATGAAAGCAATATAATTATTGAGAACGAGCCACGACTAAAACGACTTTCCTTTTGAAAATCGGTTCAGTTTTCACAAAGTTATAGGTTCGGAAAGTTTTAAAAAGTTATAAGTTCGGAAATTTTTAAAAAAGTTATAGGTTCGGAAAGTTTTGACAGGAAGTTCGCAAAAAAACATTTCCAACTATGAATGCGGTTTAATTATTAAGATCGAGCCACGACTAAAACGCATTTCCTTTTGAAAATCGGTTCAGTTTTGACAAAGTTATAGGTTCGGAAAGTTTTAAAAAAGTTATAAGTTCGGAAATTTTTAAAAAAGTTATAGGTTCGGAAAGTTTTGACAGGAAGTTCGCAAAAAAACATTTCCAACTATGAATGCGGTTTAATTATTGAGAACAAGCCACGACTACTTCACGCCTTTTGTTTGAAAATCGGTTCAGATTTGACAAAGTTATAGGTTCTGAAAGTTTTGACATGAATTTGGAAAGAAAAAATTTCCAACTATGAAAGCAATATAATTATTGAGAACGAGCCACGACTAAAACGCCTTTCCTTTTGAAAATCGGTTCAGTTTTCACAAAGTTATAGGTTCGGAAAGTTTTAAAAAGTTATAAGTTCGGAAATTTTTAAAAAAGTTATAGGTTCGGAAAGTTTTGACAGGAAGTTCGCAAAAAAACATTTCCAACTATGAATGCGGTTTAATTATTAAGATCGAGCCACGACTAAAACGCATTTCCTTTTGAAAATCGGTTCAGTTTTGACAAAGTTATAGGTTCGGAAAGTTTTAAAAAAGTTATAGGTTCGGAAATTTTTAAAAAAGTTATAGGTTCAGAAAGTTTTGACAGGAAGTTCGCAAAAAAACATTTCCAACTATGAATGCGGTTTAATTATTGAGAACAAGCCACGACTTTCACGCCTTTTGTTTTGAAAATCGGTTCAGATTTGACAAAGTTATAGGTTCTGAAAGTTTTGACATGAATTTGAAAGAAAAAATTTTCAACTATGAATGGGGTTTAATTATTGAGATCGAGCCACGACTAAAACGCCTTTCCTTTTGCAAATCGGTTCAGTTTTGACAAAGTTATAGGTTCGGAAAGTTTTGACATATTTATAGGTTTGGAAAGTTTTGACAAAGTTATAGGTTCGGAAAGTTTTAACATGAATTTCGAAAGAAAAACATTTCCAACTATGAATGCGGCTTAATTATTGAGATCGAGCCACGACTAAAACGCCTTTCCTTTTGAAAATCGGTTCAGTTTTGAAAAAGTAATATGTTCGGAAAGTTTTGACATAGTTATAGGTTCGGAAAGTTTTGACATATTATATGTTCGGTAAGTTTTGAATGAATTTCGAAAAAAAAACTAATTTCCAACTATGAATGCGGTTTAATTATTGAGATCGACCCACGACGAAAACGCCTTTCCTTTTGAAAATCGGTTCAGTTTTGAAAAAGTTATATGTTTGGAAAGTTTTGACATAGTTATAGGTTCGGAAAGTTTTGACAAAGTTATAGGTTCGGAAAGTTTTAACATAAATTTCGAAAAAAAAAACATTTCCAACTATGAATGCGGTTTAATTATTGAGATCGAGCCACGACTAAAACGCCTTTCCTTTTGAAAATCGGTTCAGTTTTGACAAAGTTATAGGTTCGGAAAGTTTTGACATAGTTATAGGTTCGGAAAGTTTTGACACGAATTTCGGAAAAAAAATACATTTGCAACTATGAATTCGGTTTAATTATTGAGATTCAGCCACGAATAAAACGCCTTTCCTTTTGAAAATCGGTTCAGTTTTGACAAAGTTATAGGTTCTGAAAGTTTTGACATATTTATATGTTCGGAAAGTTTTGACATGAATTTCGAAAAAAAAACATTTGCAACTATGAATGCGGTTTAATTATTGAGATTGAGCCACGACTAAAACGCCTTTTCTCTTGCAAATCGGTTTAGTTTTGACAAAGTTATAGGTTCGGAAAGTTTTAAAAAAGTTATAAGTTCGGAAATTTTTAAAAAAGTTATAGGTTCGGAAAGTTTTGACAGGAAGTTCGCAAAAAAACATTTCCAACTATGAATGCGGTTTAATTATTAAGATCGAGCCACGACTAAAACGCATTTCCTTTTGAAAATCGGTTCAGTTTTGACAAAGTTATAGGTTCGGAAAGTTTTAAAAAAGTTATAAGTTCGGAAATTTTTAAAAAAGTTATAGGTACGGAAAGTTTTGACAGGAAGTTCGCAAAAAAACATTTCCAACTATGAATGCGGTTTAATTATTGAGAACAAGCCACGACTTTAACGCCTTTTGTTTTGAAAATCGGTTCAGATTTGACAAAGTTATAAGTTCGGAAAGTTTTGACAAAGTTATAGGTTCTGAAAGTTTTGACATGAATTTGGAAAGAAAAAATTTTCAACTATGAATGCGCTTTAATTATTGAGATCGAGCCACGACTAAAACGCATTTCCTCTTGAAAATCGGTTCAGTTTTGACAAAGTTATAAGTTCGGCAAGTTTTGTCAAAAATTTCGAAAAAAAAAACATTTCCAACTATGAAAGCAATATAATTATTGAGAACGAGCCACGACTAAAACGCCTTTACTTTTGAAAATCGGTTCAGTTTTGACAAAGTTATAGGCTCGGAAAGTTTTGACAAAGTTATAGGCTCGGAAAAATTTGATAATGTTATAAGTTCGGAAAGTTTTAACAAGAAATTAAAAAAAAAGCCTTTCCAACTATGAATGCGGTTAAATTATTGAGATCGAGCCACGACTAAAACGCATTTCCTCTTGAAAATCGGTTCAGTTTTGACAAAGTTATAAGTTCGGCAAGTTTTAACAAGAATTTAAAAAAAAAGCCTTTCCAACTATGAATGCGGTTAAATTTTTGAGATCGAGCCACGACTAAAACGCCTTTCTTTTTGAAAATCGGTTCAGTTTTGACAAAGTTATAGGCTCGGAAAGTTTTGACAAAGTTATAGGTTCGGAAAAATTTGATAAAGTTATAAGTTCGGAAAGTTTTGTCATAAATTTCGAAAAAAAACATTCCCAACTATCAAAGCAATATAATTATTGAGAACGAGCCACGACTAAAACGCCTTTCCTTTTGAAAATCGGTTCAGTTTTGACAAATTTATATATTCGGAAAGTTTTGACAAAGTTATAGGTTCGGAAAGTTTTGACAAAGTAATAGGTTCGGAAAAAATTGACAAAGTTATAAGTTCGGAAAGTTTTAACATGAATTTAAAAAAAAAATATTTCCAACTATGAATGCTGTTTAATTATTGAGATCGAGCCACGACTAAAACGCATTTCCTCTTGAAAATCGGTTTAGTTTTGACAAAGTTATAGGTTCGGAAAGTTTTGTCAAAGTTATAAGTTCGGAAAGTTTTAAAAAAGTTATAGGTTCGGAAAGTTTTGACAGGAATTTCGAAAAAACCAACATTTCCAATTATGAATGCGGTTTAATTATTGAGAACAAGCCACGACTTTAACGCCTTGCCTTTTGAAAATCGGTTAATTTTTGACAAAGTTATATGTTCGGAAAGTTTTGACAACGTTATAGGTTCGGAAAAAATTAACAAAGTTATAGGTTCGCAAAGTTTTGACATGAATTTAAAAAAAAACATTTCCAACTATGAGTGCGATTTAAATGTTGAGATCGAGCCACGACTAAGACGCCTTTTGTTTTGAAAATCGGTTCAGTTTTGACAAAGTTATAGGTTCGGAAAGTTTTGACATAGTTATAGGTTCGGAATGTTTTGTCAAAGTTATAGGTTCGGAAAGTTTTAACATGAATTTCGAAAAAAAAAACATTTCTAACTATGAATGCTGTTTAATTATTGACATCGAGCCACGACTAAAACGCCTTTCCTTTTGAAAATCGGTTCAGTTTTGACAAAGTTATAGGTGCGCGAAAGTTTTGACATAGTTATAGATTCGAAAAGTTTTGACATGAATTAAAAAAAAAAAAAACATTTCCAACTATGAATGCGGTTTAATTATTGAGATCGAGCCACGACTAAAACGCCTTTCTTTTTGAAAATCGGTTCAGTTTTGACAAAGTTCTAGGCTCGGAAAGTTTTGACAAAGTTATAGGTTCGGAAAAATTTGATAAAGTTATAAGTTCGGAAAGTTTTGACATGAATTTCGAAAAAAAAAAACATTTCCAACTATGAAAACAGTATAATTATTGAGATCGAGCCACGACTAAAACGCCTTTCCTTTTGAAAATCGGTTCAGTTTTGACAAAGTTATAGGTTCGGAAAGTTTTGACATAGTTATAGGTTCGGAAAATTATGACATGAATTTCGAAAAAAAAAAAACATTTGAAACTATGAATGCGGTTTAATTATTGAGATCGAGCCACGACTAAAACGCCTTTCCTTTTGAAAATCGGTTCAGTTTTGACAATGTTATAGGTTCGGAGAGTTTTGACATAGTTATAGGTTCGGAAAGTTTTGACAAAGTTATAGGTTCGGAAAGTTTTAACATAAATTTCGAAAAAAAAAACATTTCCAACTATGAATGCGGTTTAATTATTGGGATCAAGCCACGACTAAAACGCATTTCCTTTTGAAAATCGGTTAAGTTTTGACAAAGTTATAAGTTCGGAAAGTTTTGACACAGTTAAAGGTTCGGAAAAAATTGACAAAGTTATAGGTTCGGAAAGTTTTAACATGAATTTCGAAAAAAAAAAATCATTTCCAACTATGAATGCTTTTTAATTATTGAGGTCGAGCCACGACTAAAACGCCTTTCTTTTTGAAAATCGGTTCAGTTTTGACAAAGTTATAGGTTCGGAAAGTTTTGACATAGTTATAGGTTCGGAAAGTTTTAACAAAGTTATAGGTTCGGAAAGTTTTGACATAAATTTCGAAAAAAAAAAACATTTCCAACTATGAATGCGGGTATAATTATTGAGATCGAGCCACGACTAAAACGCCTTTCCTTTTGAAAATCGGTTCAGTTTTCACAAAGTTATAGGTTCGGAAAGTTTTGAAAAAGTTATAGTTCGGAAATTTTTAAAAAAGTTATAGGTTCGGAAAGTTTTGACAGGAATTTCGAAAAAAAAACATTTCCAACTATGAATGCGGTTTAATTATTGAGATCGAGCCACGACTAAAACGCCTTTCCTTTTGAAAATCGGTTCAGTTTTGACAAAGTTATAGGTTCGGAAAGTTTTAAAAAAGTTATAAGTTCGGAAATTTTTAAAAAAGTTATAGGTTCGGAAAGTTTTGACATGAATTTCGAAAAAAAAAACATTTCCAACTATGAATGCGGTTTAATTATTGAGATCAAGCCACGACTAAAACGCCTTTCCTTTTGAAAATCGGTTCAGATTTGACAAAGTTATAAGTTCGGAAAGTTTTGACAAAGTTATAGGTTCGGAAAGTTTTGACATGAATTTGGAAAAAAAAAAATTTTCAACTATGAATGCGGTTTAATTATTGAGATCGAGCCACGACTAAAACGCATTTCCTCTTGAAAATCGGTTCAGTTTTGACAAAGTTATAGGTTCGGAAAGTTTTGACATAGTTATAGATTCGGAAAGTTTTGACATGAATTCAAAAAAAAAAACATTTCCAACTATGAATGCGGTTTAATTATTGAGATCAAGCCACGACTAAAACGCCTTTCCTTTTGAAAATCGGTTCAGTTTTGACAAAGTTATAGGTTCGGAAAGTTTTGACATAAGTTATAGGTCGGAAAAATTTTATAAAGTTATAAGTTCGGAAAGTTTTGACATGAATTTCGAAAAAAAAAACATTTCCAACTATGAATACAGTTTAATTATTGAGAACGAGCCACGACTAAAACGCCTTTCCTTTTGAAAATCGGTTAAGTTTTGACAAAGTTATAGGTTCGGAAAGTTTTGACAAAGTTATAGGTTCGGCAAAATTTTATAAAGTTATAAGTTCGGAAAGTTTTGGCATAAATTTCGAAAAAAAAACATTTCCAACTATGAATGCGGTTTAATTATTGAGATCGAGCCACGACTAAAACGCCTTTCCTTTTGAAAATCGGTTCAGTTTTGACAAAGTTATAGGTTCGGAAAGTTTTGACATAGTTATAGGTTCGGAAAGTTTTGACAAAGTTATAGGTTCGGAAAGTTTTAACATGAATTTCGAAAAAAAAAACATTTCCAACTATGAATGCGGTTTAATTATTGAGATCGAGCCACGACTAAAACGCCTTTCCTTTTGAAAATCGGTTCAGTTTTGACAAAGTTATAGGTTCGGAAAGTTTTGACATAGTTATAGGTTCGGAAAGTTTTGACAAAGTTATAGGTTCGGAAAGTTTTAACATGAATTTCGAAAAAAAAAAATCATTTCCAACTATGAATGCGGTTTAATTATTGAGATCGAGCCACGACTAAAACGCCTTTCCTTTTGAAAATCGGTTCAGTTTTGACAAAGTTATAGGTTCTGAAGTTTTGACAATTTATAGGTTGAAAGTTTTGACATGAATTTCGAAAAAAAAACATTTGCAACTATGAATGCGGTTTAATTATTGAGATCGAGCCACGACTAAAACGCCTTTCCTTTTGAAAATCGGTTCAGTTTTGACATAGTTATAGGTTCGGAAAGTTTTGACAAAGTTATAGGTTCGGAAAGTTTTAACATAAATTTCGAAAAAAAAACATATTCTCACCTATGAATGCGGTTTAATTATTGAGATCGAGCCACGACTAAAACGCCTTTCTTTTTGAAAATCGGTTCAGTTTTGACAAAGTTATAGGTTCTGAAAGTTTTGACAAATTTATAGGTTCGGAAAGTTTTGACATGAATTTCGAAAAAAAAAACATTTGCAACTATGAATGAGGTTTAATTATTGAGATCGAGCCACGACTAAAACGCCTTTCCTTTTGAAAATCGGTTCAGTTTTGACAAAGTTATAGGTTCGGAAAGTTTTGACAAAGTTATAGGTTCGGAAAGTTTTAACATAAATTTCGAAAAAAAAAACATTTCCAACTATGAATTCGGTTTAATTATTGAGATCGAGCCACGACTAAAACGCCTTTCCTTTTGAAAATCGGTTTAGTTTTGACAAAGTTATAGGTTCGGAAAGTTTTAACATAAATTTCGAAAAAAAAAACATTTCCAACTATGAATGCGGTTTAATTATTGAGATCGAGCCACGACTAAAACGCCTTTCCTTTTGAAAATCGGTTCAGTTTTGACAAAGTTATAGGTTCGGAAAGTTTTGACATAGTTATAGGTTCGGAAAGTTTTGACAAAGTTATAGGTTCGGAAAGTTTTGACATAAATTTCGAAAAAAAAAACATTTCCAACTATGAATTCGGTTTAATTATTGAGATCGAGCCACGACTAAAACGCCTTTCCTTTTGAAAATCGGTTCAGTTTTGACAAAGTTATAGGTTCGGAAAGTTTTGACAAAATTTCGAAAAAAAAACATTTCCAACTATGAATGCGGTTTAATTATTGAAGATCGAGCCACGACTAAAACGCCTTTCCTTTTGAAAATCGGTTCAGTTTTGACAAAAGTTATAGGTTCGGAAAGTTTTACATAGTTAAAGGTTCGGAAAAATTGACAAAGTTATAGGTTCGGAAAGTTTTACATGAATTTCGAAAAAAAAAACATTTCTAACTATGAATGCGGTTTAATTATTGAAAGATCGAGCCACGACTAAAACGCCTTTCCTTTTGAAAATCGGTTCAGTTTTGACAAAGTTTAGGTTCGGAAAGTTTTGACATAGTTATAGGTTCGGAAAGTTTTGACAAAGTTATAGGTTCGGAAAGTTTTAACATGAATTTCGAAAAAAAAAACATTTCCAACTATGAATGCGGTTTAATTATTGAGATCGAGCCACGACTAAAACGCCTTTCCTTTTGAAAATCGGTTCAGTTTTGACAAAGTTATATGTTCGGAGAGTTTTGACATAGTTAAAGGTTCGGAAAGTTTTGACAAAGTTATAGGTTCGGAAAGTTTTAACATAAATTTCGAAAAAAAAACATTTCCAACTATGAATTCGGTTTAATTATTGAGATCGAGCCACGACTAAAACGCCTTTCCTTTTGAAAATCGGTTCAGTTTTGACAAAGTTATAGGTTCGGAAAGATTTGACATAGTTATAGGTTCGGAAAGTTTTGACATGAATTTCGAAAAAAAAAACATTTCCAACTATGAATGCGGTTTAATTATTGAGATCGAGCCACGACTAAAACGCCTTTCCTTTTGAAAATCGGTTCAGTTTTGACAAAGTTATAGGTTCGGAGAGTTTTGACATAGTTATAGGTTCGGAAAGTTTTGACAAAGTTATAGGTTCGGAAAGTTTTAACATAAATTTCGAAAAAAAAAACATTTCCAACTATGAATGCGGTTTAATTATTGAGATCGAGCCACGACTAAAACGCCTTTCCTTTTGAAAATCGGTTCAGTTTTGACAAAGTTATAGGTTCGGAAAGTTTTGACAAGTTAAAGGTTCGGAAAAATAGACATGAATTTCGAAAAAAAAAAACATTTGCAACTATGAATGCGGTTTAATTATTGAGATCGAGCCACGACTAAAACGCCTTTCCTTTTGAAAATCGGTTCAGTTTTGACAATGTTATAGGTTCGGAGAGTTTTGACATAGTTATAGGTTCGGAAAGTTTTGACAAAGTTATAGGTTCGGAAAGTTTTAACATAAATTTCGAAAAAAAAAAACATTTCCAACTATGAATGCGGTTTAATTATTGAGATCAAGCCACGACTAAAACGCATTTCCTTTTGAAAATCGGTTAAGTTTTGACAAAGTTATAGGTTCGGAAAGTTTTGACACAGTTAAAGGTTCGGAAAAAATTGACAAAGTTATAGGTTCGGAAAGTTTTAACATGAATTTCGAAAAAAAAAAAATCATTTCCAACTATGAATGCGGTTTAATTATTGAGATCGAGCCACGACTAAAACGCCTTTCCTTTTGAAAATCGGTTCAGTTTTGACAAAGTTATAGGTTCGGAAAGTTTTGACATAGTTATAGGTTCGGAAAGTTTTGACAAAGTTATAGGTTCGGAAAGTTTTGACATGAATTTCGAAAAAAAAAACATTTCTAACTATGAATGCGGTTTAATTATTGAGATCGAGCCACGACTAAAACGCCTTTCTTTTTGAAAATCGGTTCAGTTTTGACAAAGTTATAGGTTCTGAAAGTTTTGACATATTTATAGGTTCGGAAAGTTTTAACATGAATTTCGAAAAAAAAAACATGTGCAACTATGAATGCGGTTTAATTATTGAGATCGAGCCACGACTAAAACGCCTTTCCTTTTGAAAATCGGTTCAGTTTTGACAAAGTTATAGGTTCGGAAAGTTTTGACATATTTATAGGTTCGGAAAGTTTTGACATGAATTTCGAAAAAAAAACATTTCCAACTATGAATGCGGTTTAATTATTGAGATCGAGCCACGACTAAAACGCCTTTCTTTTTGAAAATCGGTTCAGTTTTGACAAAGTTATAGGTTCGGAAAGTTTTAACATAAATTTCGAAAAAAAAAACATTTCCAACTATGAATGCGGTTTAATTATTGAGATCGAGCCACGACTAAAACGCCTTTCCTTTTGAAAATCGGTTCAGTTTTGACAAAGTTATAGGTTCGGAAAATTTTGACACAGTTAAAGGTTCGGAAAAAATTGACTAGTTATAGTTTCGGAAAGTTTTGACATGAATTTCGAAAAAAAAAACATTTCCAACTATGAATGCGGTTTAATTATTGAGATCGAGCCACGACTAAAACGCCTTTCCTTTTGAAAATCGGTTCAGTTTTGACATAGTTATAGGTTCGGAAAGTTTTAACATAAATTTCGAAAAAAAAAACATATCTAACTATGAATTCGGCTTAATTATTGAGATCGAGCCACGACTAAAACGCCTTTCCTTTTGAAAATCGGTTCAGTTTTGACAAAGTTATAGGTTCGGAAAGTTTTGACAAAGTTATAGGTTCGGAAAAAATTGACAAAGTTATAGGTTCAGAAAGTTTTACAATGAATTTCGAAAAAAAGAACATATCTAACTATGAATGCGGTTTAATTATTGAGATCGAGCCACGACTACTACGCCTTTCCTTGTGCAAATCGGTTCAGTTTTGACAAAGTTATATGTTCGGAAAGTTTTGACATAGTTATAGGTTCGGAAAGTTTTGACAAAGTTATAGGTTCGGAATGTTTTAACATGAATTTCGAAAAAAAAAAACATATCTAACTATGAATGCGGTTTAATTATTGAGATCGAGCCACTTCCTTTTGAAATTCGGTTCAGTTTTGACAAAGTTATATGTTCGGAGAGTTTTGACATAGTTAAAGGTTCGGAAAGTTTTGACAAAGTTATAGGTTCGGAAAGTTTTAACATGAATTTCGAAAAAATAAAATATTTCCAACTATGAATTCGTTTTAATTATTGAGATCGAGCCACGACTAAAACGCCTTTCCTTTTGAAAATCGGTTTAGTTTTGACAAAGTTATAGGTTCCGAATGATTTGACATATTTATAGGTTCGGAAAGTTTTGACATGAATTTCGAAAAAAAAAAACATTTGCAACTATGAATGCGGTTTAATTATTGAGATCGAGCCACGACTAAAACGCCTTTCCTTTTGAAAATCGGTTCAGTTTTGACAATGTTATAGGTTCGGAGAGTTTTGACATAGTTATAGGTTCGGAAAGTTTTGACAAAGTTATAGGTTCGGAAAGTTTTAACATAAATTTCGAAAAAAAAAACATTTCCAACTATGAATGCGGTTTAATTATTGAGATCAAGCCACGACTAAAACGCATTTCCTTTTGAAAATCGGTTAAGTTTTGACAAAGTTATAAGTTCGGAAAGTTTTGACACAGTTAAAGGTTCGGAAAAAATTGACAAAGTTATAGGTTCGGAAAGTTTTAACATGAATTTCGAAAAAAAAAAATCATTTCCAACTATGAATGCTTTTTAATTATTGAGGTCGAGCCACGACTAAAACGCCTTTCTTTTTGAAAATCGGTTCAGTTTTGACAAAGTTATAGGTTCGGAAAGTTTTGACATAGTTATAGGTTCGGAAAGTTTTAACATAAATTTCGAAAAAAAAAACATTTCCAACTATGAATGCGGTTTAATTATTGAGATCGAGCCACGACTAAAACGCCTTTCCTTTTGAAAATCGGTTCAGTTTTGACAAAGTTATAGGTTCGGAAAGTTTTGACATAGTTATAGGTTCGGAAAGTTTTGACAAAGTTATAGGTTCGGAAAGTTTTACCATGAATTTCGAAAAAAAAAACATTTCCAACTATGAATGCGGTTTAATTATTGAGATCGAGCCACGACTAAAACGCCTTTCCTTTTGAAAATCGGTTCAGTTTTGACAAAGTTATAGGTTCGGAAAGTTTTGACACAGTTAAAGGTTCGGAAAAAATTGACAAAGTTATAGTTTCGGAAAGTTTTGACATGAATTTCGAAAAAAAAAAACATTTCCAACTATGAATGCGGTTTAATTATTGAGATCGAGCCACGACTAAAACGCCTTTCCTTTTGAAAATCGGTTCAGTTTTGACAAAGTTATAGGTTCGGAAAGTTTTGACACAGTTAAAGGTTCGGAAAGATTCTGACAAACTTATAGGTTCGGGAAGTTTTACAATGAATTTCGAAAAAAAGAACATATCCAACTATGAATGCGGTTTAATTATTGAGATCGAGCCACGACTACAACGCCTTTCCTTTTGCAAATCGGTTCAGTTTTGACAAAGTTATAGGTTCGGAAAGTTTTGACATAGTTATAGATTCGGAAAGTTTTGACAAAGTTATAAGTTCGGAATGTTTTAACATGAATTTCGAAAAAAAAAACATATCTAACTATGAATGCGGTTTAATTATTGAGATCGAGCCACGACTAAAACGCCTTTCCTTTTGAAAATCGGTTCAGTTTTGACAAAGTTATAGGTTCGGAAAGTTTTGACATAGTTATAGGTTCGGAAAAAATTGACAAAGTTATAGGTTCGAAAGTTTTACATGAATTTCGAAAAAAAAAACATTTCAAACTATGAATGCGGTTTAATTATTGAGATCGAGCCACGACTAAAACGCCTTTCCTTTTGAAAATCCGTTCAGTTTTGACAAAGTTATAGGTTCGGAAAGTTAGCAATACGTACTCAACCAAATACACAAAACATA
>JAWNNV010000082.1:0-51357 GCA_035044485.1 Scaptomyza reducta
GTTTTAGTCGTGGCTCGATCTCAATAATTAAACCGCATTCATAGTTGGAAATGTTTTTTTTTTCGAAATTCATGTTAAACCTTTCCGAACCTATAACTTTGTCAAAACTTTCCGAACCTATAACTATGTCAAAACTTTCCAAACATATAACTTTATCAAAACTGAACCGATTTTCAAAAGGAAAGGCGTTTTAGTCGTGGCTCGATCTCAATAATTAAACCGCATTCATAGTTGGAAATGTTTTTTTTTTCGAAATTCATGTTAAAACTTTCCGAACCTATAACTTTGTCAAAACTTTCCGAACCTATAAATTTGTCAAAACTGAACCGATTTTCAAAAGGAAAGGCGTTTTAGTCGTGGCTCGATCTCAATAATTAAACCGCATTCATAGTTGGAAATGTTTTTTTTTTCGAAATTCATGTTAAACTTTCCGAACCTATAACTTGTCAAAACTTTCCGAACACTATAACTTTGTCAAAACTGAACCGATTTTCAAAAGGAAAGGCGTTTTAGTCGTGGCTAAATCTCAATAATTAAACCGAATTCATAGTTGGAAATGTTTTTTTTTTCGAAATTTATGTTAAAATTTTCCGAACCTATAACTTTATCAAAACTGAACCGATTTTCAAAAGGAAAGGCGTTTTAGTCGTGGCTCGATCTCAATAATTAAACCGCATTCATAGTTGGAAATGTTTTTTTTTCGAAATTCAAGTTAAAACTTTCCGAACCTATAACTTTGTCAAAATTTCCGAACCTATAAATTTGTCAAAACTGAACCGATTTTCAAAAGGAAAGGCGTTTTAGTCGTGGCTCGATCTCAATAATTAAACCGCATTCATAGTTGAAAATGTTTTTTTTTTTCTAAATTCATGTTAAAACTTTCCAAACCTATAACTTTGTCAAAACTTTCCGAACCTATAACTATGTCAAAACTGAACCGATTTTCAAAAGGAAAGGCGTATTAGTCGTGGCTCGATCTCAATAATTAAACAGAATTCATAGTTGCAAATGTTTTTTATTTATTTCGAAATTCATATTAAAACTTTCCGAACCTGTAACTTTGTCAAAACTTAATCGATCTTTAAAAGGAAAGGCGTTTTAGTCGTTGCTCGCTCTCAATAATTAAACCGCATTCATAGTTGGAAATGTTTTTTTTTTATTTCGAAATTCATGTTAAAACTTTCCGAACCTGTAACTTTGTCAAAACTTTCCGAACCTATAACTATGTCAAAACTTTCCGAACATATAACTTTGTCAAAACTGAACCGATTTTCAAAAGGAAAGGCGTTTTAGTCGTGGCTCGATCTCAATAATTAAACCGCATTCATAATTGAAAATGTTTTTTTTTTTTGAAATTCATGTTAAAACTTTCCGAACCTATAACTTTGTCAAAACTTTCCGAACCTATAACTTTGTCAAAACTTTCCGAACATATAACTTTGTCAAAACTGAACCGATTTTCAAAAGGAAAGGCGTTTTAGTCGTGGCTCGATCTCAATAATTAAACCGCATTCATAGTTGGAAATGTTTTTTTTTTTTTAAATTCATGTTAAATTTTTCCAAACCTATAACTTTGTCAAAACTTTCCGAACCTATAACTATGTCAAAACTGAACCGATTTTCAAAAGGAAAGGCGTATTAGTGGTGGCTCGATCTCAATAATTAAACAGAATTCATAGTTGAAAATGTTTTTTTTTCGAAATTTATGTTCAAAATTTCCGAACCTATAACTTTATCAAAACTTTCCGAACCTATAACTATGACAAAACTTTCCGAACCTATAACTTTGTCAAAACTGAATCGATCTTTAAAAGGAAAGGCGTTTTAGTCGTTGCTCGCTCTCAATAATTAAACCGCATTCATACTTGGAAATGTTTTTTTTTGTATTTCGAAATTCATATTAAAACTTTCCGAACCTGTAACTTTGTCAAAACTTTCCGAACCTATAACTATGTCAAAACTTTCCGAACATATAACTTTGTCAAAACTGAACCGATTTTCAAAAGGAAAGGCGTTTTAGTCGTGGCTCGATCTCACTAATTAAACCGCATTCATAATTGAAAATGTTTTTTTTTTTTAATTCATGGAGAGGCGTTTTAGTCGTGGCTAGATCTCAATAATTAAACCGAATTCATAGTTGGAATTGTTTTTTTTTCGAAATTTAAGTTAAAACTTTCGAACCTATAACTTTATCAAAACTGAACCGATTTTCAAAAGGAAGGGCGTTGTAGTCGTGGCATGATCTCAATAATTAAACCGCATTCATAATTGGAAATGTTGTTTTTTTCGAAATTCATGTTAAACCTTTCCGAACCTATAACTTTGTCAAAACTTTCCGAACCTATAACTATGTCAAAACTTTCCAAACATATAACTTTATCAAAACTGAACCGATTTTCAAAAGGAAGGGCGTTGTAGTCGTGGCTCGATCTCAATAATTAAACCGCATTCATAGTTGGAAATGTTTTTTTTTTCGAAATTCAAGTTAAAACTTTCCGAACCTATAACTTTGTCAAAACTTTCCGAACCTCTAAATTTGTCAAAACTGAACCGATTTTCAAAAGGAAAGGCGTTTTAGTCGTGGCTCGTTCTTAATAATTAAACCGCATTCATAATTGGAAATGTTTTTTTTTTCGAAATTCATGTTAAATCTTTCCGAACCTATAAATTTGTCAAAACTTTCCGAAGCTATAACTATGTCAAAACTTTCCGAACCTATAACTTTATCAAAACTAAACCGATTTTCAAAAGGAAAGGATTTTTAGTCATGGCTCAATCTCAATATTTAAACCGCATTCATAGTTGGAAATGTTTTTTTTTTCGAAATTCATGTTAAAACATTCCGAACCTATAACTTTGTCAAAACTTTCCGAATCTATTACTTTGTCAAAACTGAACCGATTTTCAAAAGGAAAGGCGTTTTAGTCGTGGCTCAATCTCAATAATTAAATCGCATTCATAGTTGGAAAGGTTTTTTTTTCGAAATTCATGTCAAAATTTTCCGAACCTATAACTTTGTCAAAACTGAACCGATTTTCAAAAGAAAATGCGTTTTAGTCGTGGCTTGATCTCAATAATTAAACCGCATTCATAGTTGGAAATGTTTTTTTTTTTTTCGAAATTTATGACAAAACTTTTAATTTTATCACATTTTTACAAACCTATAACTTTGTCAAAACTTTCCGAACCTAAACCTTTGTCAAAACTGAACCGATTTTCAAAAGGAAATCCGTATTAGTCGTGGCTCGATCTCAATAATTAAACAGAATTCATAGTTGCAAATGTTTTTTATTGTATTTCGAAATTCATATTAAAACTTTCCGAATCTGTAACTTTGTCAAAACTTAATCGATCTTTAAAAGGAAAGGCGTTTTAGTCGTTGCTCGCTCTCAATAATTAAACAGAATTCATAGTTGAAAATTTTTTTTTTCGAAATTTATGTTCAAAATTTCCGAACCTATAACTTTATCAAAACTTTCCGAACCTATAACCATGACAAATCTTTCCGAACCTATAACTTTGTCAAACTGAATCGATCTTTAAAAGGAAAGGCGTTTTAGTCGTTGCTCGCTCTCAATAATTAAACCGCATTCATACTTGGAAATGTTTTTTTTTGTATTTCGAAATTCATATTAAAACTTTCCGAACCTGTAACTTTGTCAAAACTTTCCGAACCTATAACTATGTCAAAACTTTCCGAACATATAACTTTGTCAAAACTGAACCGATTTTCAAAAGGAAGGGCGTTGTAGTCGTGGCTCGATCTCAATAATTAAACCGCATTCATAGTTGGAAATGTTTTTTTTTCGAGATTCAAGTTAAAACTTTCCGAACCTATAACTTTGTCAAAACTTTCCGAACCTATAAATTTGTCAAAACTGAACCGATTTTCAAAAGGAAAGGCGTTTTAGTCGTGGCTCGATCTTAATAATTAAACCGCATTCATAGTTGGAAATGTTTTTTTTTTCGAAATTCATGTTAAAACTTTCCGAACCTATAACTTTGTCAAAACTTTCCGAACCTATAACTATGTCAAAACTTTCCAAACATATAACTTAATCAAAACTAAACCGATTTTCAAAAGAAAGGGCGTTGTAGTCGTGGCTCGATCTCAATAATTAAACCGCATTCATAGTTGGAAATGTTTTTTTTCGAAATTCAAGTTAAAACTTTCCGAACCTATAACTTTGTCAAAACTTTCCGAACCTATAAATTTGTCAAAACTGAACCGATTTTCAAAAGTAAAGGCGTTTTAGTCGTGGCTCGATCTCAATAATTAAACCGCTTTCATAATTGAAAATGTTTTTTTTTTTTAAATTCATGTTAAAACTTTCCGAACCTATAACTTTATCAAAACTTTCCGAACCTATAACTATGTCAAAACTTTCCGAACATATAACTTTGTCAAAACTGAACCGATTTTCAAAAGGAAAGGCGTTTTAGTCGTGGCTCGATCTCAATAATTAAACCGCATTCATAGTTGAAAATGTTTTTTTTTTATTTCAAATTCATATTAAAACTTTCCGAACCTATAAATTTGTCAAAACTTTCCGAACCTATAACTATGTCAAAACTTTCCGAACATATAACTTTGTCAAAACTGAACCGATTTTCAAAAGGAAAGGCGTTTTAGTCGTGGCTCGATCTCAATAATTAAACCGAATTCATAATTGAAAATGTTTTTTTTTTGAAATTCATGTTAAAACTTTCCGAACCTATAACTTTGTCAAAACTTTCCGAACCTATAACTTTGTCAAAACTTTCCGAACATATAACTTTGTCAAAACTGAACCGATTTTCAAAAGGAAAGGCGTTTTAGTCGTGGCTCGATCTCAATAATTAAACCGCATTCATAGTTGGAAATGTTTTTTTTTTTTTTCGAAATTCATGTTAAAACTTTCCGAACCTATAACTTTGTCAAAACTTTCCGAACCTATAACTATGTCAAAACTTTCCGAACATATAACTTTGTCAAAACTGAACCGATTTTCAAAAGGAAAGGCGTTTTAGTCGTGGCTCGATCTCAATAATTAAACCGCATTCATAGTTGAAAATGTTTTTTTTTTCGAAATTCATGTTAAAACTTTCCGAACCTATAACTTTGTCAAAACTTTCCGAACCTATAACTTTGTCAAAACTGAACCGATTTTCAAAAGGAAAGGCGTTTTAGTCGTGGCTCGATCTCAATAATTAAACCGAATTCATAGTTGGAAATGTTTTTTTTTTCGAAATTCATGTTAAAACTTTCCGAACCTATAACTTTGTCAAAACTTTCCGAACCTATAACTATGTCAAAACTTTCCGAACATATAACTTTGTCAAAACTGAACCGATTTTCAAAAGGAAAGGCGTTTTAGTCGTGGCTCGATCTCAATAATTAAACCGCATTCATAGTTGGAAATGTTTTTTTTTTCGAAATTCTATAAAAACATTCCGAACCTATATCTTTTTCAAAACTTTCCGAACTTATAACTTTGTAAAAACTTTCCGAACCTATAACTATGTCAAAACTTTCCGAACATATAACTTTGTCAAAACTGAACCGATTTTCAAAAGGAAAGGCGTTTTAGTCGTGGCTCGATCTCAATAATTAAACCGAATTCATAGTTGGAAATGTTTTTTTTTTCGAAATTCAAGTTAAAACTTTCCGAACCTATAACTTTATCAAAACTGAACCGATTTTCAAAAGGAAAGGCGTTTTAGTCGTGGCTCGATCTCAATAATTAAACCGCATTCATAGTTGGAAATGTTTTTTTTTTCGAAATTCATGTTAAAACTTTCCGAACCTATAACTTTGTCAAAACTTTCCGAACCTATAACTATGTCAAAACTTTCCGAACATATAACTTTGTCAAAACTGAACCGATTTTCAAAAGGAAAGGCGTTTTATCGAAATTCATGTCAAAACTTTCCGAACCTATAACTTTGTCAAAACTTTCCGAACCTATAACTTTGTCAAAACTTTCCGAACCTATAACTTTGTCAAAACTGAACCGATTTTCAAAAGGAAATGCGTTTTAGTCGTGGCTCGATCTCAATAATTAAACCGCATTCATAGTTGGAAATGTTTTTTTTTTCGAAATTTATGTTAAAACTTTCCGAACCTATAACTTTGTCAAAACTTTCCGAACCTATAACTATGTCAAAACTTTCCGAACATATAACTTTGTCAAAACTGAACCGATTTTCAAAAGGAAAGGCGTTTTAGTCGTGGCTCAATCTCAATAATTAAAACTTTCCGAACCTATAAATTTGTCAAAATTTTCCGAACCTATAACTTTGTCAAAACTTTCCGAACCTATAACTTTGTCAAAACTGAACCGATCTTTAAAAGGAAAGGCGTTTTAGTCGTTGCTCGCTCTCAATAATTAAACCGCATTCATACATGGAAATGTTTTTTTTTGTATTTCGAAATTCTATATTAAAATTTCCGAACCTGTAACTTTGTCAAAACTTTCCAAACCTATAACTATGTCAAAACTTTCCGAACATATAACTTTGTCAAAACTGAACCGAATTTCAAAAGGAAGGGCGTTGTAGTCGTGGCTCGATCTCAATAATTAAACCGCATTCATAGTTGGAAATGTTTTTTTTTCGAGATTCAAGTTAAAACTTTCCGAACCTATAACTTTGTCAAAACTTTCCGAACCTATAAATTTGTCAAAACTGAACCGATTTTCAAAAGGAAAGGCGTTTTAGTCGTGGCTCGATCTTAATAATTAAACCGCATTCATAGTTGGAAATGTTTTTTTTTCGAAATTCATGTTAAAACTTTCCGAACCTATAACTTTGTCAAAACTTTCCGAACCTATAACTATGTCAAAACTTTCCAAACATATAACTTAATCAAAACTAAACCGATTTTCAAAAGAAAGGGCGTTGTAGTCGTGGCTCGATCTCAATAATTAAACCGCATTCATAGTTGGAAATGTTTTTTTTTCGAAATTCAAGTTAAAACTTTCCGAACCTATCCTATAACTTTGTCAAAACTTTCCGAACCTATAAATTTGTCAAAACTGAACCGATTTTCAAAAGTAAAGGCGTTTTAGTCGTGGCTCGATCTCAATAATTAAACCGCTTTCATAATTGAAAATGTTTTTTTTTTTTAAATTCATGTTAAAACTTTCCAAACCAATAACTTTTCCAAAACTTTCCGAACGTATAACTTTGTCAAACTGAATCGATCTTTAAAAGGAAAGGCGTTTTAGTCGTTGCTCGCTCTCAATAATTAAACCGCATTCATACTTGGAAATGTTTTTTTTTGTATTTCGAAATTCATATTAAAACTTTCCGAACCTGTAAATTTGTCAAAACTTTCCGAACCTATAACTATGTCAAAACTTTCCGAACATACAACTTTGTCAAAACTGAACCGATTTTCAAAAGGAAAGGCGTTTTAGTCGTGGCTCGATCTCACTAATTAAACCGCATTCATAATTGAAAATGTTTTTTTTTTTTTAATTCATGTTAAAACTTTCCGAACCTATAACTTTGTCAAAACTTTCCGAACCTATAACTTTGTCAAAACTTTCCGAACATATAACTTTGTCAAAACTGAACCGATTTTCAAAAGGAATGGTTTTATCGTGGTTCGATCTCAATAATTAAACCGCATTCATAGTTGGAAATGTTTTTTTTTTTTGTTCGAAATTTATGACAAAACTTTCCGAACTTATAACTTTATCAAATTTTTCCTAACCTATAACTTTGTCAAAACTTTCCGAACCTAAACCTTTGTCAAAACTGAACCGATTTTCAAAAGGAAAGGTGTTTTAGTCGTGGCTCGATCTCAATAATTAAACCGCATTCATAATTAAAAATGTTTTTTTTTTTTATATTCATGTTAAAACTTTCCGAACCTATAACTTTGTCAAAACTTTCCGAACCTATAACTTTATCAAAACTAAACCGATTTTCAAAAGAAATGGATTTTTAGTCATGGCTCAATCTCAATAATTAAACCGAATTCAAAGTTGGAAATGTTTTTTTTTTTCGAAATTCGTGTTAGAACTTTCAGAACCTATAACTTTGTCATAACTTTCCGAACGTATAACTATGTCAAAACTTTCCGAACATATAACTTTGTCAAAACTGAACCGATTTTCAAATGGAAGGCGTTTTAGTCGTGGCTCAATCTCAATAATTAAACCGCATTCATTGTTGGAAATGTTTTCTTTTTCGAAATTCCTTTAAAAACATTCCGAACCTATATCTTCTTCAAAACTTTCCAAACTTATAACTTTGTAAAAACTTGCCGAACCTATAACTATGTCAAAACTTTCCGAACATATAACTTTGTCAAAACTGGACTGATTTTCAAAGGGAAAGGCGTATTAGTCGTGGCTCGATCTCAATAATTAAACAGAATTCATAGTTGAAAATTTTTTTTTTTTCAAAATGCAAGTTAAAACTTTCCGAACCTATAACTTTGTCAAAACTGAACCGATTTTCAAAAGGAAAGGCGTTTTAGTCGTGGCTCAATCTTAATAATTGAACCGCATTCATAGTTGGAAATGTTTTTTTTTTCGAAATTCATGTTAAAACTTTCCGAACCTATAACTTTGTCAAAACTTTCCGAACCTATAACTATGTCAAAACTTTCCGAACATATAACTTTGTCAAAACTGAACCGATTTTCAAAAGGAAAGGCGTTTTAGTCGAAATTCATGTCAAAACTTTCCTAACCTATAACTTTGTCAAAACTTTCCGAACCTATAACTTTGTCAAAACTTTCTGAACCTAAACCTTTGTCAAAGCTGAACCGACTTTCAAAAGGAAATGCGTTTTAGTCGTGGCTCGATCTCAATAATTAAACCGCATTCATAGTTGGAAATATTTTTTTTTTGTTCGAAATTTATGACAAAACTTTCCGAACTTATAACTTTATCAAATTTTTCCTAACCTATAACTTTGTCAAAACTTTCCGAACCTAAACCTTTGTCAAAACTGAACCGATTTTCAAAAGAAAAGGCGTTTTAGTCGAAATTCATGTCAAAACTTTCCTAACCTATAACTTTGTCAAAACTTTCCGAACCTATAACTTTGTCAAAACTTTCTGAACCTAAACCTTTGTCAAAGCTGAACCGACTTTCAAAAGGAAATGCGTTTTAGTCGTGGCTCGATCTCAATAATTAAACCGCATTCATAATTGAAAATGTTTTTTTTTTTTTAAATTCATGTTAAATTTTTCCAAACCTATAACTTAGTCAAAACTTTCCGAACCTATAATTATGTCAAAACTGAACCGATTTTCAAAAGGAAAGGCGTATTAGTGGTGGCTCGATCTCAATAATTAAACAGAATTCATAGTTGAAAATGTTTTTTTTTCGAAATTTATGTTCAAAATTTCCGAACCTATAACTTTATCAAAACTTTCCGAACCTATAACTATGACAAAACTTTCCGAACCTATAACTTTGTCAAAACTGAATCGATCTTTAAAAGGAAAGGCGTTTTAGTCGTTGCTCGCTCTCAATAATTAAACCGCATTCATACTTGGAAATGTTTTTTTTTGTATTTCGAAATTCATATTAAAACTTTCCGAACCTGTAACTTTGTCAAAACTTTCCGAACCTATAACTATGTCAAAACTTTCCGAACATATAACTTTGTCAAAACTGAACCGTTTTTTAAAAGGAAATGCGTTTTAGTCGTGGCTCGATCTCACTAATTAAACCGCATTCATAATTGAAAATGTTTTTTATTCGAAATTCAAGTTAAAACTTTCCGAACCTATAACTTTGTCAAAACTTTCCGAACCTATAACTATGTCAAAACTTTCCGAACATATAACTTTGTCAAAACTTTCCGAACCTATAACTATGTCAAAACTTTCCAAACATATAACTTAATCAAAACTAAACCGATTTTCAAAAGAAAGGGCGTTGTAGTCGTGGCTCGATCTCAATAATTAAACCGCATTCATAGTTGGAAATGTTTTTTTTTCGAAATTCAAGTTAAAACTTTCCGAACCTATAACTTTGTCAAAACTTTCCGAACCTATAAATTTGTCAAAACTGAACCGATTTTCAAAAGGAAAGGCGTTTTAGTCGTGGCTCGATCTTAATAATTAAACCGCATTCATAGTTGGAAATGTTTTTTTTTTCGAAATTCATGTTAAAGCTTTCCGAACCTATAACTTTGTCAGAACTTTCCGAACCTATAACTATGTCAAAACTTTCCGAACATATAACTTTGTCAAAACTGAACCGATTTTCAAAAGGAAAGGCGTTTTAGTCGTGGCTCAATCTCAATAATTAAATCGCATTCATAGTTGGAAAGGTTTTTTTTTTCGAAATTCATGTCAAAACTTTCCGAACCTATAACTATGTCAAAACTTTCCGAACATATAACTTTGTCAAAACTGAACCGATTTTCAAAAGGAAAGGCGTTTTAGCCGTGGCTCGATCTCACTAATTAAACCGCATTCTTAATTGAAAAAGTTTTTTTTTTTTTAATTCATGTTAAAACTTTCCGAACCTATAACTTTGTCAAAACTTTCCGAACCTATAACTATGTCAAAACTTTCCGAACATATAACTTTGTCAAAACTGAACCGATTTTCAAATGGAAAGGCGTTTTAGTCGTGGCTCGATCTCAATAATTAAACCGCATTCATTGTTGGAAATGTTTTCTTTTTCGAAATTCCTTTAAAAACTTTCCGAACCTATATCTTTTTCAAAACTTTCCGAACCTATAACTTTGTAAAAACTTTCCGAACCTATAACTATGTCAAAACTTTCCGAACATATAACTTTGTCAAAACTGAACCGATTTTCAAAGGGAAAGGCGTATTAGTCGTGGCTCGATCTCAATAATTAAACCGAATTCATAGTTAAAAATGATTTTTTTTCCGAAATTCAAGTTAAAAATTTCCGAATCTATAACTTTATCAAAATTTTCCGAACCTATAACTATGTCAAAACTTTCCGAACCTATAACTTTGTCAAAACTAAATCGATCTTTAAAAGGAAAGGCGTTTTAGTCGTTGCTCGCTCTCAATAATTAAACCGCATTCATACTTGGAAATGTTTTTTTTTGTATTTCGAAATTCATATTAAAACTTTCCGAACCTGTAACTTTGTCAAAACTTTCCGAACCTATAACTATGTCAAAACTTTCCGAACATATAACTTTGTCAAAACTGGACTGATTTTCAAAGGGAAAGGCGTATTAGTCGTGGCTCGATCTCAATAATTAAACAGAATTCATAGTTGAAAATTTTTTTTTTTTCAAAATGCAAGTTAAAACTTTCCGAACCTATAACTTTGTCAAAACTGAACCGATTTTCAAAAGGAAAGGCGTTTTAGTCGTGGCTCAATCTTAATAATTGAACCGCATTCATAGTTGGAAATGTTTTTTTTTTCGAAATTCATGTTAAAACTTTCCGAACCTATAACTTTGTCAAAACTTTCCGAACCTATAACTATGTCAAAACTTTCCGAACATATAACTTTGTCAAAACTGAACCGATTTTCAAAAGGAAAGGCGTTTTAGTCGAAATTCATGTCAAAACTTTCCTAACCTATAACTTTGTCAAAACTTTCCGAACCTATAACTTTGTCAAAACTTTCTGAACCTAAACCTTTGTCAAAGCTGAACCGACTTTCAAAAGGAAATGCGTTTTAGTCGTGGCTCGATCTCAATAATTAAACCGCATTCATAGTTGGAAATATTTTTTTTTTGTTCGAAATTTATGACAAAACTTTCCGAACTTATAACTTTATCAAATTTTTCCTAACCTATAACTTTGTCAAAACTTTCCGAACCTAAACCTTTGTCAAAACTGAACCGATTTTCAAAAGAAAAGGCGTTTTAGTCGAAATTCATGTCAAAACTTTCCTAACCTATAACTTTGTCAAAACTTTCCGAACCTATAACTTTGTCAAAACTTTCTGAACCTAAACCTTTGTCAAAGCTGAACCGACTTTCAAAAGGAAATGCGTTTTAGTCGTGGCTCGATCTCAATAATTAAACCGCATTCATAATTGAAAATGTTTTTTTTTTTTAAATTCATGTTAAATTTTTCCAAACCTATAACTTAGTCAAAACTTTCCGAACCTATAATTATGTCAAAACTGAACCGATTTTCAAAAGGAAAGGCGTATTAGTGGTGGCTCGATCTCAATAATTAAACAGAATTCATAGTTGAAAATGTTTTTTTTTCGAAATTTATGTTCAAAATTTCCGAACCTATAACTTTATCAAAACTTTCCGAACCTATAACTATGACAAAACTTTCCGAACCTATAACTTTGTCAAAACTGAATCGATCTTTAAAAGGAAAGGCGTTTTAGTCGTTGCTCGCTCTCAATAATTAAACCGCATTCATACTTGGAAATGTTTTTTTTTGTATTTCGAAATTCATATTAAAACTTTCCGAACCTGTAACTTTGTCAAAACTTTCCGAACCTATAACTATGTCAAAACTTTCCGAACATATAACTTTGTCAAAACTGAACCGATTTTCAAAAGGAAATGCGTTTTAGTCGTGGCTCGATCTCACTAATTAAACCGCATTCATAATTGAAAATGTTTTTTATTCGAAATTCAAGTTAAAACTTTCCGAACCTATAACTTTGTCAAAACTTTCCGAACCTATAACTATGTCAAAACTTTCCGAACATATAACTTTGTCAAAACTTTCCGAACCTATAACTATGTCAAAACTTTCCAAACATATAACTTAATCAAAACTAAACCGATTTTCAAAAGAAAGGGCGTTGTAGTCGTGGCTCGATCTCAATAATTAAACCGCATTCATAGTTGGAAATGTTTTTTTTTCGAAATTCAAGTTAAAACTTTCCGAACCTATAACTTTGTCAAAACTTTCCGAACCTATAAATTTGTCAAAACTGAACCGATTTTCAAAAGGAAAGGCGTTTTAGTCGTGGCTCGATCTTAATAATTAAACCGCATTCATAGTTGGAAATGTTTTTTTTTTCGAAATTCATGTTAAAGCTTTCCGAACCTATAACTTTGTCAGAACTTTCCGAACCTATAACTATGTCAAAACTTTCCGAACATATAACTTTGTCAAAACTGAACCGATTTTCAAAAGGAAAGGCGTTTTAGTCGTGGCTCAATCTCAATAATTAAATCGCATTCATAGTTGGAAAGGTTTTTTTTTTCGAAATTCATGTCAAAACTTTCCGAACCTATAACTATGTCAAAACTTTCCGAACATATAACTTTGTCAAAACTGAACCGATTTTCAAAAGGAAAGGCGTTTTAGCCGTGGCTCGATCTCACTAATTAAACCGCATTCTTAATTGAAAAAGTTTTTTTTTTTTTAATTCATGTTAAAACTTTCCGAACCTATAACTTTGTCAAAACTTTCCGAACCTATAACTATGTCAAAACTTTCCGAACATATAACTTTGTCAAAACTGAACCGATTTTCAAATGGAAAGGCGTTTTAGTCGTGGCTCGATCTCAATAATTAAACCGCATTCATTGTTGGAAATGTTTTCTTTTTCGAAATTCCTTTAAAAACTTTCCGAACCTATATCTTTTTCAAAACTTTCCGAACCTATAACTTTGTAAAAACTTTCCGAACCTATAACTATGTCAAAACTTTCCGAACATATAACTTTGTCAAAACTGAACCGATTTTCAAAGGGAAAGGCGTATTAGTCGTGGCTCGATCTCAATAATTAAACCGAATTCATAGTTAAAAATGATTTTTTTTCCGAAATTCAAGTTAAAAATTTCCGAATCTATAACTTTATCAAAATTTTCCGAACCTATAACTATGTCAAAACTTTCCGAACCTATAACTTTGTCAAAACTAAATCGATCTTTAAAAGGAAAGGCGTTTTAGTCGTTGCTCGCTCTCAATAATTAAACCGCATTCATACTTGGAAATGTTTTTTTTTTGTTTTTCGAAATTCATATTAAAACTTTCCGAACCTGTAACTTTGTCAAAACTTTCCGAACCTATAACTATGTCAAAACTTTCCGAACATATAACTTTGTCAAAACTGAACCGATTTTCAAAAGGAAAGGCGTTTTAGTCGTGGCTCGATCTTAATAATTAAACCGCATTCATAGTTGAAAATGTTTTTTTTTCGAAATTCAAGTTAAAACTCTCCGAACCTATAACTTTGTCAAAACTTTCCGAACCTATAAGTTTGTCAAAACTGAACCGATTTTCAAAAGGAAAGGCGTTTTAGTCGTGGCTCGATCTCAATAATTAAACCGAATTCATAGTTGATAATGTTTTTTTTTCCAAATTCAAGTTAAAACTTTCCGAACCTATAAATTTGTCAAAACTGAACCGATTTTCAAAAGGAAAGGCGTTTTAGTCGTGGCTCGATCTCAATAATTAAACCGCATTCATAGTTGGAAATGTTTTTTTTTCGAAATTCATGTTAAAACTTTCCGAACCTATAACTTTGTCAAAACTTTCCGAACCTATAACTATGTAAAAACTTTCCGAACCTATAACTTTATCAAAACTAAACCGATTTTCAAAAGGAAAAGCGTTTTAGTTATGGCTCAATCTCAATAATTAAACCGAATTCATAGTTGGAAATGTTTTTTTTTTTCGAAATTCGTGTTAGAACTTTCCGAACCTATAACTTTTTCAAAACTTTCCGAACTTATAACTTTGTAAAAACTTTCCGAACCTATAACTATGTCCAAACTTTCCGAACCTATAACTTTATCAAAACTGAACCGATTTTCAAAAGGAAAGGCGTTTTAGTCATGGCTCAATCTCAATAATTAAACCGAATTCATAGTTGGAAATGTTTTTTTTTTTCGAAATTCGTGTTAGAACTTTCAGAACCTATAACTTTGTCATAACTTTCCGAACGTATAACTATGTCAAAACTTTCCGAACATATAACTTTATCACAACTGAACCGATTTTCAAAAGTAAGGGCGTTGTGGTCGTGGCTCGATCTCACTAATTAAACCGCATTCATAATTGAAAATGTTTTTTTTTTTTAATTCATGTTAAAACTTTCCGAACCTATAACTTTGTCAAAACTTTCCGAACCTATAACTATGTCAAAACTTTCCGAACATATAACTTTGTCAAAACTGAACCGATTTTCAAAAGGAAAGGCGTTTTAGTCGTGGCGGCTCGATCTCAATAATTATACCGCATTCATTGTTGGAAATGTTTTCTTTTTCGAAATTCCTTTAAAAACTTTCCGAACCTATAACTTTTTCAAAACTTTCCGAACTTATAACTTTGTAAAAACTTTCCGAACCTATAACTATGTCAAAACTTTCCGAACATATAACTTTGTCAAAACTGAACCGATTTTCAAAACGAAAGGCGTTTTAGTCGTGGCTCGATCTCAATAATTAAACCGCATTCATAGTTGAAATGTTTTTTTTTTTCGAAATTTATGACAAAACTTTCCGAACTTTTAATTTCATCACATTTTTACTAACCTATAACTTTGTCAAAACTTTCCGCACCTATAACTTTGTCAATTTTTTCCGAACATATAACTTTGTCAAAACTTTCTGAACCTAAACCTTTTTCAAAACTGAACCGATTTTCAAAAGGACAGGCGTTTTAGTCGTGGCTCGTTCTTAATAATTAAACCGCATTCATAGTTGGAAATGTTTTTTTTTCGAAATTCATGTTAAAACTTTCCGAACCTATAACTTTATCAAAACTGAACCGATTTTCAAAAGGAAGGGCGTTGTAGTCGTGGCTCGATCTCAATAATTAAACCGCATTCATAATTGAAAATGTTTTTTTTTTTAATTCATGTTAAAACTTTCCGAACCTATAACTTTGTCAAAACTTTCCGCACCTATAACTTTGTCAATTTTTTCCGAACATATAACTTTGTCAAAACTTTCTGAACCTATAACTATGTCAAAACTTTCCGAACCTATAACTATGTCTAAACTTTCCGAACCTATAACTTTTTCAAAACTTTCCGAACTTATAACTTTGTAAAAATTTTCCGAACCTATAACTATGTCAAAACTTTCCAAACCTATAACTTTTCCAAAACTTTCCGAACCTATAACTATGTCAAAACTTTCCGAACATATAACTTTGTCAAAACTGAACCGATTTTCAAAAGGAGAGGCGTTTTAGTCGTGGCTCGATCTCAATAATTAAACCGAATTCATAGTTGGAAATGTTTTTTTTTTCGAAATTCAAGTTAAAACTTTCCGAACCTATAACTTTATCAAAACTGAACCGATTTTCAAAAGGAAGGGCGTTGTAGTCGTGGCTCGTTCTCAATAATTAAACCGCATTCATAATTGAAAATATTTTTTTTTCGAAATTCAAGTTAAAACTTTCCGAACCTATAACTTTATCAAAACTGAACCGATTTTCAAAAGGAAGGGCGTTGTAGTCGTGGCTCGATCTCAATAATTAAACCGCATTCATAGTTGGAAATGTTTTTTTTTTTAAATTCATGTTAAAATTTTACAAAACTATAACTTTTCCAAAACTTTCCGAACCTATAACTATGTCAAAACTTTCCGAACATAGAACTTTGTCAAAACTGAACCGATTTTCAAAAGGAGAGGCGTTTTAGTCGTGGCTCGATCTCAATAATTAAACCGAATTCATAGTTGGAAATGTTTTTTTTTTCGAAATGCAAGTTTAAACTTTCCGAACCTATAACTTTATCAAAACTGAACCGATTTTCAAAAGAAAAGGCGTTTTAGTCGTGGCTCGATCTTAATAATTAAACCGCATTCATAGTTGGAAATGTTTTTTTTTTCGAAATTCATGTTAAAACTTTCCGAACCTATAACTTTGTCAAAACTTTTCGAACCTATAACTTTGTCAAAACTGAACCGATTTTCAAAAGGAAAGGCGTTTTAGTCGTGGCTCGATCTCAATAATTAAACCGCATTCATAGTTGGAAATGTTTTTTTTTTTCGAAATTTATGACAAAACTTTCCGAGCTTTTAATTTTATCACATTTTTACTAACCTATAACTTTGTCAGAACTTTCCGAACCTATAACTATGTCAAAACTTTCCGAACATATAACTTTGTCAAAACTGAACCGATTTTCAAAAGGAAAGGCGTTTTAGTCGTGGCTCAATCTCAATAATTAAATCGCATTCATAGTTGGAAAGGTTTTTTTTTTCGAAATTCATGTCAAAACTTTCCGAACCTATAACTATGTCAAAACTTTCCGAACATATAAGTTTGTCAAAACTGAACCGATTTTCAAAAGGAAAGGCGTTTTAGTCGTGGCTCGATCTCACTAATTAAACCGCATTCTTAATTGAAAATGTTTTTTTTTTTAATTCATGTTAAAACTTTCCGAACCTATAACTTTGTCAAAACTTTACGAACCTATAACTATGTCAAAACTTTCCGAACATATAACTTTGTCAAAACTGAACCGATTTTCAAATGGAAAGGCGTTTTAGTCGTGGCTTAAAAATGATTTTTTTTCCGAAATTCAAGTTAAAAATTTCCGAATCTATAACTTTATCAAAATTTTCCGAACCTATAACTATGTCAAAACTTTCCGAACCTATAACTTTGTCAAAACTAAATCGATCTTTAAAAGGAAAGGCGTTTTAGTCGTTGCTCGCTATCAATAATTAAACCGCATTCATACTTGGAAATGTTTTTTTTTTGTTTTTCGAAATTCATATTAAAACTTTCCGAACCTGTAACTTTGTCAAAACTTTCCGAACCTATAACTATGTCAAAACTGAACCGATTTTCAAAAGGAAAGGCGTTTTAGTCGTGGCTCGATCTTAATAATTAAACCGCATTCATAGTTGAAAATGTTTTTTTTTCGAAATTCAAGTTAAAACTTTCCGAACCTATAACTTTGTCAAAACTTTCCGAACCTATAAGTTTGTCAAAACTGAACCGATTTTCAAAAGGAAAGGCGTTTTAGTCGTGGCTCGATCTCAATAATTAAACCGAATTCATAGTTGATAATGTTTTTTTTTCCAAATTCAAGTTAAAACTTTCCGAACCTATAAATTTGTCAAAACTGAACCGATTTTCAAAAGGAAAGGCGTTTTAGTCGTGGCTCGATCTCAATAATTAAACCGCATTCATAGTTGCAAATGTTTTTTTTTCGAAATTCATGTTAAAACTTTCCGAACCTATAACTTTGTCAAAACTTTCCGAACCTATAACTATGTAAAAACTTTCCGAACCTATAACTTTATCAAAACTAAACCGATTTTCAAAAGGAAAAGCGTTTTAGTTATGGCTCAATCTCAATAATTAAACCGAATTCATAGTTGGAAATGTTTTTTTTTTCGAAATTCGTGTTAGAACTTTCCGAACCTATAACTTTTTCAAAACTTTCCGAACTTATAACTTTGTAAAAACTTTCCGAACCTATAACTATGTCCAAACTTTCCGAACCTATAACTTTATCAAAACTAAACCGATTTTCAAAAGGAAAGGCGTTTTAGTCATGGCTCAATCTCAATAATTAAACCGAATTCATAGTTGGAAATGTTTTTTTTTTCGAAATTCGTGTTAGAACTTTCAGAACCTATAACTTTGTCATAACTTTCCGAACGTATAACTATGTCAAAACTTTCCGAACATATAACTTTATCACAACTGAACCGATTTTCAAAAGTAAGGGCGTTGTGGTCGTGGCTCGATCTCACTAATTAAACCGCATTCATAATTGAAAATGTTTTTTTTTTTAATTCATGTTAAAACTTTCCGAACCTATAACTTTGTCAAAACTTTCCGAACCTATAACTATGTCAAAACTTTCCGAACATATAACTTTGTCAAAACTGAACCGATTTTCAAAAGGAAAGGCGTTTTAGTCGTGGCGGCTCGATCTCAATAATTAAACCGCATTCATTGTTGGAAATGTTTTCTTTTTCGAAATTCCTTTAAAAACTTTCCGAACCTATAACTTTTTCAAAACTTTCCGAACTTATAACTTTGTAAAAACTTTCCGAACCTATAACTATGTCAAAACTTTCCGAACATATAACTTTGTCAAAACTGAACCGATTTTCAAAAGGAAAGGCGTTTTAGTCGTGGCTCGATCTCAATAATTAAACCGCATTCATAGTTGAAATGTTTTTTTTTTTTCGAAATTTATGACAAAACTTTCCGAACTTTTAATTTCATCACATTTTTACTAACCTATAACTTTGTCAAAACTTTCCGCACCTATAACTTTGTCAATTTTTTCCGAACATATAACTTTGTCAAAACTTTCTGAACCTAAACCTTTTTCAAAACTGAACCGATTTTCAAAAGGACAGGCGTTTTAGTCGTGGCTCGTTCTTAATAATTAAACCGCATTCATAGTTGGAAATGTTTTTTTTTCGAAATTCATGTTAAAACTTTCCGAACCTATAACTTTGTCAAAACTTTCCGAACCTATAAATTTATCAAAACTGAACCGATTTTCAAAAGGAAGGGCGTTGTAGTCGTGGCTCGATCTCAATAATTAAACCGCATTCATAGTTGGAAATGTTTTTTTTTTTAAATTCATGTTAAAACTTTACAAAACTATAACTTTTCCAAAACTTTCCGAACCTATAATTATGTCAAAACTTTCCGAACATATAACTTTGTCAAAACTGAACCGATTTTCAAAAGGAGAGGCGTTTTAGTCGTGGCTCGATCTCAATAATTAAACCGAATTCATAGTTAGAAATGTTTTTTTTTTCGAAATTCGTGTTAGAACTTTCAGAACCTATAACTTTGTCATAACTTTCCGAACGTATAACTATGTCAAAACTTTCCGAACATATAACTTTATCACAACTGAACCGATTTTCAAAAGCAAGGGCGTTGTGGTCGTGGCTCGATCTCAATAATTAAACCGCATTCATAATTGAAAATATTTTTTTTTCGAAATTCAAGTTAAAACTTTCCGAACCTATAACTTTATCAAAACTAAACCGATTTTCAAAAGGAAAGGCGTTTTAGTCATGGCTCAATCTCAATAATTAAACCGAATTCATAGTTAGAAATGTTTTTTTTTTCGAAATTCAAGTTAAAACTTTCCGAACCTATAACTTTATCAAAACTGAACCGATTTTCAAAAGGAAGGGCGTTGTAGTCGTGGCTCGTTCTCAATAATTAAACCGCATTCATAATTGAAAATATTTTTTTTTCGAAATTCAAGTTAAAACTTTCCGAACCTATAACTTTATCAAAACTAAACCGATTTTCAAAAGGAAAGGCGTTTTAGTCATGGCTCAATCTCAATAATTAAACCGAATTCATAGTTGGAAATGTTTTTTTTTTTCGAAATTCGTGTTAGAACTTTCAGAACCTATAACTTTGTCATAACTTTCCGAACGTATAACTATGTCAAAACTTTCCGAACATATAACTTTATCACAACTGAACCGATTTTCAAAAGTAAGGGCGTTGTGGTCGTGGCTCGATCTCACTAATTAAACCGCATTCATAATTGAAAATGTTTTTTTTTTTAATTCATGTTAAAACTTTCCGAACCTATAACTTTGTCAAAACTTTCCGAACCTATAACTATGTCAAAACTTTCCGAACATATAACTTTGTCAAAACTGAACCGATTTTCAAAAGGAAAGGCGTTTTAGTCGTGGCGGCTCGATCTCAATAATTAAACCGCATTCATTGTTGGAAATGTTTTCTTTTTCGAAATTCCTTTAAAAACTTTCCGAACCTATAACTTTTTCAAAACTTTCCGAACTTATAACTTTGTAAAAACTTTCCGAACCTATAACTATGTCAAAACTTTCCGAACATATAACTTTGTCAAAACTGAACCGATTTTCAAAAGGAAAGGCGTTTTAGTCGTGGCTCGATCTCAATAATTAAACCGCATTCATAGTTGAAATGTTTTTTTTTTTTCGAAATTTATGACAAAACTTTCCGAACTTTTAATTTCATCACATTTTTACTAACCTATAACTTTGTCAAAACTTTCCGCACCTATAACTTTGTCAATTTTTTCCGAACATATAACTTTGTCAAAACTTTCTGAACCTAAACCTTTTTCAAAACTGAACCGATTTTCAAAAGGACAGGCGTTTTAGTCGTGGCTCGTTCTTAATAATTAAACCGCATTCATAGTTGGAAATGTTTTTTTTTCGAAATTCATGTTAAAACTTTCCGAACCTATAACTTTGTCAAAACTTTCCGAACCTATAAATTTATCAAAACTGAACCGATTTTCAAAAGGAAGGGCGTTGTAGTCGTGGCTCGATCTCAATAATTAAACCGCATTCATAGTTGGAAATGTTTTTTTTTTTAAATTCATGTTAAAACTTTACAAAACTATAACTTTTCCAAAACTTTCCGAACCTATAACTATGTCAAAACTTTCCGAACATATAACTTTGTCAAAACTGAACCGATTTTCAAAAGGAGAGGCGTTTTAGTCGTGGCTCGATCTCAATAATTAAACCGAATTCATAGTTAGAAATGTTTTTTTTTTTCGAAATTCAAGTTAAAACTTTCCGAACCTATAACTTTATCAAAACTGAACCGATTTTCAAAAGGAAGGGCGTTGTAGTCGTGGCTCGTTCTCAATAATTAAACCGCATTCATAATTGAAAATATTTTTTTTTCGAAATTCAAGTTAAAACTTTCCGAACCTATAACTTTATCAAAACTGAACCGATTTTCAAAAGGAAGGGCGTTGTAGTCGTGGCTCGATCTCAATAATTAAACCGCATTCATAGTTGGAAATGTTTTTTTTTTTAAATTCATGTTAAAACTTTACAAAACTATAACTTTTCCAAAACTTTCCGAACCTATAACTATGTCAAAACTTTCCGAACATAGAACTTTGTCAAAACTGAACCGATTTTCAAAAGGAGAGGCGTTTTAGTCGTGGCTCGATCTCAATAATTAAACCGAATTCATAGTTGGAAATGTTTTTTTTTTTCGAAATGCAAGTTTAAACTTTCCGAACCTATAACTTTATCAAAACTGAACCGATTTTCAAAAGGAAAGGCGTTTTAGTCGTGGCTCGATCTTAATAATTAAACCGCATTCATAGTTGGAAATGTTTTTTTTTTTCGAAATTCATGTTAAAACTTTCCGAACCTATAACTTTGTCAAAACTTTTCGAACCTATAACTTTGTCAAAACTGAACCGATTTTCAAAAGGAAAGGCGTTTTAGTCGTGGCTCGATCTCAATAATTAAACCGCATTCATAGTTGGAAATGTTTTTTTTTTCGAAATTTATGACAAAACTTTCCGAACTTTTAATTTTATCACATTTTTACTAACCTATAACTTTGTCAGAACTTTCCGAACCTATAACTATGTCAAAACTTTCCGAACATATAACTTTGTCAAAACTGAACCGATTTTCAAAAGGAAAGGCGTTTTAGTCGTGGCTCGATCTCACTAATTAAACCGCATTCTTAATTGAAAATGTTTTTTTTTTTTAATTCATGTTAAAACTTTCCGAACCTATAACTTTGTCAAAACTTTACGAACCTATAACTATGTCAAAACTTTCCGAACATATAACTTTGTCAAAACTGAACCGATTTTCAAATGGAAAGGCGTTTTAGTCGTGGCTCGATCTCAATAATTAAACCGCATTCATTGTTGGAAATGTTTTCTTTTTCGAAATTCCTTTAAAAACTTTCCGAACCTATAACTATGTCAAAACTTTCCGAACATATAACTTTGGCAAAACTGAACCGATTTTCAAAGGGAAAGGCGTATTAGTCGTGGCTCGATCTCAATAATTAAACCGAATTCATAGTTAAAAATGATTTTTTTTCCGAAATTCAAGTTAAAAATTTCCGAATCTATAACTTTATCAAAACTTTCCGAACCTATAACTATGTCAAAACTTTCCGAACCTATAACTTTGTCAAAACTGAATCGATCTTTAAAAGGAAAGGCGTTTTAGTCGTTGCTCGCTCTCAATAATTAAACCGCATTCATAATTGAAATTTTTTTTTTTTTAAATTCACGTTAAAACTTTCCAAACCTATAACTTTTCCAAAACTTTCCGAACCTATAACTTTGTCAAAACTGAACCGATTTTCAAAAGGAGAGGCGTTTTAGTCGTGGCTCGTTCTTAATAATTAAACCGCATTCATAGTTGGAAATGTTTTTTTTTCGAAATTCATGTTAAAACTTTCCGAACCTATAACTTTGTCAAAACTTTCCGAACCTATAAATTTGTCAAAACTGAACCGATTTTCAAAAGGAAAGGCGTTTTAGTCGTGGCTCGATCTCAATAATTAAACCGAATTCATAGTTGGAAATATTTTTTTTTCGAAATTCAAGTTAAAACTTTCCGAACCTATAACTTTATCAAAACTGAACCGATTTTCAAAAGGAAGGGCGTTGTAGTCGTGGCTCGATCTCAATAATTAAACCGCATTCATAGTTGGAAATGTTTTTTTTTTAAATTCATGTTAAAACTTTACAAAACTATAACTTTTCCAAAACTTTCCGAACCTATAACTATGTCAAAACTTTCCGAACATATAACTTTGTCAAAACTGAACCGATTTTCAAAAGGAGAGGCGTTTTAGTCGTGGCTCGATCTCAATAATTAAACCGAATTCATAGTTGGAAATGTTTTTTTTTTTCGAAATTCAAGTTAAAACTTTCCGAACCTATAACTTTATCAAAACTGAACCGATTTTCAAAAGGAAGGGCGTTGTAGTCGTGGCTCGTTCTCAATAATTAAACCGCATTCATAATTGAAAATATTTTTTTTTCGAAATTCAAGTTAAAACTTTCCGAACCTATAACTTTATCAAAACTGAACCGATTTTCAAAAGGAAGGGCGTTGTAGTCGTGGCTCGATCTCAATAATTAAACCGCATTCATAGTTGAAAATGTT
The DNA here is from genome assembly GCA_035044485.1 of Scaptomyza reducta. Taxonomy (NCBI): domain Eukaryota; kingdom Metazoa; phylum Arthropoda; class Insecta; order Diptera; family Drosophilidae; genus Scaptomyza; species Scaptomyza reducta. The sequence continues at coordinate 23,770 of JAWNNV010000082.1, forward strand.
TTTTTTTTTAAATTCATGTTAAAACTTTACAAACCTATAACTTTTCCAAAACTTTCCGAACCTATAACTATGTCAAAACTTTCCGAACATAAAACTTTGTCAAAACTGAACCGATTTTCAAAAGGAGAGGCGTTTTAGTCGTGGCTCGATCTCAATAATTAAACCGAATTCATAGTTGGAAATGTTTTTTTTTCGAAATTCAAGTTTAAACTTTCCGAACCTATAACTTTATCAAAACTGAACCGATTTTCAAAAGGAAAGGCGTTTTAGTCGTGGCTCGATCTCAATAATTAAACCGCATTCATAGTTGGAAATGTTTTTTTTTTCGAAATTCATGTTAAAACTTTCCGAACCTATAACTTTGTCAAAACTTTCCGAACCTATAACTTTGTCAAAACTGAACCGATTTTCAAAAGGAAAGGCGTTTTAGTCGTGGCTCGATCTCAATAATTAAACCGCATTCATAGTTGGAAATGTTTTTTTTTTCGAAATTTATGTCAAAACTTTCCGAACTTTTAATTTTATCACATTTTTACTAACCTATAACTTTGTCAAAACTTTCCGAACCTATAACTATGTCAAAACTTTCCGAACATATAACTTTGTCAAAACTGAACCGATTTTCAAAAGGAAAGGCGTTTTAGTCGTGGCTCGATCTCAATAATTAAACCGCATTCATAGTTGGAAATGTTTTTTTTTCGAAATTCATGTTAAAACTTTCCGAACCTATAACTTTGTCAAAACTTTCCGAACCTATAACTATGTCAAAACTTTCCGAACCTATAACTTTGTCAAAACTGAACCGATTTTCAAAAGGAAAGGCGTTTTAGTCATGGCTCAATCTCAATAATTAAACCGAATTCATAGTTGGAAATGTTTTTTTTTTCGAAATTCGTTTAGAACTTTCCGAACCTATAACTTTTTCAAAACTTTCCGAACTTATAACTTTGTCAAAACTTTCCGAACCTATAACTATGTCAAAACTTTCCGAACCTATAACTTTGTCAAAACTGAACCGATTTTCAAAAGGAAAGGCGTTTTAGTCGTGGCTCGATCTCAATAATTAAACCGAATTCATAGTTGGAAATGTTTTTTTTTTCGAAATTCATGTTAAAACTTTCCAAACCTATAACTTTGTCAAAACTTTCCGAACCTATAACTATGTCAAAACTTTCCGAACATATAACTTTGTCAAAACTGAACCGATTTTCAAAAGGAAAGGCGTTTTAGTCGTGGCTCGATCTCAATAATTAAACCGCATTCATAATTGAAAATGTTTTTTTTTTTTAATTCATGTTAAAACTTTCCGAACCTATAACTTTGTCAAAACTTTCCGAACCTATAACTATGTCAAAACTTTCCGAACATATAACTTTGTCAAAACTGAACCGATTTTCAAAAGGAAAGGCGTTTTAGTCGTGGCTCGATCTCAATAATTAAACCGCATTCATAGTTGGAAATGTTTTCTTTTTCGAAATTCCTGTAAAAACTTTCCGAACCTATATCTTTTTCAAAATTTTCCGAACTTATAACTTTGTAAAAACTTTCCGAACCTATAACTATGTCAAAACTTTCCGAACATATAACTTTGTCAAAACTGAACCGATTTTCAAAGGGAAAGGCGTATTAGTCGTGGCTCGATCTCAATAATTAAACCGAATTCATAGTTAAAAATGATTTTTTTTCCGAAATTCAAGTTAAAAATTTCCGAATCTATAACTTTATCAAAACTTTCCGAACCTATAACTATGTCAAAACTTTCCGAACCTATAACTTTGTCAAAACTGAATCGATTTTAAAAAGGAAAGGCGTTTTAGTCGTGGCTCGATCTCAATAATTAAACCGCATTCATAATTGAAAATGTTTTTTTTTTAAATTCATGTTAAAACTTTCCAAACCTATAACTTTTCCAAAACTTTCCGAACCTATAACTTTGTCAAAACTGAACCGATTTTCAAAAGGGGAGGCGTTTTAGTCGTGGCTCGATCTCAATAATTAAACCGAATTCATAGTTGGAAATGTTTTTTTTTCGAAATTCAAGTTAAAACTTTCCGAACCTATAACTTTATCAAAACTGAACCGATTTTCAAAAGGAGAGGCGTTTTAGTCGTGGCTCGATCTCAATAATTAAACCGAATTCATAGTTGGAAATGTTTTTTTTTTTCCAAATTCAAGTTAAAACTTTCCGAACCTATAACTTTATCAAAACTGAACCGATTTTCAAAAGGAAGGGCGTTGTAGTCGTGGCTCGTTCTCAATAATTAAACCGCATTCATAGTTGAAAATGTTTTTTTTTTCGAAATTCAAGTTAATACTTTCCGAACCTATAACTTTGTCAAAACTTTCCGAACCTATAAATTTGTCAAAACTGAACCGATTTTCAAAAGGAAAGGCGTTTTAGTCGTGGCTCGATCTCAATAATTAAACCGCATTCATAGTTGGAAATGTTTTTTTTTCGAAATACATGTTAAAACTTTCCGAACCTATAACTTTGTCAAAACTTTCCGAACCTATAACTATGTCAAAACTTTCCGAACCTATAACTTTATCAAAACTAAACCGATTTTCAAAAGGAAAGGCGTTTTAGTTATGGCTCAATCTTAATAATTAAACCGAATTCATAGTTGGAAATGTTTTTTTTTTCGAAATTCGTGTTAGAACTTTCCGAACCTATAACTTTTTCAAAACTTTCCGAACTTATAACTTTGTAAAAACTTTCCGAACCTATAACTATGTCAAAACTTTCCGAACCTATAACTTTATCAAAACTAAACCGATTTTCAAAAGGAAAGGCGTTTTAGTCATGGCTCAATCTCAATAATTAAACCGAATTCATAGTTGGAAATGTTTTTTTTTTCGAAATTCGTGTTAGAACTTTCAGAACCTATAACTTTGTCATAACTTTCCGAACGTATAACTATGTCAAAACTTTCCGAACATATAACTTTATCAAAACTGAACCGATTTTCAAAAGGAAGGGCGTTGTGGTCGTGGCTCAATCTCACTAATTAAACCGCATTCATAATTGAAAATGTTTTTTTTTTTTTAATTCATGTTAAAACTTTCCGAACCTATAACTTTGTCAAAACTTTCCGAACCTATAACTATGTCAAAACTTTCCGAACCTATAACTTTATCAAAACTAAACCGATCTTCAAAAGGAAAGGCGTTTTAGTCATGGCTCAATCTCAATAATTAAACCGAATTCATAGTTGGAAATGTTTTTTTTTTCCAAATTCGTGTTAGAACTTTCAGAACCTATAACTTTGTCATAACTTTCCGAACGTATAACTATGTGAAAACTTTCCGAACATATAACTTTATCAAAACTGAACCGATTTTCAAAAGGAAGGGCGTTGTGGTCGTGGCTCAATCTCACTAATTAAACCGCATTCATAATTGAAAATGTTTTTTTTTTTTAATTCATGTTAAAACTTTCCGAATCTATAACTTTGTCAAAACTTTCCGAACCTATAACTATGTCAAAACTTTCCGAACATATAACTTTGTCAAAACTGAACCGATTTTCAAAAGGAAAGGCGTTTTAGTCGTGGCGGCTCGATCTCAATAATTAAACCGCATTCATTTTGGAAATGTTTTCTTTTTCGAAATTCCTTTAAAAACTTTCCGAACCTATATCTTTTTCAAAACTTTCCGAACTTATAACTTTGTAAAAACTTTCCGAACCTATAACTATGTCAAAACTTTCCGAACATATAACTTTGGCAAAACTGAACCGATTTTCAAAGGGAAAGGCGTATTAGTCGTGGCTCGATCTCAATAATTAAACCGAATTCATAGTTAAAAATGATTTTTTTTCCGAAATTCAAGTTAAAAATTTCCGAACCTATAACTTTATCAAAACTTTCCGAACCTATAACTATGTCAAAACTTTCCGAACCTATAACTTTGTCAAAACTGAATCGATCTTTAAAAGGAAAGGCGTTTTAGTCGTTGCTCGCTCTCAATAATTAAACCGCATTCATAATTGAAAAATTTTTTTTTTTTAAATTCATGTTAAAACTTTCCAAACCTATAACTTTTCCAAAACTTTCCGAACCTATAACTTTGTCAAAACTGAACCGATTTTCAAAAGGAAAGGCGTTTTAGTCGTGGCTCGATCTCAATAATTAAACCGAATTCATAGTTGGAAATGTTTTTTTTTTCGAAATTCATGTTAAAACTTTCCGAACCTATAACTTTATCAAAACTGAACCGATTTTCAAAAGGAAGGGCGTTGTAGTCGTGGCTCGTTCTCAATAATTAAACCGCATTCATAGTTGAAAATGTTTTTTTTTTCGAAATTCAAGTTAATACTTTCCGAACCTATAACTTTGTCAAAACTTTCCGAACCTATAAATTTGTCAAAACTGAACCGATTTTCAAAAGGAAAGGCGTTTTAGTCGTGGCTCGATCTCAATAATTAAACCGCATTCATAGTTGGAAATGTTTTTTTTTCGAAATTCATGTTAAAACTTTCCGAACCTATAACTTTGTCAAAACTTTCCGAACCTATAACTATGTCAAAACTTTCCGAACCTATAATTTTATCAAAACTAAACCGATTTTCAAAAGGAAAGGCGTTTTAGTCATGGCTCAATCTCAATAATTAAACCGAATTCATAGTTGGAAATGTTTTTTTTTTCGAAATTCGTGTTAAAACTTTCCGAACCTATAACTTTTTCAAAACTTTCCGAACTTATAACTTTGTAAAAAATTTCCGAACCTATAACTATGTCAAAACTTTCCGAACCTATAACTTTATCAAAACTAAACCGATTTTCAAAAGGAAAGGCGTTTTAGTCATGGCTCAATCTCAATAATTAAACCGAATTCATAGTTGGAAATTTTTTTTTTTTCGAGATTCGTGTTAGAACTTTCAGAACCTATAACTTTGTCAAAATTTTCCGAACGTATAACTATGTCAAAACTTTCCGAACATATAACTTTATCAAAACTGAACCGATTTTCAAAAGGAAAGGCGTTTTAGTCGTGGCTCAATCTCACTAATTAAACCGCATTCATAATTGAAAATGTTTTTTTTTTTAAATTCATGTTAAAACTTTCCGAACCTATAACTTTGTCAAAACTTTCCGAACCTATAACTATGTCAAAACTTTCCGAACATATAACTTTGTCAAAACTGAACCGATTTTCAAAAGGAGAGGCGTTTTAGTCGTGGCTCGATCTCAATAATTAAACCGAATTCATAGTTGGAAATGTTTTTTTTTTTCGAAATTCAAGTTAAAACTTTCCGAACCTATAACTTTATCAAAACTGAACCGATTTTCAAAAGGAAAGGCGTTTTAGTCGTGGCTCGTTCTCAATAATTAAACCGCATTCATAGTTGAAAATGTTTTTTTTTCGAAATTCAAGTTAAAACTTTCCGAACCTATAACTTTGTCAAAACTTTCCGAACCTATAAATTTGTCAAAACTGAACCGATTTTCAAAAGGAAAGGCGTTTTAGTCGTGGCTCGATCTCAATAATTAAACCGAATTCATAGTTGGAAATATTTTTTTTTCGAAATTCAAGTTAAAACTTTCCGAACCTATAACTTTATCAAAACTGAACCGATTTTCAAAAGGAAAGGCGTTTTAGTCGTGGCTCGATCTCAATAATTAAACCGCATTCATAATTGAAAATGTTTTTTTTTCTAAATTCATGTTAAAACTTTCCGAACCTATAACTTTGTCAAAACTTTCCGAACCTATAACTATGTCAAAACTTTCCGAACATATAACTTTGTCAAAACTGAACCGATTTTCAAAAGGAAAGGCGTTTTAGTCGTGGCGGCTCGATCTCAATAATTAAACCGCATTCATTGTTGGAAATGTTTTCTTTTTCGAAATTCCTTTAAAAACTTTCCGAACCTATAACTTTTTCAAAACTTTCCGAACTTATAACTTTGTAAAAACTTTCCGAACCTATAACTATGTCAAAACTTTCCGAACATATAACTTTGTCAAAACTGAACCGATTTTCAAAAGGAAAGGCGTTTTAGTCGTGGCTCGATCTCAATAATTAAACCGCATTCATAGTTGAAATGTTTTTTTTTTTTCGAAATTTATGACAAAACTTTCCGAACTTTTAATTTTATCACATTTTTACTAACCTATAACTTTGTCAAAACTTTCCGCACCTATAACTTTGTCAAATTTTTCCGAACATATAACTTTGTCAAAACTTTCCGAACCTAAACCTTTGTCAAAACTGAACCGATTTTCAAAAGGACAGGCGTTTTAGTCGTGGCTCGTTCTCAATAATTAAACCGCATTCATAGTTGAAAATGTTTTTTTTTCGAAATTCATGTTAAAACTTTCCGAACCTATAACTTTGTCAAAACTTTCCGAACCTATAACTATGTCAAAACTTTCCGAACCTATAACTTTGTCAAAACTGAACCGATTTTCAAAAGGAAAGGCGTTTTAGTCGTGGCTCGATCTCAATAATTAAACCGAATTCATAGTTGGAAATTTTATTTTTTCGAAATTCAAGTTAAAACTTTCCGAACCTATAACTTTATCAAAACTGAACCGATTTTCAAAAGGAAGGGCGTTGTGGTCGTGGCTCAATCTCACTAATTAAACCGCATTCATAATTGAAAATGTTTTTTTTTTTAATTCATGTTAAAACTTTCCGAACCTATAACTTTGTCAAAACTTTCCGAACCTATAACTATGTCAAAACTTTCCGAACCTATAACTTTATCAAAACTAAACCGATCTTCAAAAGGAAAGGCGTTTTAGTCATGGCTCAATCTCAATAATTAAACCGAATTCATAGTTGGAAATGTTTTTTTTTCGAAATTCGTGTTAGAACTTTCAGAACGTATAACTATGTGAAAACTTTCCGAACATATAACTTTATCAAAACTGAACCGATTTTCAAAAGGAAGGGCGTTGTGGTCGTGGCTCAATCTCACTAATTAAACCGCATTCATAATTGAAAATGTTTTTTTTTTTAAATTCATGTTAAAACTTTCCGAACCTATAACTTTGTCAAAACTTTCCGAACCTATAACTATGTCAAAACTTTCCGAACATATAACTTTGTCAAAACTGAACCGATTTTCAAAAGGAAAGGCGTTTTAGTTGTGGCGGCTCGATCTCAATAATTAAACCGCATTCATTGTTGGAAATGTTTTCTTTTTCGAAATTCCTTTAAAAACCTATATCTTTTCAAAACTTTCCGAACTTATAACTTTGTAAAAACTTTCCGAACCTATAACTATGTCAAAACTTTCCGAACATATAACTTTGGCAAAACTGAACCGATTTTCAAAGGGAAAGGCGTATTAGTCGTGGCTCGATCTCAATAATTAAACCGAATTCATAGTTAAAAATGATTTTTTTTCCGAAATTCAAGTTAAAAATTTCCGAATCTATAACTTTATCAAAACTTTCCGAACCTATAACTATGTCAAAACTTTCCGAACCTATAACTTTGTCAAAACTGAATTGATCTTTAAATCGAAAGGCGTTTTAGTCGTTGCTCGCTCTCAATAATTAAACCGCATTCATAATTGAAAAATTTTTTTTTTTAAATTCATGTTAAAACTTTCCAAACCTATAACTTTTCCAAAACTTTCCGAACCTATAACTTTGTCAAAACTAAACCGATTTTCAAAAGGAGAGGCGTTTTAGTCGTGGCTCGATCTCAATAATTAAACCGAATTCATAGTTGGAAATGTTTTTTTTTTTCCAAATTCATGTTAAAACTTTCCGAACCTATAACTTTATCAAAACTGAACCGATTTTCAAAAGGAAGGGCGTTGTAGTCGTGGCTCGTTCTCAATAATTAAACCGCATTCATAGTTGAAAATGTTTTTTTTTCGAAATTCAAGTTAATACTTTCCAACCTATAAGTTCAAAACTTTCCGAACCTATAAATTTGTCAAAACTGAACCGATTTTCAAAAGGAAAGGCGTTGTAGTCGTGGCTCGATCTCAATAATTAAACCGCATTCATAGTTGGAAATGTTTTTTTTTCGAAATTCATGTTAAAACTTTCCGAACCTATAACTTTGTCAAAACTTTCCGAACCTATAACTTATGTCAAAACTTTCCGAACCTATAATTTTATCAAAACTAAACCGATTTTCAAAAGGAAAGGCGTTTTAGTTATGGCTCAATCTTAATAATTAAACCGAATTCATAGTTGGAAATGTTTTTTTTTTTTCGAAATTCGTGTTAGAACTTTCCGAACCTATAACTTTTTCAAAACTTTCCGAACTTATAACTTTGTAAAAAATTTCCGAACCTATAACTATGTCAAAACTTTCCGAACCTATAACTTTATCAAAACTAAACCGATTTTCAAAAGGAAAGGCGTTTTAGTCATGGCTCAATCTCAATAATTAAACCGAATTCATAGTTGGAAATTTTTTTTTTTTCGAGATTCGTGTTAGAACTTTCAGAACCTATAACTTTGTCATAACTTTCCGAACGTATAACTATGTCAAAACTTTCCGAACATATAACTTTATCAAAACTGAACCGATTTTCAAAAGGAAGGGCGTTGTGGTCGTGGCTCAATCTCACTAATTAAACCGCATTCATAATTGAAAATGTTTTTTTTTTTTAATTCATGTTAAAACTTTCCGAACCTATAACTTTGTCAAAACTTTCCGAACCTATAACTATGTCAAAACTTTCCGAACATATAACTTTGTCAAAACTGAACCGATTTTCAAAAGGAGAGGCGTTTTAGTCGTGGCTCGATCTCAATAATTAAACCGAATTCATAGTTGGAAATGTTTTTTTTTTCGAAATTCAAGTTAAAACTTTCCGAACCTATAACTTTATCAAAACTGAACCGATTTTCAAAAGGAAGGGCGTTGTAGTCGTGGCTCGTTCTCAATAATTAAACTGCATTCATAGTTGAAAATTTTTTTTTTTCGAAATTCAAGTTAATACTTTCCGATTCTATAACTTTGTCAAAACTTTCCGAACCTATAAATTTGTCAAAACTGAACCGATTTTCAAAAGGAAAGGCGTTTTAGTCGTGGCTCGATCTCAATAATTAAACCGAATTCATAGTTGGAAATATTTTTTTTTCGAAATTCAAGTTAAAACTTTCCGAACCTATAACTTTATCAAAACTGAACCGATTTTCAAAAGGAAGGGCGTTGTAGTCGTGGCTCGATCTCAATAATTAAACCGCATTCATAGTTGGAAATATCATGTTAAAACTTTCCGAACCTATAACTTTGTCAAAACTTTCCGAACCTATAACTATGTCAAAACTTTCCGAACCTATAACTTTATCAAAACTGAACCGATTTTCAAAAGGAAGGGCGTTGTGGTCGTGGCTCAATCTCACTAATTAAACCGCATTCATAATTGAAAATTTTTTTTTTTTTAATTCATGTTAAAATTTTCCGAACCTATAACTTTGTCAAAACTTTCCGAACCTATAACTATGTCAAAACTTTCCGAACATATAACTTTGTCAAAACTGAACCGATTTTCAAAAGGAAAGGCGTTTTAGTCGTGGCGGCTCGATCTCAATAATTAAACCGCATTCACTGTTGGAAATGTTTTCTTTTTCGAAATTCCTTTAAAAACTTTCCGAACCTATAACTTTTTCAAAACTTTCCGAACTTATAACTTTGTAAAAACTTTCCGAACCTATAACTATGTCAAAACTTTCCGAACATATAACTTTGTCAAAACTGAACCGATTTTCAAAAGGAAAGGCGTTTTAGTCGTGGCTCGATCTCACTAATTAAACCGCATTCATAGTTGAAATGTTTTTTTTTCGAAATTTATGACAAAACTTTCTGAACTTTTAATTTTATCACATTTTTACTAACCTATAACTTTGTCAAAACTTTCCGCACCTATAACTTTGTCAATTTTTTCCGAACATATAACTTTGTCAAAACTTTCTGAACCTAAACCATTGTCAAAACTGAACCGATTTTCAAAAGGACAGGCGTTTTAGTCGTGGCTCGTTCTTAATAATTAAACCGCATTCATAGTTGCAAATGTTTTTTTTTCGAAATTCATGTTAAAACTTTCCGAACCTATAACTTTGTCAAAACTTTCCGAACCTATAACTATGTTAAAACTTTCCGAACATATAACTTTGTCAAAACTGAACCGATTTTCAAAAGGCAAGGCGTTTTAGTCGTGGCTCGATCTCAATAATTAAACCGCATTCATAGTTGAAATGTTTTTTTTTTTTCGAAATTTATGACAAAACTTTCCGAACTTTTAATTTTATCACATTTTTACTAACCTATAACTTTGTCAAAACTTTCTGCACCTATTACTTTGTCAATTTTTTCCGAACATATAACTTTGTCAAAACTTTCTGAACCTAAACCTTTGTCAAAACTGAACCGATTTTTAAAAGGACAGGCGTTTTAGTCGTGGCTCGATCTTAATAATTAAACCGCATTCATAGTTGGAAATGTTTTTTTTTTCGAAATTCATGTTAAAACTTTCCGAACCTATAACTTTGTCAAAACTTTCCGAACCTATAACTATGTCAAAACTTTCCGAACATATAACTTTGTCAAAACTGAACCGATTTTCAAAAGGAAAGGCGTTTTAGTCATGGCTCAATCTCAATAATTAAACCGAATTCATAGTTGGAAATGTTTTTTTTTTCGAAATTCGTGTTAGAACTTTCAGAACCTATAACTTTGTCATAACTTTCCGAACGTATAACTATGTGAAAACTTTCCAAACATATAACTTTATCAAAACTGAACCGATTTTCAAAAGGAAGGGCGTTGTGGTCGTGGCTCAATCTCACTAATTAAACCGCATTCATAATTGAAAATGTTTTTTTTTTTAATTCATGTTAAAACTTTCCGAACCTATAACTTTGTCAAAACTTTCCGAACCTATAACTATGTAAAAACTTTCCGAACATATAACTTTGTCAAAACTGAACCGATTTTCAAAAGGAAAGGCGTTTTAGTCGTGGCGGCTCGATCTCAATAATTAAACCGCATTCATTGTTGGAAATGTTTTCTTTTTCGAAATTCCTTTAAAAACTTTCCGAACCTATATCTTTTTCAAAACTTTCCGAACTTATAACTTTGTAAAAACTTTCCGAACCTATAACTATGTCAAAACTTTCCGAACATATAACTTTGGCAAAACTGAACCGATTTTCAAAGGGAAAGGCGTATTAGTCGTGGCTCGATCTCAATAATTAAACCGAATTCATAGTTAAAAATGATTTTTTTCCGAAATTCAAGTTAAAAATTTCCGAATCTATAACTTTATCAAAACTTTCCGAACCTATAACTATGTCAAAACTTTCCGAACCTATAACTTTGTCAAAACTGAATCGATCTTTAAAAGGAAAGGCGTTTTAGTCGTTGCTCGCTCTCAATAATTAAACCGCATTCATAATTGAAAATTTTTTTTTTTTTAAATTCATGTTAAAACTTTCCAAACCTATAACTTTGTCAAAACTTTCCGAACCTATAAATTTGTCAAAACTGAACCGATTTTCAAAAGGAAAGGCGTTTTAGTCGTGGCTCGATCTCAATAATTAAACCGAATTCATAGTTGGAAATGTTTTTTTTTCGAAATTCAAGTTAAAACTTTCCGAACCTATAACTTTATCAAAACTGAACCGATTTTCAAAAGGAAGGGCGTTGTAGTCGTGGCTCGATCTCAATAATTAAACCGCATTCATAGTTGGAAATGTTTTTTTTTCGAAATTCATGTTAAAACTTTCCGAACCTATAACTTTGTCAAAACTTTCCGAACCTATAACTATGTCAAAACTTTCCGAACCTATAACTTTATCAAAACTAAACCGATTTTCAAAAGGAAAGGCGTTTTAGTTATGGCTCAATCTTAATAATTAAACCGAGTTCATAGTTGGAAATGTTTTTTTTTTTTCGAAATTCGTGTTAGAACTTTCCGAACCTATAACTTTTTCAAAACTTTCCGAACTTATAACTTTGTAAAAAATTTCCGAACCTATAACTATGTCAAAACTTTCCGAACCTATAACTTTATCAAATCTAAACCGATTTTCAAAAGGAAAGGCGTTTTAGTCATGGCTCAATCTCAATAATTAAACCGAATTCATAGTTGGAAATTATTTTTTTTTCGAGATTCGTGTTAGAACTTTCAGAACCTATAACTTTGTCATAACTTTCCGAACGTATAACTATGTCAAAACTTTCCGAACATATAACTTTATCAAAACTGAACCGATTTTCAAAAGAAAGGGCGTTGTGATCGTGGCTCAATCTCACTAATTAAACCGCATTCATAATTGAAAATGTTTTTTTTTTTTAATTCATGTTAAAACTTTCCGAACCTATAACTTTGTCAAAACTTTCCGAACCTATAACTATGTCAAAACTTTCCGAACATATAACTTTGTCAAAACTGAACCGATTTTCAAAAGGAGAGGCGTTTTAGTCGTGGCTCGATCTCAATAATTAAACCGAATTCATAGTTGGAAATGTTTTTTTTTTCGAAATTCAAGTTAAAACTTTCCGAACCTATAACTTTATCAAAACTGAACCGATTTTCAAAAGGAAGGGCGTTGTAGTCGTGGCTCGTTCTCAATAATTAAACCGCATTCATAGTTGAAAATGTTTTTTTTTCGAAATTCAAGTTAATACTTTCCGAACCTATAACTTTGTCAAAACTTTCCGAACCTATAAATTTGTCAAAACTGAACCGATTTTCAAAAGGAAAGGCGTTTTAGTCGTGGCTCGATCTTAATAATTAAACCGAATTCATAGTTGGAAATATTTTTTTTTCGAAATTCAAGTTAAAACTTTCCGAACCTATAACTTTATCAAAACTGAACCGATTTTCAAAAGGAAGGGCGTTGTAGTCGTGGCTCGATCTCAATAATTAAACCGCATTCATAGTTGGAAATTCATGTTAAAACTTTCCGAACCTATAACTTTGTCAAAACTTTCCGAACCTATAACTATGTCAAAACTTTCCGAACCTATAACTTTATCAAAACTAAACCGATTTTCAAAAGGAAAGGCGTTTTAGTTATGGCTCAATCTTAATAATTAAACCGAATTCATAGTTGGAAATGTTTTTTTTTTTTCGAAATTCGTGTTAGAACTTTCCGAACCTATAACTTTTTCAAAACTTTCCGAACTTATAACTTTGTAAAAACTTTCCGAACCTATAACTATGTCAAAACTTTCCCAACCTATAACTTTATCAAAACTAAACCGATTTTCAAAAGGAAAGGCGTTTTAGTCATGGCTCAATCTCAATAATTAAACCGAATTCATAGTTGGAAATGTTTTTTTTTTTCGAAATTCGTGTTAGAACTTTCAGAACCTATAACTTTGTCATAACTTTCCGAACGTATAACTATGTCAAAACTTTCCGAACATATAACTTTATCAAAACTGAACCGATTTTCAAAAGGAAGGGCGTTGTGATCGTGGCTCAATCTCACTAATTAAACCGCATTCATAATTGAAAATGTTTTTTTTTTTAATTCATGTTAAAACTTTCCGAACCTATAACTTTGTCAAAACTTTCCGAACCTATAACTATGTCAAAACTTTCCGAACATATAACTTTGTCAAAACTGAACCGATTTTCAAAAGGAAAGGCGTTTTAGTCGTGGCGGCTCGATCTCAATAATTAAACCGCATTCATTGTTGGAAATGTTTTCTTTTTCGAAATTTCTTTAAAAACTTTCCGAACCTATAACTTTTTCAAAACTTTCCGAACTTATAACTTTGTAAAAACTTTCCGAACCTATAACTATGTCAAAACTTTCCGAACATATAACTTTGTCAAAACTGAACCGATTTTCAAAAGGAAAGGCGTTTTAGTCGTGGCTCGATCTCACTAATTAAACCGCATTCATAGTTGAAATGTTTTTTTTTCGAAATTTATGACAAAACTTTCTGAACTTTTAATTTTATCACATTTTTACTAACCTATAACTTTGTCAAAACTTTCCGCACCTATAACTTTGTCAATTTTTTCCGAACATATAACTTTGTCAAAACTTTCTGAACCTAAACCTTTGTCAAAACTGAACCGATTTTCAAAAGGACAGGCGTTTTAGTCGTGGCTCGTTCTTAATAATTAAACCGCATTCATAGTTGCAAATGTTTTTTTTTCGAAATTCATGTCAAAACTTTCCGAACCTATAACTATGTTAAAACTTTCCGAACATATAACTTTGTCAAAACTGAACCGATTTTCAAAAGGAAAGGCGTTTTAGTCGTGGCTCGATCTCAATAATTAAACCGCATTCATAGTTGAAATGTTTTTTTTTTTTCGAAATTTATGACAAAACTTTCCGAACTTTTAATTTTATCACATTTTTACTAACCTATAACTTTGTCAAAACTTTCCGCACCTATAACTTTGTCAATTTTTTCCGAACATATAACTTTGTCAAAACTTTCTGAACCTAAACCTTTGTCAAAACTGAACCGATTTTTAAAAGGACAGGCGTTTTAGTCGTGGCTCGATCTTAATAATTAAACCGCATTCATAGTTGGAAATGTTTTTTTTTCGAAATTCATGTTAAAACTTTCCGAACCTATAACTTTGTCAAAACTTTCCGAACCTATAACTATGTCAAAACTTTCCGAACATATAACTTTGTCAAAACTGAACCGATTTTCAAAAGGAAAGGCGTTTTAGTCGTGGCTCAATCTCAATAATTAAATCGCATTCATAGTTGGAAAGGTTTTTTTTTTCGAAATTCATGTCAAAACTTTCCGAACTTATAACTTTGTCAAAATTTTCCGAACCTATAACTTTGTCAAAACTGAACCGATTTTCAAAAGGAAATGCGTTTTAGTCGTGGCTTGATCTCAATAATTAAACCGCATTCATAGTTGGAAATGTTTTTTTTTTTTTTCGAAATTTATGACAAAATTTTCTGAACTTTTAATTTTATCACATTTTTACAAACCTATAACTTTGTCAAAACTTTCCGCACCTATAACTTTGTCAATTTTTGCCGAACCTATAACTATGTCAAAACTTTCCGAACCTATAACTTTATCAAAACTGAACCGATTTTCAAAAGGAAAGGCGTTTTAGTCATGGCTCAATCTCAATAATTAAACCGAATTCATAGTTAATTGTTTTTTTTTTCGAAATTCGTGTTAGAGCTTTCAGAACCTATAACTTTGTCATAACTTTCCGAACGTATAACTATGTCAAAACTTTCCGAACATATCTTTGTCAAAACTGAACCGATTTTCAAAAGGAAAGGCGTTTTAGTCGTGGCTCGATCTCACTAATTAAGCCGCATTCATAATTGAAAATGTTTTTTTTTTTTTAAATTCATGTTAAAACTTTACAAAACTATAACTTTTCCAAAACTTTCCGAACCTATAACTATGTCAAAACTTTCCGAACATATAACTTTGTCAAAACTGAACCGATTTTCAAAAGGAGAGGCGTTTTAGTCGTGGCTCGATCTCAATAATTAAACCGAATTCATAGTTGGAATGGTTTTTTTTTTCGAAATGCAAGTTTAAACTTTCCGAACCTATAACTTTATCAAAACTGAACCGATTTTCAAAAGGAAAGGCGTTTTAGTCGTGGCTCGATCTTAATAATTAAACCGCATTCATAGTTGGAAATGTTTTTTTTTTCGAAATTCATGTTAAACCTTTCCGAACCTATAACTTTGTCAAAACTTTCCGAACCTATAACTTTGTCAAAACTGAACCGATTTTCAAAAGGAAAGGCGTTTTAGTCGTGGCACGATCTCAATAATTAAACCGCATTCATAGTTGGAAATGTTTTTTTTTTCGAAATTTATGACAAAACTTTCCGAACTTTTAATTTTATCACATTTTTACTAACCTATAACTTTGTCAAAACTTTCCGCACCTATAACTTTGTCAATTTTTTCCGAACATATAACTTTGTCAAAACTTTCTGAACCTAAACCTTTGTCAAAACTGAACCGATTTTCAAAACGAAATGCGTTTTAGTCGTGGTTCGATCTCAATAATTAAACCGCATTCATAGTTGGAAATGTTTTTTTTTTGTTCGAAATTTATGACAAAACTTTCCGAACTTAAAACTTTATCAAATTTTTCCTAACCTATAACTTTGTCAAAACTTTCCGAACCTAAACCTTTGTCAAAACTGAACCGATTTTCAAAAGGAAAGGTGTTTTAGTCGTGGCTCGATCTCAATAATTAAACCGTATTCATAATTGAAAATGTTTTTTTTTTTTAAATTTATGTTAAAACTTTTCAAACCTATAACTTTTCCAAAACTTTCCGAACCTATAACTATGTCAAAACTTTCCGAACATATAACTTTGTCAAAACTGAACCGATTTTCAAAAGGAAAGGCGTTTTAGTCGTGGCTCGATCTCAATAATTAAACCGTATTCATAATTGTAAATGTTTTTTTTTTCGAAATTCATGTTAAAACTTTCCGAACCTATAACTTTGTCAAAACTTTCCGAACCTATAACTATGTCAAAACTTTCCGAACCTATAACTTTGTCAAAACTGAACCGATTTTCAAAAGGAAAGGCGTTTTAGTCGTGGCTCGATCTCACTAATTAAGCCGCATTCATAATTGAAATGTTTTTTTTTTTTCGAAATTCATGCAAAACTTTCAAAACTTTATTTATCACATTACACTATAACTGTAAAACTTTCCACTATAACTTTTCAATTTCCGAACCTATAACTATGTCAAAACTTTCCGAACATATAACTTTGTCAAAACTGAACCGATTTTCAAAAGGAGAGGCGTTTTAGTCGTGGCTCGATCTCAATAATTAAACCGAATTCATAGTTGGAAATGGTTTTTTTTTTCGAAATGCAAGTTTAAACTTTCCGAACCTATAACTTTATCAAAACTGAACCGATTTTCAAAAGGAAAGGCGTTTTAGTCGTGGCTCGATCTTAATAATTAAACCGCATTCATAGTTGGAAATATTTTTTTTTCGAAATTCATGTTAAACCTTTCCGAACCTATAACTTTGTCAAAACTTTCCGAACCTATAACTTTGTCAAAACTGAACCGATTTTCAAAAGGAAAGGCGTTTTAGTCGTGGCATGATCTCAATAATTAAACCGCATTCATAGTTGGAAATGTTTTTTTTTTCGAAATTTATGACAAAACTTTCCGAACTTTTAATTTTATCACATTTTTACTAACCTATAACTTTGTCAAAACTTTCCGCACCTATAACTTTGTCAATTTTTTCCGAACATATAACTTTGTCAAAACTTTCTGAACCTAAACCTTTGCCAAAACTGAACCGATTTTCAAAACGAAATGCGTTTTAGTCGTGTTCGATCTCAATAATTAAACCGCATTCATAGTTGGAAATGTTTTTTTTTTGTTCGAAATTTATGACAAAACTTTCCGAACTTAAAACTTTATCAAATTTTTCCTAACCTATAACTTTGTCAAAACTTTCCGAACCTAAACCTTTGTCAAAACTGAACCGATTTTCAAAAGGAAAGGTGTTTTAGTCGTGGCTCGATCTCAATAATTAAACCGTATTCATAATTGAAAATTTTTTTTTTTTTTAAATTTATGTTAAAACTTTTCAAACCTATAACTTTTCCAAAACTTTCCGAACCTATAACTATGTCAAAACTTTCCGAACATATAACTTTGTCAAAACTGAACCGATTTTCCAAAGGAAAGGCGTATTAGTCGTGGCTCGATCTCAATAATTAAACAGAATTCATAGTTGAGAATGTTTTTTTTTCGAAATTTATGTTCAAAATTTCCGAACCTATAACTTTATCAAAACTTTCCGAACCTATAACTATGTCAAAACTTTCCGAACCTATAACTTTATCAAAACTGAACCGATTTTCAAAAGGAAAGGCGTTTTAGTCGTGGCACGATCTCAATAATTAAACCGCATTCATAGTTGGAAATGTTTTTTTTTTCGAAATTCGTGTTAGAGCTTTAAGAACCTATAACTTTGTCATAACTTTCCGAACGTATAACTATGTCAAAACTTTCCGAACAAATAACTTTGTCAAAACTGAACCGATTTTCAAAAGGAAAGGCGTTTTAGTCGTGGCTCGATCTCACTAATTAAACCGCATTCATAATTGAAAATGTTTTTTTTTTTAAATTCATGTTAAAACTTTCCAAAACTATAACTTTTCCAAAACTTTCCGAACCTATAACTATGTCAAAACTTTCCGAACATATAACTTTGTCAAAACTCAACCGATTTTCAAAAGGAGAGGCGTTTTAGTCGTGGCTCGATCTCAATAATTAAACCCAATTCATAGTTGGAAATGTTTTTTTTTCGAAATTTATGACAAAACTTTCCGAACTTTTAATTTTATCACATTTTTACTAACCTATAACTTTGTCAAAACTTTCCGCACCTATAACTTTGTCAATTTTTTCCGAACATATAACTTTGTCAAAACTTTCTGAACCTAAACCTTTGTCAAAACTGAACCGATTTTCAAAAGGACAGGCGTTTTAGTCGTGGCACGTTCTTAATAATTAAACCGCATTCATAGTTGGAAATGTTTTTTTTTTCGAAATTCATGTTAAAACTTTCCGAACCTATAACTATGTCAAAACTTTCCGAACATATAACTTTGTCAAAACTGAACCGATTTTCAAAAGGAAAGGCGTTTTAGTCGTGGCTCGATCTCAATAATTAAACCGCATTCATAGTTGAAATGTTTTTTTTTTTTTCGAAATTTATGACAAAACTTTCCGAACTTTTAATTTTATCACATTTTTACTAACCTATAACTTTGTCAAAACTTTCCGTACCTATAACTTTGTCAATTTTTTCCGAACATATAACTTTGTCAAAACTTTCCGAACATATAACTTTGTCAAAACTGAACCGATTTTCAAAAGGAAAGGCGTTTTAGTCGTGGCTCGATCTCAATAATTAAACCGCATTCATAGTTGGAAATGTTTTTTTTTTCGAAATTCATGTTAAAACTTTCCGAACCTATAACTTTGTCAAAACTTTCCGAACCTATAACTATGTCAAAACTTTCCGAACATATAACTTTGTCAAAACTGAACCGATTTTCAAAAGGAAAGGCGTTTTAGTCGTGGCTCAATCTCAATAATTAAATCGCATTCATAGTTGGAAATGTTTTTTTTTTCGAAATTCATGTCAAAACTTTCCGAACTTATAACTTTGTCAAAACTTTCCGAACCTATAACTTTGTCAAAACTGAACCGATTTTCAAAAGGAAATGCGTTTTAGTCGTGGCTTGATCTCAATAATTAAACCGCATTCATAGTTGGAAATGTTTTTTTTTTTCGAAATTTATGACAAAACTTTCCGAACTTTTAATTTTATCACATTTTTACAAACCTATAACTTTGTCAAAACTTTCCGCACCTATAACTTTGTCAATTTTTGCCGAACCTATAACTATGTCAAAACTTTCCGAACCTATAACTTTATCAAAACTGAACCGATTTTCAAAAGGAAAGGCGTTTTAGTCATGGCTCAATCTCAATAATTAAACCGAATTCATAGTTAAATGTTTTTTTTTCGAAATTCGTGTTAAAACTTTCAGAACCTATAACTTTGTCAAAACTTTCCGAACGTATAACTATGTCAAAACTTTCCGAACTATATCTTTGTCAAAACTGAACCGATTTTCAAAAGGAAAGGCGTTTTAGTCGTGGCTCGATCTCAATAATTAAGCCGCATTCATAGTTGGAAATGTTTTTTTTTTTCGAAATTTATGACAAAACTTTCCGAACTTTTAATTTTATCACATTTTTACTAACCTATAACTTTGTCAAAACTTTCCGCACCTATAACTTTGTCAATTTTTTCCGAACCTATAACTATGTCAAAACTTTCCGAACCTATAACTTTGTCAAAACTGAACCGATTTTCAAAAGGAAAGGCGTTTTAGTCGTGGCTCGATCTCAATAATTAAACCGAATTCATAGTTGGAAATGTTTTTTTTTTGAAATTATGTCAAAATTTCCGAACCTATAACTTTTCAAAACTTTCCGAACCTATAACTTTATCAAAACTGAACCGATTTTCAAAAGGAAATACGTTTTAGTCGTGGCTCGATCTCAATAATTAAACCGCATTCATAATTGAAAATGTTTTTTTTTTAAATTCATGTTAAAACTTTCCAAACCTATAACTTTTCAAAACTTTCCGAACCTATAACTTTGTCAAAACTTTCCGAACCTATAACTTTGTCAAAACTGAACCGATTTTCAAAAGGAAAGGCGTTTTAGTCGTGGCTCGATCTCAATAATTAAACCGCATTCATAGTTGGAAATGTTTTTTTTTTCGAAATTTATGACAAAACTTTCCGAACTTTTAATTTTATCACATTTTTACTAACCTATAACTTTGTCAAAACTTTCCGCACCTATAACTTTGTCAAAATTTTCCGAACATATAACTATGTCAAAACTTTCCGAACCTAAACCTTTGTCAAAACTGAACCGATTTTCAAAACGAAATGCGTTTTAGTCGTGGCTCGATCTCAATAATTAAACCGCATTCATAGTTGGAAATGTTTTTTTTTTTCGAAATTCATGTCAAAACTTTCCGAACTTAAAACTTTATCAAATTTTTCCTAACCTATAACTATGTCAAAACTTTCCGAACCTATAACTTTGTCAAAACTGAACCGATTTTCAAAAGGAAAGGCGTTTTAGTCGTGGCTCGATCTCAATAATTAAACCGAATTCATAGTTGAAAATGTTTTTTTTTTTCAAATTCATGTTAAAACTTTCCAAACCTATAACTTTTCCAAAACTTTCCGAACCTATAACTATGTCAAAACTTTCCGAACCTATAACTTTATCAAAACTGAACCGATTTTCAAAAGGAAAGGCGTTTTAGTCGTGGCTCGATCTCAATAATTAAACCGCATTCATAGTTGGAAATGTTTTTTTTTTCGAAATTCATGTTAAAACTTTCCGAACCTATAACTTTGTCAAAACTTTCCGAACCTATAACTATGTCAAAACTTTCCGAACATATAACTTTGTCAAAACTGAACCGATTTTCAAAAGGAAAGGCGTTTTAGTCGTGGCTCAATCTCAATAATTAAATCGCATTCATAGTTGGAAAGGTTTTTTTTTTCGAAATTCATGTCAAAACTTTCCGAACTTATAACTTTGTCAAAACTTTCCGAACCTATAACTTTGTCAAAACTGAACCGATTTTCAAAAGGAAATGCGTTTTAGTCGTGGCTTGATCTCAATAATTAAACCGCATTCATAGTTGGAAATGTTTTTTTTTTTTTTCGAAATTTATGACAAAACTTTCCGAACTTTTAATTTTATCACATTTTTACAAACCTATAACTTTGTCAAAACTTTCCGCACCTATAACTTTGTCAATTTTTTCCGAACATATAACTTTGTCAAAACTTTCCGAACCTATAACTTTGTCAAAACTGAACCGATTTTCAAAAGGAAAGGCGTTTTAGTCGTGGCTCAATCTCAATAATTAAACCGCATTCATAGTTGGAAATGTTTTTTTTTTTCGAAATTCATGTCAAAACTTTCCGAACCTATAACTTTGTCAAAATTTTCCGAACCTATAACTATGTCAAAACTTTCCGAACATATAACTTTGTCAAAACTGAACCGATTTTCAAAAGGAAATGCGTTTTAGTCGTGGCTCGATCTCAATAATTAAACCGCATTCATAGTTGAAATGTTTTTTTTTTCGAAATTTATGACAAAACTTTCTGAACTTTTAATTTTATCACATTTTTACTAACCTATAACTTTGTCAAAACTTTCCGCACCTATAACTTTGTCAATTTTTTCCGAACATATAACTTTGTCAAAACTTTCCGAACCTATAACTTTGTCAAAACTGAACCGATTTTCAAAAGGAAAGGCGTTTTAGTCGTGGCTCGATCTCAATAATTAAACCGCATTCATAGTTGGAAATGTTTTTTTTTTTTCGAAATTTATGACAAAACTTTCCGAACTTTTAATTTTATCACATTTTTACTAACCTATAACTTTGTCAAAACTTTCCGCACCTATAACTTTGTCAATTTTTTCCGAACATATAACTTTGTCAAAACTTTCCGAACCTAAACCTTTGTCAAAACTGAACCGATTTTCAAAACGAAATGCGTTTTAGTCGTGGCTCGATCTCAATAATTAAACCGCATTCATAGTTGGAAATGTTTTTTTTTTTCGAAATTTATGACAAAATTTTCCGAACCTAAAACTTTATCAAATCTTTCCTAACCTATAACTTTGTCAAAACTTTCCGAACCTATAACTTTGTCAAAACTGAACCGATTTTCAAAAGGAAAGGCGTTTTAGTCGTGGCTCGATTTCAATAATTAAACCGAATTCATAATTGAAAATGTTTTTTTTTTAAATTTATGTTAAAACTTTCCAAACCTATAACTTTTCCAAAACTTTCCGAACCTATAACTATGTCAAAACTTTCCGAACATATAACTTTGTCAAAACTGAACCGATTTTCAAAAGGAAAGGCGTATTAGTCGTGGCTCGATCTCAATAATTAAACAGAATTCATAGTTGAAAATGTTTTTTTTTTCGAAATTTATGTTCAAAATTTCCGAACCTATAACTTTATCAAAACTTTCCGAACCTATAACTATGTCAAAACTTTCCGAACCTATAACTTTGTCAAAACTGAACCGATTTTCAAAAGGAAAGGCGTTTTAGTCGTGGCTCGATCTCAATAATTAAACCGCATTCATAGTTGAAATGTTTTTTTTTTTCGAAATTTATGACAAAACTTTCCGAACTTTTAATTTTATCACATTTTTACTAACCTATAACTTTGTCAAAACTTTCCGCACCTATAACTTTGTCAATTTTTTCCGAACATATAACTTTGTCAAAACTTTCCGAACCTAAACCTTTGTCAAAACTGAACCGATTTTTAAAAGGACAGGCGTTTTAGTCGTGGCTCGATCTCAATAATTAAACCGCATTCATAGTTGTAAATGTTTTTTTTTTCGAAATTCATGTTAAAACTTTCCGAACCTATAACTTTGTCAAAACTTTCCGAACCTATAACTATGTCAAAACTTTCCGAACATATAACTTTGTCAAAACTGAACCGATTTTCAAAAGGAAAGGCGTTTTAGTCGTGGCTCAATCTCAATAATTAAATCGCATTCATAGTTGGAAAGGTTTTTTTTTTCGAAATTCATGTCAAAACTTTCCGAACTTATAACTTTGTCAAAATTTTCCGAACCTATAACTTTGTCAAAACTGAACCGATTTTCAAAAGGAAATGCGTTTTAGTCGTGGCTTGATCTCAATAATTAAACCGCATTCATAGTTGGAAATGTTTTTTTTTTTTTTCGAAATTTATGACAAAATTTTCCGAACTTTTAATTTTATCACATTTTTACAAACCTATAACTTTGTCAAAACTTTCCGCACCTATAACTTTGTCAATTTTTGCCGAACATATAACTTTGTCAAAACTTTCCGAACCTATAACCTTTATCAAAACTGAACCGATTTTCAAAAGGAAAGGCGTTTTAGTCATGGCTCGATCTCAATAATTAAACCGAATTCATAGTTAAATGTTTTTTTTTTCGAAATTCATGTTAAAACTTTCCGAACCTATAACTTTGTCAAAATTTTCCGAACCTATAACTATGTCAAAACTTTCCGAACATATAACTTTGTCAAAACTGAACCGATTTTCAAAAGGAAAGGCGTTTTAGTCGTGGCTCGATCTCAATAATTAAACCGAATTCATAGTTGGAAATGGTTTTTTTTTTCGAAATTCAAGTTGAAACTTTCCGAACCCAATAACTTTGTCAAAACTTTCCGAACCTATAACTTTGTCAAAACTGAACCGATTTTCAAAAGGAAAGGCGTTTTAGTCGTGGCTCGATCTCAATAATTAAACCGCATTCATAGTTGGAAATGTTTTTTTTTTCGAAATTTATGTCAAAACTTTCCGAACTTATAATTTTATCACATTTTTACTAACCTATAACTTTGTCAAAACTTTCCGCACCTATAACTTTGTAAAAACTTTCCGCAACCTATAATTTTGTCGAATTAATTCAAAAATTTTTTCACGAACCATAATTAAAACTTTCCAAACTATAACTTTGTCAAAACTTTCCGAACCTATAACTTTGTCAAAACTGAACCGATTTTCAAAAGGACAGGCGTTTTAGTCGTGGCTCGATCTCAATAATTAAACCGCATTCATAGTTGGAAATGTTTTTTTTTTCGAAATTCATGTTAAAACTTTCCGAACCTATAACTTTGTCAAAACTTTCCGAACATATAACTTTGTCAAAACTGAACCGATTTTCAAAAGGAAAGGCGTTTTAGTCGTGGCTCGATCTCAATAATTAAACCGCATTCATAGTTGGAAATGTTTTTTTTTTTTCGAAATTTATGACAAAACTTTCCGAACTTTTAATTTTATCACATTTTTACTAACCTATAACTTTGTCAAAACTTTCCGTACCTATAACTTTGTCAATTTTTTCCGAACATATAACTTTGTCAAAACTTTCTGAACCTAAACCTTTGTCAAAACTGAACCGATTTTCAAAAGGAAAGGCGTTTTAGTCGTGGCTCGATCTCAATAATTAAACCGCATTCATAGTTGGAAATGTTTTTTTTTTCGAAATTCATGTTAAAACTTTCCGAACCTATAACTTTGTCAAAACTTTCCGAACCTATAACTATGTCAAAACTTTCCGAACATATAACTTTGTCAAAACTGAACCGATTTTCAAAAGGAAAGGCGTTTTAGTCGTGGCTCGATCTCAATAATTAAACCGCATTCATAGTTGGAAATGTTTTTTTTTTTCGAAATTATGTCAAAACTTTCCGAACTTATAACTTTGTCAAAACTTTCCGAACTTTTAATTTTATCAATTTTTACAAACCTATAACTTTGTCAAAACTTTCCGAACCTATAACTTTATCAAAACTGAACCGATTTTCAAAAGGAAAGGCGTTTTAGTCATGGCTCAATCTCAATAATTAAACCGAATTCATAGTTAAATGTTTTTTTTTCGAAATTCATGTTAAAACTTTCCGAACCTATAACTTTGTCAAAACTTTCCGAACCTATAACTATGTCAAAACTTTCCGAACATATATCTTTTAAGTCGTGGCTCGATCTCACTAATTAATGCATTCATATTTCAAACATGTTTTTTTTTTTAAATTCATGTCAAAACTTTCCGAACCTATAACTTTATCAAAACTGAACCGATTTTCAAAAGGAAAGGCGTTTTAGTCGTGGCTCGATCTCAATAATTAAACCGAATTCATAGTTGGAAATGTTTTTTTTTTCGAAATGCAAGTTTAAAAATTTCCGAACCTATAACTTTGTCAAAACTGAACCGATTTTCAAAAGGAAAGGCGTTTTAGTCGTGGCTCGTCTTAATAATTAAACCGCATTCATAGTTGGAAATGTTTTTTTTTTTCGAAATTCATGTTAAAACTTTCCGAACCTATAACTTTGTCAAAACTTTCCGAACCTATAACTTTGTCAAAACTGAACCGATTTTCAAAAGGAAAGGCGTTTTAGTCGTGGCTCAATCTCAATAATTAAACCGCATTCATAGTTGGAAATGTTTTTTTTTTCGAAATTCATGACAAAACTTTCCGAACTTTTAATTTTATCACATTTTTACTAACCTATAACTTTGTCAAAACTTTCCGACCTATAACTTTGTCAATATTTTCCGAACATATAACTATGTCAAAACTTTCCGAACATATAACTTTGTCAAAACTGAACCGATTTTCAAAAGGAAAGGCGTTTTAGTCGTGGCTCGATCTCAATAATTAAACCGCATTCATAGTTGGAAATGTTTTTTTTTCGAAATTCATGACAAAACTTTCCGAACTTAAAACTTTATCAAATTTTTCCAAACCTATAACTTTGTCAAAACTTTCCGAACCTATAACTTTATCAAAACTAAACCGATTTTCAAAAGGAAAGGCGTTTTAGTCGTGGCTCGATCTCAATAATTAAACCGCATTCATAATTGGAAATGTTTTTTTTTTTGAAATTCATGTCAAAACTTTCCGAACCTATAACTTTTTCAAAACTTTCCGAACCTATAACTATGTCAAAACTTTCCAAACATATAACTTTGTCAAAACTGAACCGATTTTCAAAAGGAAAGGCGTATTAGTCGTGGCTCGATCTCAATAATAAAACAGAATTCATAGTTGAAAATGTTTTTTTTTTCGAAATTCATGTTAAAACTTTCCGAACCTATAACTTTATCAAAACTTTCCGAACCTATAACTATGTCAAAACTTTCCGAACCTATAACTTTATCAACACTAAACCGATTTTCAAAAGGAAAGGCGTTTTAGTCATGGCTCAATCTCAATAATTAAACCGAATTCATAGTTGGAAATGTTTTTTTTTCGAAATTCATGTTAAAGCTTTAAGAACCTATAACTTTGTCATAACTTTCTAACGTATAACTATGTCAAAACTTTCCGAACATATAACTTTGTCAAAACTCAACCGATTTTCAAAAGGAAAGGCGTTTTAGTCGTGGCTCAATCTCAATAATTAAACCGAATTCATAGTTGGAAATGTTTTTTTTTTCGAAATGCAAGTCAAAATTCAGAAAACATATTAAAATTTTCCGAACCTATAACTATATCAAAACTGAACCGATTTTCAAAAGGAAAGGCGTTTTAGTCGTGGCTCGATCTTAATAATTAAACCGCATTCATAGTTGGAAATGTTTTTTTTTCGAAATTCATGTTAAAACTTTCCGAACCTATAACTTTGTCAAAACTTTCTAAACCTATAACTTTGTCAAAACTGAACCGATTTTCAAAAGGAAAGGCGTTTTAGTCGTGGCTCGATCTCAATAATTAAACCGCATTCATAGTTGGAAATGTTTTTTTTTTTCGAAATTATGTCAAAACTTTCCGAACCTATAACTTTGTCAAATTTTTCCGAACATATAACTTTGTCAAAACTTTCTGAACCTAAACCTTTGTCAAAACTGAACCGATTTTCAAAAGGAAAGGCGTTTTAGTCGTGGCTCGATCTCAATAATTAAACCGCATTCATAGTTGGAAATGTTTTTTTTTTCGAAATTCATGTAAAAACTTTCCGAACCTATAACTTTGTCAAAATTTTCCGAACCTATAACTTTGTCAAAACTTTCCGAACATATAACTTTGTCAAAACTGAACCGATTTTCAAAAGGAAAGGCGTTTTAATCGTGGCTCGATCTACTAATCAAACCGCATTCATAATTGAAAATGTTTTTTTTTTTAAATTCATGTTAAAACTTTCCGAACTTATAACTTTGTGAAAACTTTCCCGAACCATAACTATGTCAAAACTTTCCGACATATAACTGTGTCAAAACTAAACCGATTTTCGAAAGGAAATCGAAAAGTCGTGGCTCGATCTCAATAATTAAACCTCATTCATAGTTGCAAATGTTTTTTTCGAAATTCCTACAAAACTTTCCGAACCTATAACTTTTTCAAAACTTTCCGAACCTATAACTTTTAAAATTTTCCGAACCTATAACTATGTCAAAACTTTCTGAACATAAAACTTTGTCAAAACTGAACCGATTTTCAAAAGGAAATGCGTTTTAGTCGTGGCTCGATCTCAATAATTAAACCGAATTAATAGT
>JAWNNV010000084.1:0-69983 GCA_035044485.1 Scaptomyza reducta
TATGACTAAACTTTCCGAACTTATAACTGTATCAATTTTTTCCGAACCTTATAACTTTGTCATTACTTTCCGAACATATAACTTTGTCAAAACTGAACCGATTTTCAAAAGGAAAGGCGTTTTAGTCGTGGCTCGATCTCAATAATTAAACCGCATTCATAATTGAAAATGTTTTTTTTTTTTAAATTCATGTTGAAACTTTCCGAACCTATAACTTTGTCAAAACTTTCCAAACCTATAACTATGTCAAAACTTTCCGAACCTATAACTTTGTCAAACCTGAATCGATTTTCAAAAGGAAAGGCGTTTTAGTCGTGGCTCGATCTCAATTATTAATCCGAATTCATAGTTGGAAATGTTTTTTTTTTTTTTCGAAATTCATGTTAAAACTTTCCGAACCTATAACTTTGTCAAAACTTTCCGAACCTATAACTATGTCAAAATTTTCCGAACCTATAACTTTGTCAAAATGAACCGATTTTCAAAAGGAAAGGCGTTTTAGTCGTGGCTCGATCTCAATAATTATACTGCATTCATAGTTGGAAATGTTTTTTTTTTTCGAAATTCATGTCAAAACTTTCCGAACCTATAACTTTTTCAAAATTTTCCTAACTTATAATTTTTTCAAAACTTGCCGAACATATAACTTTGTCAAAACTGAACCGATTTTCAAAAGGAAATGCGTTTTTGTCGTGGCTCGATTTCAATAATTAAACCGCATTCATAATTGGAAATGTTTTTTTTTCAAATTAATACTAAAACTTTCCGAACCTATAACTGTATCAAAATTTTCCGAACCTATAACTATGTCAAAACTTTCCGAACCTATAACTTTGTCAAAACTGAACCGATTTTCAAAAGGAAAGGCGTTTTAGTCGTGGCTCGATCTCAATTATTAAACCGAATTCATAATTGAAAATGTTTTTTTTTTAAATTCATGTTAAACTTTCCGAACCTATAACTTTGTCAAAACTTTCCAAACCTATAACTATGTCAAATTTTCCACATTTTCAAAACTGAACCGATTTTCAAAAGGAAAGGCGTTTTAGTCGTGGCTCGATCTCAATAATTAAACCGCATTCATAGTTGGAAATGTTTTTTTTTTTCGAAATTCATGTCAAAACTTTCCGCACCTATAACTTTTTCAAAACTTTCCGAACCTATAATTTTTTTAAAACTTTCCGAACCTATAACTTTGTCAAAACTGAACCGATTTTCAAAAGGAAAGGCGTTTTTGTCGTGGCTCGTTCTCAATAATTATACTGGTTTCATAGTTGGAAATGTTTTTTTTCGAAATTTATGAATAAACTTTCCGAACTTATAACTCTATCAATTTTTTCCGAACCTATAACTTTGTCAAAACTTTCCGAACCTATAACTATGTCAAAACTGAACCGATTTTCAAAAGGAAAGGCGTTTTAGTCGTGGCTCGATCTCAATAATTAAACCGCATTCATAATTGAAAATGTTTTTTTTTTTAAATTCATGTTAAAACTTTCCGAACCTATAACTTTGTCAAAACTTTCCAAACCTATAACTATGTCAAAACTTTCCGAACCTATAACTTTGTCAAACCTGAATCGATTTTCAAAAGGAAAGGCGTTTTAGTCGTGGCTCGATCTCAATTATTAAACCGCATTCATAATTGAAAATTTTTTTTTTTTAAATTCATGTTAAAACTTTCCGAACCTATAACTTTGTCAAAACTTTCCGAACCTATAACTATGTCAAAACTTTCCGAACCTATAACTTTGTCAAAACAAAGAACATATTTCAAAAGGAAAGGTGTTTTAGTCGTGGCTCGATCTCAATTATTAAACCGCATTCATAATTGAAACTGTTTTTTTTTTTAAATTCATGTTAAAACTTTCCGAACCTATAACTTTGTCAAAACTTTCCGAACCTATAACTATGTCAAAACCAAAACTTTCCGAACCTATAACTTTGTCAAAATTGAACCGATTTTCAAAAGGAAAGGCGTTTTAGTCGTGGCTCGATCTCAATTATTAAACTGAATTCATAATTGAAAATGTTTTTTTTTTAAATTCATGTTAAAACTTTCCGAACCTATAACTTTGTCAAAACTTTCCGAACCTATAACTATGTCAAAACTTTCCGAACCTATAACTTTGTCAAAACTGAACCGATTTTCAAAAGGAAAGGCGTTTTAGTCGTGGCTCGATCTCAATTATTAATCCGAATTCATAGTTGGAAATGTTTTTTTTTTTCGAAATTCATGTTAAAACTTTCCGAACCTATAACTTTGTCAAAACTTTCCGAACCTATAACTATGTCAAAATTTTCCGAACCTATAACTTTGTCAAAAATGAACCGATTTTCAAAAGGAAAGGCGTTTTAGTCGTGGCTCGATCTCAATAATTAAACCGCATTCATAGTTGGAAATGTTTTTTTTTTTCGAAATTCATGTCAAAACTTTCCGCACCTATAACTTTTTCAAAACTTTCCGAACTTATAATTTTTTTAAAACTTTCCGAACCTATAACTTTGTCAAAACTGAACCGATTTTCAAAAGGAAAGGCGTTTTTGTCGTGGCTCGTTCTCAATAATTATACTGGTTTCATAGTTGGAAATGTTTTTTTTTCGAAATTTATGAATAAACTTTCCGACCTTATAACTCTATCAATTTTTTCCGAATCTATAACTTTGTCATTACTTTCCGAACATATAACTTTGTCAAAACTGAACCGATTTTCAAAAGGAAAGGCGTTTTAGTCGTGGCTCGATCTCAATAATTAAACCGCATTCATAAATGAAAATGTTTTTTTTTTTTAAATTCATGTTAAAACTTTCCGAACCTATAACTTTGTCAAAACTTTCCGAACCTATAACTCTGCAACAAAACTGATTTTCAAAAGGAAAGGCGTTTTAGTCGAGGCTCGATCTCAATAATTAAACCGCATTCATAGTTGGAAATGTTTTTTTTTTTGAAATTCATGTCAAAACTTTCCGAACCTATAACTTTGTCAAAACTTTCCGAACCTATAACTATGTCAAAACTTTCCGAACCTATAACTTTGTCAAACCTGAATCGATTTTCAAAAGGAAAGGCGTTTTAGTCGTGGCTCGATCTCAATATTAAACCGCATTCATAATTGAAATGTTTTTTTTTTTTAAATTCATGTTAAAACTTTCCGAACCTATAACTTTGTCAAAACTTTCCGAACCTATAACTATGTCAAAACTTTCCGAACCTATAACTTTGTCAAAAATGAACCGATTTTCAAAAGGAAAGGCGTTTTAGTCGTGGCTCGATCTCAATTATTAAACCGAATTCATAATTGAAAATGTTTTTTTTTTTAAATTCATGTTAAAACTTTCCGAACCTATAACTTTGTCAAAACTTTCCGAACCTATAACTATGTCAAAACTTTCCGAACCTATAACTATGTCAAAACTTTCCGAACCTATAACTTTGTCAAAACAGAACCGATTTTCAAAAGGAAAGGCGTTTTTGTCGTGGCTCGTTCTCAATAATTATACTGGTTTCATAGTTGGAAATGTTTTTTTTTTCGAAATTTATGAATAAACTTTCCGACCTTATAACTCTATCAATTTTTTCCGAATCTATAACTTTTTCATTACTTTCCGAACATGTAACTTTGTCAAAACTGAATCGATTTTCAAAAGGAAAGGCGTTTTAGTCGTGGCTCGATATCAATAATTAAACCGCATTCATAAATGAAAATGTTTTTTTTTTTAAATTCATGTTAAAACTTTCCGAACCTATAACTTTGTCAAAACTTTCCGAACCTATAACTATGAACAAAACTGATTTTCAAAAGGAAAGGCGTTTTAGTCGAGGCTCGATCTCAATAATTAAACCGCATTCATAGTTGGAAATGTTTTTTTTTTTCGAAATTCATGTCAAAACTTTCCGCACCTATAACTTTTTTAAAACATTCCGAACTTATAATTTTTTTAAAACTTTCCGAACCTATAACTTTGTCAAAACTGAACCGATTTTCAAAAGGAAAGGCGTTTTTGTCGTGGCTCGTTCTCAATAATTATACTGCTTTCATAGTTGGAAATGTTTTTTTTCGAAATTTATGACTAAACTTTCCGAACTTATAACTGTATCAATTTTTTCCGAACCTATAACTTTGTCATTACTTTCCGAACATATAACTTTGTCAAAACTGAACCGATTTTCAAAAGGAAAGGCGTTTTTGTCGTGGCTCGATCTCAATAATTAAACCGCATTCATAATTGAAAATGTTTTTTTTTTTAAATTCATGTTAAAACTTTCCGAACCTATAACTTTGTCAAAACTTTCCGAACCTATAACTATGTCAAAATTTTCCGAACCTATAACTTTGTCAAAAATGAACCGATTTTCAAAAGGAAAGGCGTTTTAGTCGTGGCTCGATCTCAATTATTAAACCGAATTCATAATTGAAAATGTTTTTTTTTTTAAATTCATGTTAAAACTTTCCGAACCTATAACTTTGTCAAAACTTTCCGAACCTATAACTATGTCAAAACTTTCCGAACCTATAACTATGTCAAAACTTTCCGAACCTATAACTTTGTCAAAACTGAACCGATTTTCAAAAGGAAAGGCGTTTTAGTCGTGGCTCGATCTCAATTATTAAACCGAATTCATAGTTGGAAATGTTTTTTTTTTTCGAAATTCATGTTAAACCTTTCCGAACCTATAACTTTGTCAAAACTTTCCGAACCTATAACTATGTCAAAATTTTCCGAACCTATAACTTTGTCAAAAATGAACCGATTTTCAAAAGGAAAGGCGTTTTAGTCGTGGCTCGATCTCAATAATTAAACCGCATTCATAGTTCGAAATGTTTTTTTTTTTCGAAATTCATGTCAAAACTTTCCGCACCTATAACTTTTTCAAAACTTTCCGAACTTATAATTTTTTTAAAACTTTCCGAACCTATAACTTTGTCAAAACTGAACCGATTTTCAAAAGGAAAGCCGTTTTTGTCGTGGCTCGTTCTCAATAATTATACTGCTTTCATAGTTGGAAATGTTTTTTTTCGAAATTTATGAATAAACTTTCCGAACTTATAACTCTATCAATTTTTTCCGAACCTATAACTTTGTCATTACTTTCCGAACATATAACTTTGTCAAAACTGAATCGATTTTCAAAAGGAAAGGCGTTTTAGTCGTGGCTCGATCTCAATAATTAAACCGCATTCATAAATGAAAATGTTTTTTTTTTTAAATTCATGTTAAAACTTTCCGAACCTATAACTTTGTCAAAACTTTCCGAACCTATAACTATGTCAAAACTGAACCGATTTTCAAAAGGAAAGGCGTTTTAGTCGTGGCTCGATCTCAATAATTAAACCGCATTCATAGTTGGAAATGTTTTTTTTTTCGAAATTCATGTCAAAACTTTCCGCACCTATAACTTTTTCAAAACTTTCCAAACCTATAACTTTGTCAAAACTGAACCGATTTTCAAAAGGAAAGGTGTTTTAGTCGTGGCTCGATCTCAATAATTAAACCGCATTCATAGTTGGATATGTTTTTTTTTTTCGAAATTCATGTCAAAACTTTCCGCACCTATAACTTTTTCAAAACTTTCCGAACCTATAACTTTTTTTAAAACTTTCCGAACCTATAACTTTGTCAAAACTGAACCGATTTTCAAAAGGAAATCCGTTTTTGTCGTGGCTCGTTCTCAATAATTATACTGCTTTCATAGTTGGAAATGTTTTTTTTCGAAATTTATGACTAAACTTTCCGAACTTATAACTGTATCAATTTTTTCCGAACCTATAACTTTGTCATTACTTTCCGAACATATAACTTTGTCAAAACTGAATCGATTTTAAAAAGGAAAGGCGTTTTAGTCGTGGCTCGATCTCAATAATTAAACCGCATTCATAATTGTAAATGTTTTTTTTTTTTAAATTCATGTTAAAACTTTCCGAATTATAACTTTGTCAAAACTTTCCGAACCTATAACTATGTCAAAACTTTCCGAACCTATAACTTTGTCAAAACTGAACATATGTCAAAAGGAAAGGTTTTTTAGTCGTGGCTTGATCTCAATTATTAAACCGAATTCATAGGTGGAAATGTTTTTTTTTTCCAAATTCATGTTATAACTTTCCGAACCAATAACTTTGTCGAAACTTTCCGAACCTATAACTATGTCAAAACTTTCCGAACCTATAACTTTGTCAAAACTGAACCGATTTTCAAAAGGAAAGGCGTTTTAGTCGTGGCTCGATCTCACTAATTAAACCGCATTCATAATTGAAAATGTTTTTTTTTTTTTAATTCATTTTAAAACTTACTGAACCTATAACTTTGTCAAAACTTTCCGAACCTATAACTATGTCAAAACTTTCCGAACCTATAACTTTGTCAAAACTTTCCGAACCTATAACTTTGTCAAAACTGAACCGATTTTCAAAAGGAAAGGCGTTTCAGTCGTGGCTCGATCTCAATAATTAAACCGCATTCATAGTTGGAAATGTTTTTTTTTTCGAAATTCACGTTAAAACTTAATGAACCTATAACTTTGTCAAAACTTTCCGAACCTATTACTATGTCAAAACTTTCCGAACCTATAACTATGTCAAAACTTTCCGAACCTATAACTTTGTCAAAACTGAACCGATTTTTAAAAGGAAAGGCGTTTTAGTCATGGCTCGATCTCAATTATTAAACCGCATTCATAATTGAAAATGTTTTTTTTCTTCGAAATTCATGTTATGACTTTCCGAAACTATAACTTTATCAAATTTTTCCGAACCTATAACTTTGTCAAAACTTTCCGAACATATAACTTTGTCAAAACTGAACCGATTTTCAAAAGTAAATGCGTTTTAGTCGTGGCTCGATCTCACTAATTAAACCGCATTCATAATTGAAAATGTTTTTTTTTTTTTAATTCATTTTAAAACTTACTGAACCTATAACTTTGTCAAAACTTTCCGAACCTATAACTATGTCAAAACTTTCCGAACCTATAACTTTGTCAAAACTTTCCGAACCTATAACTTTGTCAAAACTGATCCGATTTTCAAAAGGAAAGGCGTTTTAGTCGTGGGTCGTTCTCAATAATTATACTGCTTTCATAGTTGGAAATGTTTTTTTTCGAAATTTATGACTAAACTTTTCGAACTTATAACTTTATCAAATTTTTCCGAACCTATAACTTTGTCAAAACTTTCCGAACATATAACTTTGTCAAAACTGAACCGATTTTCAAAAGGAAATGCGTTTTAGTCGTGGCTCGATTTCAATAATTAAACCGCATTCATAATTGGAAATGTTTTTTTTTTTAAATTCATGTTAAAACTTTCCGAACCTATAACTTTGTCAAAACTTTCCGAACCTATAACTATGTCAAAACTTTCCGAACCCATAACTTTGTCAAAACTGAACATATTTCAAAAGGAAAGGTGTTTTAGTCGTGGCTCGATCTCAATTTTTAAACCGAATTCATAGGTGGAAGGGTTTTTTTTTTCGAAATTCATGTTATAACTTCACGAACCTATAACTTTGTCTAAACTTTCCGAACCTATAACTATGTCAGAACTTTCCGGGCATATAACTTTGTCAAAACTGAACCGATTTTCAAAAGGAAAGGCGTTTTAGTCGTGGCTCGATCTCAATAATTAAACCGCATTCATAGTTGGAAATGTTTTTTTTTTTAAATTCATGTTAAAACTTTCCGAACCTATAACTTTGTCAAAACTTTAGAACTTATAACTTTGTCAAAACTGAACCGATTTTCAAAAGGAAAGGCGTTTTAGTCGTGGATCGTTCTCAATAATTATACTGCTTTCATAGTTGAAAATGTTTTTTTTTTTTAAATTCATGTTAAAACTTTCCGAACCTATAACTTTGTCAAAACTTTCCGAACCTATAACTATGTCAGAACTTTCCGGACTTATAACTTTGTCAAAACTGAACCGATTTTCAAAAGGAAAGGCGTTTTAGTCGTGGCTCGATCTCAATTATTAAACCGAATTCAGAGTTGGATATGTTTTTTTTTTTCGTAATTTATGACTAAACTTTCCGAACTTATAACTCTATCAATTTTTTCCGAACCTATAACTTTGTCATTACTTTCCGAACATATAACTTTGTCAAAACTGAATCGATTTTCAAAAGGAAAGGCGTTTTAGTCGTGGCTCGATCTCAATAATTAAACCGCATTCATAAATGAAAATGTTTTTTTTTTAAAATTCATGTTAAAACTTTCCGAACCTATAACTTTGTCAAAACTTTCCGAACCTATAACTATGTCAAAACTGAACCGATTTTCAAAAGGAAAGGCGTTTTAGTCGTGGCTCGATCTCAATAACTAAACCGCATTCATAGTTGGAAATGTTTTTTTTTTCGAAATTCATGTCAAAACTTTCCGCACCTATAACTTTTTCAAAACTTTCCAAACCTATAACTTTGTCAAAACTGAACCGATTTTCAAAAGGAAAGGTGTTTTAGTCGTGGCTCGATCTCAATAATTAAACCGCATTCATAGTTGGATATGTTTTTTTTTTCGAAATTCATGTCAAAACTTTCCGCACCTATAACTTTTTCAAAACTTTCCGAACCTATAACTTTTTTTAAAACTTTCCGAACCTATAACTTTGTCAAAACTGAACCGATTTTCAAAAGGAAAGCCGTTTTTGTCGTGGCTCGTTCTCAATAATTATACTGCTTTCATAGTTGGAAATGTTTTTTTTCGAAATTTATGACTAAACTTTCCGAACTTATAACTGTATCAATTTTTTCCGAACCTATAACTTTGTCATTACTTTCCGAACATATAACTTTGTCAAAACTGAATCGATTTTAAAAAGGAAAGGCGTTTTAGTCGTGGCTCGATCTCAATAATTAAACCGCATTCATAATTGTAAATGTTTTTTTTTTTAAATTCATGTTAAAACTTTCCGAATTATAACTTTGTCAAAACTTTCCGAACCTATAACTATGTCAAAACTTTCCGAACCTATAACTTTGTCAAAACTGAACATATGTCAAAAGGAAAGGTTTTTTAGTCGTGGCTTGATCTCAATTATTAAACCGAATTCATAGGTGGAAATGTTTTTTTTTTCCAAATTCATGTTATAACTTTCCGAACCAATAACTTTGTCGAAACTTTCCGAACCTATAACTATGTCAAAACTTTCCGAACCTATAACTTTGTCAAAACTGAACCGATTTTCAAAAGGAAAGGCGTTTTAGTCGTGGCTCGATCTCACTAATTAAACCGCATTCATAATTGAAAATGTTTTTTTTTTTTAATTCATTTTAAAACTTACTGAACCTATAACTTTGTCAAAACTTTCCGAACCTATAACTATGTCAAAACTTTCCGAACCTATAACTTTGTCAAAACTTTCCGAACCTATAACTTTGTCAAAACTGAACCGATTTTCAAAAGAAAAGGCGTTTTAGTCGTGGCTCGATCTCAATAATTAAACCGCATTCATAGTTGGAAATGTTTTTTTTTTCGAAATTCACGTTAAAACTTAATGAACCTATAACTTTGTCAAAACTTTCCGAACCTATTACTATGTCAAAACTTTCCGAACCTATAACTATGTCAAAACTTTCCGAACCTATAACTTTGTCAAAACTGAACCGATTTTTAAAAGGAAAGGCGTTTTAGTCATGGCTCGATCTCAATTATTAAACCGCATTCATAATTGAAAATGTTTTTTTTCTTCGAAATTCATGTTATGACTTTCCGAAACTATAACTTTATCAAATTTTTCCGAACCTATAACTTTGTCAAAACTTTCCGAACATATAACTTTGTCAAAACTGAACCGATTTTCAAAAGTAAATGCGTTTTAGTCGTGGCTCGATCTCACTAATTAAACCGCATTCATAATTGAAAATGTTTTTTTTTTTTTAATTCATTTTAAAACTTACTGAACCTATAACTTTGTCAAAACTTTCCGAACCTATAACTATGTCAAAACTTTCCGAACCTATAACTTTGTCAAAACTTTCCGAACCTATAACTTTGTCAAAACTGATCCGATTTTCAAAAGGAAAGGCGTTTTAGTCGTGGGTCGTTCTCAATAATTATACTGCTTTCATAGTTGGAAATGTTTTTTTTCGAAATTTATGACTAAACTTTTCGAACTTATAACTTTATCAAATTTTTCCGAACCTATAACTTTGTCAAAACTTTCCGAACATATAACTTTGTCAAAACTGAACCGATTTTCAAAAGGAAATGCGTTTTAGTCGTGGCTCGATTTCAATAATTAAACCGCATTCATAATTGGAAATGTTTTTTTTTTTAAATTCATGTTAAAACTTTCC
This sequence comes from Scaptomyza reducta, assembly GCA_035044485.1. NCBI lineage: Eukaryota > Metazoa > Arthropoda > Insecta > Diptera > Drosophilidae > Scaptomyza > Scaptomyza reducta. The sequence goes on from JAWNNV010000084.1 coordinate 10,291, forward strand.
GAACCTATAACTTTGTCAAAACTTTCCGAACCTATAACTATGTCAAAACTTTCCGAACCCATAACTTTGTCAAAACTGAACATATTTCAAAAGGAAAGGTGTTTTAGTCGTGGCTCGATCTCAATTTTTAAACCGAATTCATAGTTGGAAATGTTTTTTTTTTTAAATTCATGTTAAAACTTTCCGAACCTATAACTTTGTCAAAACTTTTAGAACTTATAACTTTGTCAAAACTGAACCGATTTTCAAAAGGAAAGGCGTTTTAGTCGTGGCTCGTTCTCAATAATTATACTGCTTTCATAGTTGAAAATGTTTTTTTTTTTTAAATTCATGTTAAAACTTTCCGAACCTATAACTTTGTCAAAACTTTCCGAACCTATAACTATGTCAGAACTTTCCGGACTTATAACTTTGTCAAAACTGAACCGATTTTCAAAAGGAAAGGCGTTTTAGTCGTGGCTCGATCTCAATTATTAAACCGAATTCAGAGTTGGATATGTTTTTTTTTTTCGAAATTCATGTCAAAACTTTCCGCACCTATAACTTTTTCAAAACAGTCCGAACTTATAACTTTTTTTAAAACTTTCCGAACTTATAACTTTGTCAAAACTGAACCGATTTTCAAAAGGAAAGGCGTTTTAGTCGTGGATCGTTCTCAATAATTATACTGCTTTCATAGTTGAAAATGTTTTTTTTTTTTAAATTCATGTTAAAACTTTCCGAACCTATAACTTTGTCAAAACTTTCCGAACCTATAACTATGTCAGAACTTTCCGGACTTATAACTTTGTCAAAACTGAACCGATTTTCAAAAGGAAAGGCGTTTTAGTCGTGGCTCGATCTCAATTATTAAACCGAATTCAGAGTTGGATATGTTTTTTTTTTCGAAATTCATGTCAAAACTTTCCGCACCTATAACTTTTTCAAAACAGTCCGAACTTATAACTTTTTTTAAAACTTTCCGAACCTAAACCTTTGTCAAAACTGAACCGATTTTCTAAAGGAAAGGCGTTTTTGTCGTGGCTCATTCTCAATAATTATAATGCTTTCATAGTTGGAAATGTTTTTTTTTTCGTAATTTATGACTAAACTTTCCGAACTTATAACTGTATCAATTTTTTCCGAACCTATAACTTTGTCATTACTTTCCGAACATATAACTTTATCAAAACTGTATCGATTTTCAAAAGGAAAGGCGTTTTAGTCGTGGCTCGATCTCAATGATTAAACCGCATTCATAATTGAAAATATTTTTTTTTTTAATTCATGTCAAAACTTTCCGAACCTATAACTTTGTCAAAACTTTCCGAACCTATAACTATGTCAAAACTTTCCGAACCTATAACTTTGTCAAAACTTAGTTTTAGTCGTGGCTCGATCTCAATTATTAAATCGCATTCATAATTGAAAATTTTTTTTTTTTAAATTCATGTTAAAACTTTCCGAACCTATAACTTTGTCAAAACTTTCCGAACTTATAACTTTTTTTAAATCTTTCCGAACCTAAAACTTTGTCAAAACTGAACCGATTTTCAAAAGGAAAGGCGTTTTAGTCGTGGCTCGTTCTCAATAATTATACTGCTTTCATAGTTGGAAATATTTTTTTTTCGAAATTTATGACTAAACTTTCCGAACTTATAATTTTATCAAATTTTTCCGAATCTATAACTTTGTCAAAACTCAACCGATTTTCAAAAGGAAAGGCGTTTTAGTCGTGGCTCGATCTCAATAATTAAACCGAATTCATAGGTGGAAATGTTTTTTTTTCGAAATTCATGTCAAAACTTTCCGCATCTATAACTTTTTCAAAACTTTCCGAACTTATAACCTTTTTTAAAACTTTCCGAACCTATATCTTTGTCAAAACTGAACATATTTCAAAAGGAAAGGTTTTTTAGTCGTGGCTCGATCTCAATTATTAAACCGAATTCATAGGTGGAAATGTTTTTTTTTTCCAAATTCATGTTATAACTTTCCGAACCAATAAGTTTGTCGAAACTTTCCGAACCTATAACTATGTCAAAACTTTCCGAACCTATAACTTTGTCAAAACTGAACCGATTTTCAAAAGGAAAGGCGTTTTAGTCGTGGCTCGATCTGAATAATTAAACCGCATTCATAGTTGGAAATGTTTTTTTTTCGAAATTCACGTTAAAACTTACCGAACCTATAACTTTGTCAAAACTTTCCGAACCTATAACTATGTCAAAACTTTCCGAACCTATAACTTTGTCAAAACTTTCCGAACCTATAACTTTGTCAAAACTGAACCGATTTTCAAAAGGAAATGCGTTTAAGTCGTGGCTCGATCTCAATAATTAAACCGCATTCATAATTGAAAATATTTTTTTTTTTTAATTCATGTTAAAACTTTCCTAACCTATAACTTTGTCAAAACTGAACCGATTTTCAAAAGGAAATGCGTTTAAGTCGTGGCTCGATCTCAATAATTAAACCGCATTCATAATTGAAAATGTTTTTTTTTTAAATTCATGTTAAAACTTTCCGAACCTATAACTTTGTCAAAACTGAACATATTTCAAAAGGAAAGGTGTTTTAGTCGTGGCTCGATCTCAATTATTAAACCGCATTCATAATTGAAAATATTTTTTTTTTTCAATTCATGTTAAAACTTTCCGAACCTATAACTGTGTCAAAACATTCCGAACCTATAACTATGTCGAAACTTTCCGAACCTATTACTTTGTCAAAACTGAACCGATTTTCAAAGGGAAAGGCGTTTTAGTCGTGGCTCGATCTCAATAATTAAGCCGCATTCATAGTTGGAAATGTTTTTTTTTTCGAAATTCATGTCAAAACTTTCCGCACCTATAACTTTGTCAAAACTTTCCGAACCTATAACTTTGTCATTACTTTCCGAACATATAACTTTGTCAAATCTGAATCTATTTTCAAAAGGAAAGGCGTTTTAGTCGTGGCTCGATCTCAATTATTAAACCGCATTCATAATTGAAAAAGTTTTTTTTTCTTCGAAATTCATGTTAAAACTTTCCGAACCTATAACTTTTTCAAAATTTTCCGAACCTATAACTTTGTCAAAACTGAACCGATTTTCAAAAGGAAAGGCGTTTTAGTCGTGGCTCGATCTCAATAATTAAACCGCATTCATAGTTGGAAATGTTTTTTTTTTCGAAATTCACGTTAAAACTTACCGAACCTATAACTTTGTCAAAACTTTCCGAACCTATAACTATGTCCAAACTTTCCGAACCTATAACTTTGTCAAAACTGAACCGATTTTCAAAAGGAAAGGCGTTTTAGTCGTGGCTCGATCTCAATAATTAAACCGCATTCATAGTTGGAAATGTTTTTTTTTCGAAATTCACGTTAAAACTTACCGAACCTATAACTTTGTCAAAACTTTCCGAACCTATAACTATGTCAAAACTTTCCGAACCTATAACTTTGTCAAAACTTTCCGAACCTATAACTTTGTCAAAACTGAACCGATTTTCAAAAGGAAAGGCGTTTTAGTCGTGGCTCGATCTCAATTATTAAACCGCATTCATAATTGAAAATGTTTTTTTTCTTCGAAATTCATGTTAAAACTTTCCGAACCTATAACTTTTTCAAAATTTTCCGAACCTATAACTTTGTCAAAACTGAACCGATTTTCAAAAGGAAAGGCGTTTTAGTCGTGGCTCAATCTCAACAATTAAACCGCATTCATAGTTGGAAATGTTTTTTTTTCGAAATTCATGTCAAAACTTTCCGAACCTATAACTTTGTCAAAACTTTCCGAACTTATAACTTTTTTCAAAACTTTCCGAACATATAACTTTGTCAAAACTGAACCGATTTTCAAAAGGAAATGCGTTTAAGTCGTGGCTCGATCTCAATAATTAAACCGCATTCATAATTGAAAATGTTTTTTTTTTTAAAGTCATGTTAAAACTTTCCGAACCTATAACTTTGTCAAAACTGAACCGATTTTCAAAAGGAAAGGCGTTTTAGTCATGGCTCGATCTCAATAATTAAACCGCATTCATAATTGAAAATGTTTTTTTTTTCAATTCATGTTAAAACTTTCCGAACCTATAACTTTGTCAAAACTTTCCGAACCTATAACTTTGTCAAAACTTTGAGAACCTATAACTATGTCAAAACTTTCCGAACCTATAACTATAACTTTGTCAATTTTTTCCGAACCTATAACTTTGTCATTAATTTCCGAACATATAACTTTGTCAAATCTGAATCTATTTTCAAAAGGAAAGGCGTTTTAGTCCTGGTTCGATCTCAATAATTAAACCGCATTCAAAGAAATGTTTTTTTCTTTTGGAAATTTATGACAAAACTTTCCGAACTTATAACTTTATCAATTTTTTCCGAAGCTATAACTTTGTCAAAACTTTCCGAACCTATAATTTTGTCAAAACTGAACATATTTCAAAAGGAAAGGTGTTTTAGTCGTGGCTCGATCTCAATTATTAAACCGAATTCATAGGTGGAAATGTTTTTTTTTTCGAAATTCATGTTATAACTTTCCGAACCTATAACTTTGTCAAAACTGAACATATTTCAAAAGGAAAGACGTTTTAGACGTGGATCGTTCTCAATAATTATACTGCTTTCATAGTTGGAAATGTTTTTTTTTTCGAAATTTATGACTAAACTTTCCGAACTTATAACTGTATCAATTTTTTCCGAACCTAAAACTTTGTCATTACTTTCCGAATATATAATTTTGTCAAAACTGAATCGATTTTCAAAAGGAAAGGCGTTTTAGTCGTGGCTCGATCTCAATAATTAAACCGCATTCATAATTGTAAATGTTTTTTTTTTTAAATTCATGTTAAAACTTTCCGAATTATAACTTTGTCAAAACTTTCCGAACCTATAACTATGTCAAAACTTTCCGAACCTATAACTTTGTCAAAACTGAACATATGTCAAAAGGAAAGGTTTTTTAGTCGTGGCTCGAACTCAATTATTAAACCGAATTCATAGGTGTAAATGTTTTTTTTTTCCAAATTCATGTTATAACTTTCCGAACCAATAACTTTGTCGAAACTTTCCGAACCTATAACTATGTCAAAACTTTCCGAACCTATAACTTTGTCAAAACTGAACCGATTTTCAAAAGTAAATGCGTTTTAGTCGTGGCTCGATCTCACTAATTAAACCGCATTCATAATTGAAAATGTTTTTTTTTTTTTAAATTCATTTTAAAACTTACTGAACCTATAACTTTGTCAAAACTTTCCGAACCTATAACTATGTCAAAACTTTCCGAACCTATAACTTTGTCAAAACTTTCCGAACCTATAACTTTGTCAAAACTGATCCGATTTTCAAAAGGAAAGGCGTTTTAGTCGTGGCTCGTTCTCAATAATTATACTGCTTTCATAGTTGGAAATGTTTTTTTTCGAAATTTATGACTAAACTTTCCGAACTTATAACTTTATCAAATTTTTCCGAACCTATAACTTTGTCAAAACTTTCCGAACATATAACTTTGTCAAAACTGAACCGATTTTCAAAAGGAAATGCGTTTTAGTCGTGGCTCGATTTCAATAATTAAACCGCATTCATAATTGGAAATGTTTTTTTTTTTAAATTCATGTTAAAACTTTCCGAACCTATAACTTTGTCAAAACTTTCCGAACCTATAACTATGTCAAAACTTTCCGAACCTATAACTTTGTCAAAACTGAACATATTTCAAAAGGAAAGGTGTTTTAGTCGTGGCTCGATCTCAATTTTTAAACCGAATTCATAGGTGGAAGGGTTTTTTTTTTCGAAATTCATGTTATAACTTTACGAACCTATAACTTTGTCTAAACTTTCCCAACCTATAACTATGTCAGAACTTTCCGGACATATAACTTTGTCAAAACTGAACCGATTTTCAAAAGGAAAGGCGTTTTAGTCGTGGCTCGATCTCAATAATTAAACCGCATTCATAGTTGGAAATGTTTTTTTTTTTAAATTCATGTTAAAACTTTCCGAACCTATAACTTTGTCAAAACTTTCCGAACTTATAACTTTGTCAAAACTGAACCGATTTTCAAAAGGAAAGGCGTTTTAGTCGTGGATCGTTCTCAATAATTATACTGCTTTCATAGTTGAAAATGTTTTTTTTTTTAAATTCATGTTAAAACTTTCCGAACCTATAACTTTGTCAAAACTTTCCGAACCTATAACTATGTCAGAACTTTCTGGACTTATAACTTTGTCAAAACTGAACCGATTTTCAAAAGGAAAGGCGTTTTAGTCGTGGCTCGATCTCACTAATTAAACCGCATTCATAATTGAAAATGTTTTTTTTTTTAAATTCATTTTAAAACTTACTGAACCTATAACTTTGTCAAAACTTTCCGAACCTATAACTATGTCAAAACTTTCCGAACCTATAACTTTGTCAAAACTGATCCGATTTTCAAAAGGAAAGGCGTTTTAGTCGTGGCTCGATCTCAATTATTAAACCGCATTCATAATTGAAAATGTTTTTTTTCTTCGAAATTCATGTTATAACTTTCCGAAACTATAACTTTATCAAATTTTTCCGAACCTATAACTTTGTCAAAACTTTCCGAACATATAACTTTGTCAAAACTGAACCGATTTTCAAAAGTAAATGCGTTTTAGTCGTGGCGCGATCTCACTAATTAAACCGCATTCATAATTGAAAATGTTTTTTTTTTTTAAATTCATTTTAAAACTTACTGAACCTATAACTTTGTCAAAACTTTCCGAACCTATAACTATGTCAAAACTTTCCGAACCTATAACTTTGTCAAAACTTTCCGAACCTATAACTTTGTCAAAACTGATCCGATTTTCAAAAGGAAAGGCGTTTTAGTCGTGGCTCGTTCTCAGTAATTATACTGCTTTCATAGTTGGAAATGTTTTTTTTCGAAATTTATGACTAAACTTTCCGAACTTATAACTTTATCAAATTTTTCCGAACCTATAACTTTGTCAAAACTTTCCGAACATATAACTTTGTCAAAACTGAACCGATTTTCAAAAGGAAATGCGTTTTAGTCGTGGCTCGATTTCAATAATTAAACCGCATTCATAATTGAAAATGTTTTTTTTTTAAAGTCATGTTAAAACTTTCCGAACCTATAACTTTGTCAAAACTGAACCGATTTTCAAAAGGAAAGGCGTTTTAGTCACGGCTCGATCTCAATAATTAAACCGCATTCATAGTTGGAAATGTTTTTTTTTCGAAATTCATGTCAAAACTTTCCGAACCTATAACTTTGTCAAAACTTTCCGAACTTATAACTTTTTTCAAAACTTTCCGAACATATAACTTTGTCAAAACTGAACCGATTTTCAAAAGGAAATGCGTTTAAGTCGTGGCTCGATCTCAATAATTAAACCGCATTCATAATTGAAAATGTTTTTTTTTTTAAATTCATTTTAAAACTTACTGAACCTATAACTTTGTCAAAACTTTCCGAACCTATAACTATGTCAAAACTTTCCGAACCTATAACTTTGTCAAAACTGATCCGATTTTCAAAAGGAAAGGCGTTTTAGTCGTGGCTCGTTCTCAATAATTATACTGCTTTCATAGTTGGAAATGTTTTTTTTCGAAATTTATGACTAAACTTTCCGAACTTATAACTTTATCAAATTTTTCCGAACCTATAACTTTGTCAAAACTTTCCGAACATATAACTTTGTCAAAACTGAACCGATTTTCAAAAGGAAATGCGTTTTAGTCGTGGCTCGATTTCAATAATTAAACCGCATTCATAATTGAAAATGTTTTTTTTTTTTAAAGTCATGTTAAAACTTTCCGAACCTATAATTTTGTCAAAACTGAACCGATTTTCAAAAGGAAAGGCGTTTTAGTCGTGGCTCAATCTCAATAATTAAACCGCATTCATAGTTGGAAATGTTTTTTTTTTCGAAATTCATGTCAAAACTTTCCGAACCTATAACTTTGTCAAAACTTTCCGAACTTATAACTTTTTTCAAAACTTTCCGAACATATAACTTTGTCAAAACTGAACCGATTTTCAAAAGGAAATGCGTTTAAGTCGTGGCTCGATCTCAATAATTAAACCGCATTCATAATTGAAAATGTTTTTTTTTTAAAGTCATGTTAAAACTTTCCGAACCTATAACTTTGTCAAAACTGAACCGATTTTCAAAAGGAAAGGCGTTTTAGTCACGGCTCGATCTCAATAATTAAACCGCATTCATAATTGAAAATGTTTTTTTTTCAATTCATGTTAAAACTTTCCGAACCTATAACTTTGTCAAAACTTTCCGAACCTATAACTTTGTCAAAACTTTCAGAACCTATAACTATGTCAAAACTTTCCGAACCTATAACTATAACTTTGTCAATTTTTTCCGAACCTATAACTTTGTCATTACTTTCCGAACATATAACTTTGTCAAATCTGAATCTATTTTCAAAAGGAAAGGCGTTTTAGTCCTGGTTCGATCTCAATAATTAAACCGCATTCAAAGAAATGTTTTTTTTTTTGAAATTTATGACAAAACTTTCCGAACTTATAACTTTATCAAAATTTTCCGAACCTATAACTTTGTCAAAACTTTCCGAACCTATAATTTTGTCAAAACTGAACATATTTCAAAAGGAAAGGTGTTTTAGTCGTGGCTCGATCTCAATTATTAAACCGAATTCATAGGTGGAAATGTTTTTTTTTTTCGAAATTCATGTTATAACTTTCCGAACCTATAACTTTGTCAAAACTGAACATATTTCAAAAGGAAAGACGTTTTAGACGTGGATCGTTCTCAATAATTATACTGCTTTCATAGTTGGAAATGTTTTTTTTTCGAAATTTATGACTAAACTTTCCGAACTTATAACTGTATCAATTTTTTCCGAACCTAAAACTTTGTCATTACTTTCCGAATATATAATTTTGTCAAAACTGAATCGATTTTCAAAAGGAAAGGTGTTTTAGTCGTGGCTCGATCTCAATAATTAAACCGCATTCATAATTGTAAATGTTTTTTTTTTTAAATTCATGTTAAAACTTTCCGAATTATAACTTTGTCAAAACTTTCCGAACCTATAACTATGTCAAAAATTTCCGAACCTATAACTTTGTCAAAACTCGAACATATGTCAAAAGGAAAGGTTTTTTAGTCGTGGCTCGATCTCAATTATTAAACCGAATTCATAGTTGTAAATGTTTTTTTTTTCCAAATTCATGTTATAACTTTACGAACCAATAACTTTGTCGAAACTTTCCGAACCTATAACTATGTCAAAACTTTCCGAACCTATAACTTTGTCAAAACTGAACCGATTTTCAAAAGTAAATGCGTTTTAGTCGTGGCTCGATCTCACTAATTAAACCGCATTCATAATTGAAAATTTTTTTTTTTTTTTAAATTCATTTTAAAACTTACTGAACCTATAACTTTGTCAAAACTTTCCGAACCTATAACTATGTCAAAACTTTCCGAACCTATAACTTTGTCAAAACTTTCCGAACCTATAACTTTGTCAAAACTGATCCGATTTTCAAAAGGAAAGGCGTTTTAGTCGTGGCTCGTTCTCAATAATTATACTGCTTTCATAGTTGGAAATGTTTTTTTTCGAAATTTATGACTAAACTTTCCGAACTTATAACTTTATCAAATTTTTCCGAACCTATAACTTTGTCAAAACTTTCCGAACATATAACTTTGTCAAAACTGAACCGATTTTCAAAAGGAAATGCGTTTTAGTCGTGGCTCGATTTCAATAATTAAACCGCATTCATAATTGGAAATGTTTTTTTTTTAAATTCATGTTAAAACTTTCCGAACCTATAACTTTGTCAAAACTTTCCGAACCTATAACTATGTCAAAACTTTCCGAACCTATAACTTTGTCAAAACTGAACATATTTCAAAAGGAAAGGTGTTTTAGTCGTGGCTCGATCTCAATTTTTAAACCGAATTCATAGGTGGAAGGGTTTTTTTTTCGAAATTCATGTTAAAACTTTACGAACCTATAACTTTGTCTAAACTTTCCCAACCTATAACTATGTCAGAACTTTCCGAACATATAACTTTGTCAAAACTGAACCGATTTTCAAAAGGAAAGGCGTTATAGTCGTGGCTCGATCTCAATAATTAAACCGCATTCATAGTTGGAAATGTTTTTTTTTTTAAATTCATGTTAAAACTTTCCGAACCTATAACTTTGTCAAAACTTTCCGAACTTATAACTTTGTCAAAACTGAACCGATTTTCAAAAGGAAAGGCGTTTTAGTCGTGGCTCGATCTCACTAATTAAACCGCATTCATAATTGAAAATGTTTTTTTTTTTTAAATTCATTTTAAAACTTACTGAACCTATAACTTTGTCAAAACTTTCCGAACCTATAACTATGTCAAAACTTTCCGAACCTATAACTTTGTCAAAACTGATCCGATTTTCAAATGGAAAGGCGTTTTAGTCGTGGCTCGATCTCAATTATTAAACCGCATTCATAATTGAAAATGTTTTTTTTTTTTAAATTCATGTTAAAACTTTCCGAACCTATAACTTTGTCAAAACTTTCCGAACCTATAACTATGTCAAAATTTTCCGAACCTATAACTTTGTCAAAACTTTCCGAACCTATAACTTTGTCAAAACTGATCCGATTTTCAAAAGGAAAGGCGTTTTAGTCGTGGCTCGTTCTCAATAATTATACTGCTTTCATAGTTGGAAATGTTTTTTTTTTCGAAATTTATGACTAAACTTTCCGAACTTATAACTTTATCAAATTTTTCCGAACCTATAACTTTGTCAAAACTTTCCGAACATATAACTTTGTCAAAACTGAACCGATTTTCAAAAGGAAATGCGTTTTAGTCGTGGCTCGATCTCAATAATTAAACCGCATTCATAATTGGAAATGTTTTTTTTTTGAAATTCATGTTAAAACTTTCCGAACCTATAACTTTGTCAAAACTTTCCGAACCTATAACTATGTCAAAACTTTCCGAACCTATAACTTTGTCAAAACTGAACATATTTCAAAAGGAAAGGCGTTTTAGTCGTGGCTCGATCTCAATTATTAAACCGAATTCATAGGTGGAAGTGTTTTTTTTTTTCGAAATTCATGTTAAAACTTTCCGAACCTATAACTTTGTCAAAACTTTCCGAACCTATAACTATGTCAGAACTTTCCGGACATATAACTTTGTCAAAACTGAACCGATTTTCAAAAGGAAAGGCGTTTTAGTCGTGGCTCGTTCTCAATAATTAAACTGCATTCATAGTTGGAAATGTTTTTTTTTTAAATTCATGTTATAAACTTTCCGAACCTATAACTTTGTCAAAACTTTCCGAACTTATAACTTTGTCAAAACTGAACCGATTTTCAAAAGGAAAGGCGTTTTAGTCGTGGCTCGTTCTCAATAATTATACTGCTTTCATAGTTGAAAATGTTTTTTTTTTTTAAATTCATGTTAAAACTTTCCGAACCTATAACTTTGTCAAAACTTTCCGAACCTATAACTATGTCAGAACTTTCCGGACTTATAACTTTGTCAAAACTGAACCGATTTTCAAAAGGAAAGGCGTTTTAGTCGTGGCTCGATCTCAATAATTAAACCGAATTCATAAGTTGAAAATGTTTTTTTTTTGTAAATTCATAAAATTATGATATATTTGTTAAAACTTTCCGAACCTATAACTTTGTCAAAACTTTCCGAACCTATAACTTTGTCAAAACTTTCCGAACCTATAACTTTGTCAAAACTGAACCGATTTTCAAAAGGAAAGGCGTTTTAGTCGTGGCTCGTTCTCAATAATTATACTGCTTTCATAGTTGGAAATGTTTTTTTTTCGAAATTTATGACTAAACTTTCCGAACTTATAACTTTATCAAAATTTTCCGAACCTATAACTTTGTCAAAACTTTCCGAACATATAACTTTGTCAAAACTGAACCGATTTTCAAAAGGAAATGCGTTTTAGTCGTGGCTCGATCTCAATAATTAAACCGAATTCATAGTTGGAAATGTTTTTTTTTTTCGAAATTCATGTTAAAACTTTCCGAACCTATAACTTTGTCAAAACTTTCCGAACCTATAACTATGTCAAAACTTTCCGAACCTATAACTTTGTCAAAACTGAACATATTTCAAAAGGAAAGGTGTTTTAGTCGTGGCTCGATCTCAATTATTAAACCGAATTCATAGTTGGAAATGTTTTTTTTTTCGAAATTCATGTTAAAACTTTCCGAACCTATAACTTTGTCAAAACTTTCCGAACCTATAACTATGTCAAAACTTTCCGGACATATAACTTTGTCAAAACTGAACCGATTTTCAAAAGGAAAGGCGTTTTAGTCGTGGCTCGATCTCAATAATTAAACCGCATTCATAGTTGGAAATGTTTTTTTTTTTAAATTCATGTTAAAACTTTCCGAACCTATAACTTTGTCAAAACTTTCCGAACTTATAACTTTGTCAAAACTGAACCGATTTTCAAAAGGAAAGGCGTTTTAGTCGTGGCTCGATCTCAATAATTAAACCGCATTCATAATTGAAAATGTTTTTTTTTTTAAATTCATGTTAAAACTTTCCGAACCTATAACTTTGTCAAAACTTTCCGAACCTATAACTATGTCAGAACTTTCCGGACCTATAACTTTGTCAAAACTGAACCGATTTTCAAAAGGAAAGGCGTTTTAGTCGTGGCTCGATCTCAATTATTAAACCGAATTCATAGTTGGAAATGTTTTTTTTTTCGAAATTCATTTACTTAGGTAAACAAACTTTCCGAACCTATAACTTTGTCAAAACTTTCCGAACCTATAACTTTGTCAAAACTTTCCGAACCTATAACTTTGTCAAAACTGATCCGATTTTCAAAAGGAAAGGCGTTTTAGTCGTAGCTCGTTCTCAATAATTATACTGCTTTCATAGTTGGAAATGTTTTTTTTCGAAATTTATGACTAAACTTTCCGAACTTATAACTTTATCAAATTTTTCCGAACCTATAACTTTGTCAAAACTTTCCGAACATATAACTTTGTCAAAACTGAACCGATTTTCAAAAGGAAATGCGTTTTAGTCGTGGCTCGATTTCAATAATTAAACCGCATTCATAATTGGAAATGTTTTTTTTTTAAATTCATGTTAAAACTTTCCGAACCTATAACTTTGTCAAAACTTTCCGAACCTATAACTATGTCAAAACTTTCCGAACCTATAACTTTGTCAAAACTGAACATATTTCAAAAGGAAAGGTGTTTTAGTCGTGGCTCGATCTCAATTTTTAAACCGAATTCATAGGTGGAAGGGTTTTTTTTTTCGAAATTCATGTTATAACTTTACGAACCTATAAGTTTGTCTAAACTTTCCGAACCTATAACTATGTCAGAACTTTCCGGACATATAACTTTGTCAAAACTGAACCGATTTTCAAAAGGAAAGGCGTTTTAGTCGTGCCTCGATCTCAATAATTAAACCGCATTCATAGTTGGAAATGTTTTTTTTTTTAAATTCATGTTAAAACTTTCCGAACCTATAACTTTGTCAAAACTTTCCGAACTTATAACTTTGTCAAAACTGAACCGATTTTCAAAAGGAAAGGCGTTTTAGTCGTGGATCGTTCTCAATAATTATACTGCTTTCATAGTTGAAAATGTTTTTTTTTTTAAATTCATGTTAAAACTTTTCGAACCTATAACTTTGTCAAAACTTTTCGAACCTATAACTATGTCAGAACTTTCTGGACTTATAACTTTGTCAAAACTGAACCGATTTTCAAAAGGAAAGGCGTTTTAGTCGTGGCTCGATCTCACTAATTAAACCGCATTCATAATTGAAAATGTTTTTTTTTTTTAAATTCATTTTAAAACTTACTGAACCTATAACTTTGTCAAAAGTTTCCGAACCTATAACTATGTCAAAACTTTCCGAACCTATAACTTTGTCAAAACTTTCCGACCCTATAACTTTGTCAAAACTGATCCGATTTTCAAAAGGAAAGGCGTTTTAGTCGTGGCTCGTTCTCAATAATTATACTGCTTTCATAGTTGGAAATGTTTTTTTTCGAAATTTATGACTAAACTTTCCGAACTTATAACTTTATCAAATTTTTCCGAACCTATAACTTTGTCAAAACTTTCCGAACATATAACTTTGTCAAAACTGAACCGATTTTCAAAAGGAAATGCGTTTTAGTCGTGGCTCGATTTCAATAATTAAACCGCATTCATAATTGGAAATGTTTTTTTTTAAATTCATGTTAAAACTTTCCGAACCTATAACTTTGTCAAAACTTTCCGAACCTATAACTATGTCAAAACTTTCCGAACCTATAACTTTGTCAAAACTGAACATATTTCAAAAGGAAAGGTGTTTTAGTCGTGGCTCGATCTCAATTTTTAAACTGAATTCATAGGTGGAAGGGTTTTTTTTTTCGAAATTCATGTTATAACTTTACGAACCTATAACTTTGTCTAAACTTTCCGAACCTATAACTATGTCAGAACTTTCCGGACATATAACTTTGTCAAAACTGAACCGATTTTCAAAAGGAAAGGCGTTTTAGTCGTGGCTCGATCTCAATAATTAAACCGCATTCATAGTTGGAAATGTTTTTTTTTTTAAATTCATGTTAAAACTTTCCGAACCTATAACTTTGTCAAAACTTTCCGAACTTATAACTTTGTCAAAACTGAACCGATTTTCAAAAGGAAAGGCGTTTTAGTCGTGGATCGTTCTCAATAATTATACTGCTTTCATAGTTGAAAATGTTTTTTTTTTTAAATTCATGTTAAAACTTTCCGAACCTATAACTTTGTCAAAACTTTCCGAACCTATAACTATGTCAGAACTTTCTGGACTTATAACTTTGTCAAAACTGAACCGATTTTCAAAAAGGAAAGGCGTTTTAGTCGTGGCTCGATCTCAATTATTAAACCGAATTCAGAGTTGGATATGTTTTTTTTTTCGAAATTCATGTCAAAACTTTCCGCACCTATAACTTTTTCAAAACAGTCCGAACTTATAACTTTTTTTAAAACTTTCCGAACCTATAACTTTGTCAAAACTAAACCGATTTTCAAAAGGAAAGGCGTTTTTGTCGTGGCTCATTCTCAATAATTATACTGCTTTCATAGTTGGAAATATTTTTTTTTTCGTAATTTATGACTAAACTTTCCGAACTTATAACTGTATCAATTTTTTCCGAACCTATAACTTTGTCATTACTTTCCGAACATATAACTTTATCAAAACTGAATCGATTTTCAAAAGGAAAGGCGTTTTATCGTGGCTCGATCTCAATAATTAAACCGCATTCATAATTGAAAATGTTTTTTTTTTTAAATTCATGTTAAAACTTTCCGAACCTATAACTATGTAAAAACTTTCCGAACCTATAACTTTCTCAAAACTGAACATATTTCAAAAGGAAAGGTATTTTAGTCGTGGCTCGATATCAATTATTAAACCGAATTCATAGGTGGAAATGTTTTTTTTTTCGAAATTCATGTTAAAACTTTCCGAACCTATAACTTTGTCAAAACTTTCCGAACCTATAACTATGTCAAAACTTAGTTTTAGTCTTGGCTCGATCTCAATTATTAAATCGCAATCATAATTGAAAATCTTTTTTTTTTAAATTCATGTTAAAACTTTCCGAACCTATAACTTTGTCAAAACTTTCCGAACTTATAACTTTTTTTAAATCTTTCCGAACCTAAAACTTTGTCAAAACTGAACCGATTTTCAAAAGGAAAGGCGTTTTAGTCGTGGCTCGTTCTCAATAATTATACTGCTTTCATAGTTGGAAATATTTTTTTTTTCGAAATTCATGTTAAAACTTTCCGAACATATAACTTTATCAAAACTGAATCGATTTTCAAAAAGAAAGGCGTTTTAGTCGTGGCTCGATCTCAATAATTAAACCGCATTCATAATTGAAATTTTTTTATTTTTTTTTTTTAATTCATGTTAAAACTTTCCGAACCTATAACTTTGTCAAAACTGAACCGATTTTCAAAAGGAAAGGCGTTTTAGTCGTGGCTCGATCTCAATAATTAAACCGCATTCATTGGTGGAAATGCTTTTTTTTTTCGAAAAACAATGTCAAAACTTTCCGCACCAATAACTTTTTCAAAACTTTCCGAACTTATAACCTTTTTTAAAACTTTCCGAACCTATATCTTTGTCAAAACTGAACATATTTAAAAAGGAAAGGTTTTTTAGTCGTGGCTCGATCTCAATTATTAAACCGAATTCATAGGTGGAAATGTTTTTTTTTTCCAAATTCATGTTATAACTTTCCGAACCAATAAGTTTGTCGAAACTTTCCGAACCTATATCTTTGTCAAAACTGAACATATTTAAAAAGGAAAGGTTTTTTAGTCGTGGCTCGATCTCAATTTTTAAACCGAATTCATAGGTGGAAGGGTTTTTTTTTTCGAAATTCATGTTATAACTTTACGAACCTATAAGTTTGTCTAAACTTTCCGAACCTATAACTATGTCAGAACTTTCCGGACATATAACTTTGTCAAAACTGAACCGATTTTCAAAAGGAAAGGCGTTTTAGTCGTGCCTCGATCTCAATAATTAAACCGCATTCATAGTTGGAAATGTTTTTTTTTTTAAATTCATGTTAAAACTTTCCGAACCTATAACTTTGTCAAAACTTTCCGAACTTATAACTTTGTCAAAACTGAACCGATTTTCAAAAGAAAAGGCGTTTTAGTCGTGGATCGTTCTCAATAATTATACTGCTTTCATAGTTGAAAATGTTTTTTTTTTTTAAATTCATGTTAAAACTTTTCGAACCTATAACTTTGTCAAAACTTTTCGAACCTATAACTATGTCAGAACTTTCTGGACTTATAACTTTGTCAAAACTGAACCGATTTTCAAAAGGAAAGGCGTTTTAGTCGTGGCTCGATCTCACTAATTAAACCGCATTCATAATTGAAAATGTTTTTTTTTTTAAATTCATTTTAAAACTTACTGAACCTATAACTTTGTCAAAAGTTTCCGAACCTATAACTATGTCAAAACTTTCCGAACCTATAACTTTGTCAAAACTTTCCGACCCTATAACTTTGTCAAAACTGATCCGATTTTCAAAAGGAAAGGCGTTTTAGTCGTGGCTCGTTCTCAATAATTATACTGCTTTCATAGTTGGAAATGTTTTTTTTCGAAATTTATGACTAAACTTTCCGAACTTATAACTTTATCAAATTTTTCCGAACCTATAACTTTGTCAAAACTTTCCGAACATATAACTTTGTCAAAACTGAACCGATTTTCAAAAGGAAATGCGTTTTAGTCGTGGCTCGATTTCAATAATTAAACCGCATTCATAATTGGAAATGTTTTTTTTTTTAAATTCATGTTAAAACTTTCCGAACCTATAACTTTGTCAAAACTTTCCGAACCTATAACTATGTCAAAACTTTCCGAACCTATAACTTTGTCAAAACTGAACATATTTCAAAAGGAAAGGTGTTTTAGTCGTGGCTCGATCTCAATTTTTAAACTGAATTCATAGGTGGAAGGGTTTTTTTTTTCGAAATTCATGTTATAACTTTACGAACCTATAACTTTGTCTAAACTTTCCGAACCTATAACTATGTCAGAACTTTCCGGACATATAACTTTGTCAAAACTGAACCGATTTTCAAAAGGAAAGGCGTTTTAGTCGTGGCTCGATCTCAATAATTAAACCGCATTCATAGTTGGAAATGTTTTTTTTTTTAAATTCATGTTAAAACTTTCCGAACCTATAACTTTGTCAAAACTTTCCGAACTTATAACTTTGTCAAAACTGAACCGATTTTCAAAAGGAAAGGCGTTTTAGTCGTGGATCGTTCTCAATAATTATACTGCTTTCATAGTTGAAAATGTTTTTTTTTTTAAATTCATGTTAAAACTTTCCGAACCTATAACTTTGTCAAAACTTTCCGAACCTATAACTATGTCAGAACTTTCTGGACTTATAACTTTGTCAAAACTGAACCGATTTTCAAAAGGAAAGGCGTTTTAGTCGTGGCTCGATCTCAATTATTAAACCGAATTCAGAGTTGGATATGTTTTTTTTTTCGAAATTCATGTCAAAACTTTCCGCACCTATAACTTTTTCAAAACAGTCCGAACTTATAACTTTTTTTAAAACTTTCCGAACCTATAACTTTGTCAAAACTAAACCGATTTTCAAAAGGAAAGGCGTTTTTGTCGTGGCTCATTCTCAATAATTATACTGCTTTCATAGTTGGAAATATTTTTTTTTTCGTAATTTATGACTAAACTTTCCGAACTTATAACTGTATCAATTTTTTCCGAACCTATAACTTTGTCATTACTTTCCGAACATATAACTTTATCAAAACTGAATCGATTTTCAAAAGGAAAGGCGTTTTAGTCGTGGCTCGATCTCAATAATTAAACCGCATTCATAATTGAAAATGTTTTTTTTTTTTAAATTCATGTTAAAACTTTCCGAACCTATAACTATGTAAAAACTTTCCGAACCTATAACTTTCTCAAAACTGAACATATTTCAAAAGGAAAGGTATTTTAGTCGTGGCTCGATATCAATTATTAAACCGAATTCATAGGTGGAAATGTTTTTTTTTTCGAAATTCATGTTAAAACTTTCCGAACCTATAACTTTGTCAAAACTTTCCGAACCTATAACTATGTCAAAACTTAGTTTTAGTCTTGGCTCGATCTCAATTATTAAATCGCAATCATAATTGAAAATCTTTTTTTTTTTATTCATGTTAAAACTTTCCGAACCTATAACTTTGTCAAAACTTTCCGAACTTATAACTTTTTTTAAATCTTTCCGAACCTAAAACTTTGTCAAAACTGAACCGATTTTCAAAAGGAAAGGCGTTTTAGTCGTGGCTCGTTCTCAATAATTATACTGCTTTCATAGTTGGAAATATTTTTTTTTTCGAAATTCATGTTAAAACTTTCCGAACATATAACTTTATCAAAACTGAATCGATTTTCAAAAAGAAAGGCGTTTTAGTCGTGGCTCGATCTCAATAATTAAACCGCATTCATAATTGAAATTTTTTTATTTTTTTTTTTAATTCATGTTAAAACTTTCCGAACCTATAACCTTGTCAAAACTGAACCGATTTTCAAAAGGAAAGGCGTTTTAGTCGTGGCTCGATCTCAATAATTAAACCGCATTCATTGGTGGAAATGCTTTTTTTTTTCGAAAAACAATGTCAAAACTTTCCGCACCAATAACTTTTTCAAAACTTTCCGAACTTATAACCTTTTTTAAAACTTTCCGAACCTATATCTTTGTCAAAACTGAACATATTTAAAAGGAAAGGTTTTTTAGTCGTGGCTCGATCTCAATTATTAAACCGAATTCATAGGTGGAAATGTTTTTTTTTTCCAAATTCATGTTATAACTTTCCGAACCAATAAGTTTGTCGAAACTTTCCGAACCTATAACTATGTCAAAACTTTCCCAACCTATACCTATGTCAAAACTGAACCGATTTTCAAAAGGAAAGGCGTTTTAGTCGTGGCTCGATCTCAATAATTAAACCGCATTCATAGTTGGAAATGTTTTTTTTTTCGAAATTCACGTTAAAACTTACCGAAACTATAACTTTGTCAAAACTTTCCGAACCTATAACTATGTCAAAACTTTCCGAACCTATAACTTTGTCAAAACTTTCCGAACCTATAACTTTGTCAAAACTGAACCGATTTTCAAAAGGAAATGCGTTTAAGTCGTGGCTCGATCTCAATAATTAAACCGCATTCATAATTGAAAATGTTTTTTTTTTTTAAATTCATGTTAAAACTTTCCGAACCTATAACTTTGTCAAAACTGAACATATTTCAAAAGGAAAGGTGTTTTAGTCGTGGCTCGATCTCAATTATTAAACCGCATTCATAATTGAAAATATTTTCTTTTTTTTCATTCATGTTAAAACTTTCCGAACCTATAACTGTGTCAAAACTTTCCGAACCTATAACTATGTTGAAACTTTCCGAACCTATTACTTTGTCAAAACTGAACCGATTTTCAAAGGGAAAGGCGTTTTAGTCGTGGCTCGATCTCAATAATTAAACCGCATTCATATTTGGAAATGTTTTTTTTTTCGAAATTCATGTCAAAACTTTCCGCACCTATAACTTTTTCAAAACTTTCCGAACTTATAACCTTTTTTAAAACTGAACATATTTGAAAAGGAAAGGTGTTTTAGTCGTGGCTCGATCTCAATTATTAAACCGAATTCATGGGTGGAAATGTTTTTTTTTTCGAAATTCATGTTATAACTTTCCGAACCTATAACTTTGTCAAAACTTCCCGAACCTATAACTATGTCAAAACTTTCCGAACCTATAACTTTGTCAAAACTGAACCGATTTTCAAAAGGAAAGGCGTTTTAGTCGTGGCTCGATCTCAATTATTAAACCGCATTCATAATTGAAAATGTTTTTTTTTTAAATTCATGTTAAAACTTTCCGAACATATAACTATGTCAAAACTTTCCGAACCTATAACTATAACTTTGTCAATTTTTTCCGAACCTTTAACTTTGTCATTACTTTCCGAACATATAACTTTGTCAAATCTGAATCTATTTTCAAAAGGAAAGGCGTTTAAGTCCTGGCTCGATCTCAATAATTAAACCGCATTCAAAGAAATGTTTGTTTTTGTTTTGGAAATTTATGACAAAACTTTCCGAACTTATAACTTTATCAAATTTTTCCGAACCTATAACTTTGTCAAAACTTTCCGAACCTATAATTTTGTCAAAACTGAACATATTTCAAAAGGAAAGGTGTTTTAGTCGTGGCTCGATCTCAATTATTAAACCGAATTCATAGGTGGAAATGTTTTTTTTTTCGAAATTCATGTTATAACTTTCCGAACCTATAACTTTGTCGAAACTTTCCGAACCTATAACTATGTTAAAACTGAACCGATTTTCAAAAGGAAAGGCGTTTTAGTCGTGGCTCGATCTCAATTATTAAACCGCATTCATAATTGAAAATGTTTTTTTTCTTCGAAATTCATGTTAAAACTTTCCGAACCTATAACTTTGTCAAAACTGAACCGATTTTCAAAAGGAAATGCGTTTTAGTCGTGGCTTGATCTCAATAATTAAACCGAATTCATAGTTGGAAATGTTTTTTTTTCGAAATTCATGTCAAAACTTTCCGCACCTATAACTTTTTCAAAACTTTCCGAACTTATAACTTATAAAACTTAGTTTTAGTCGTGGCTCGATCTCAATTATTAAATCGCATTCATAATTGAAAATTTTTTTTTTTTTAATTCATGTTAAAACTTTCCGAACCTATAACTATGTCAAAACTTTCCGAACCTATAACTTTGTCAAAACTGAACCGATTTTCAAAAGGAAAGGCGTTTTAGTCGTGGCTCGATCTCAATTATTAAACCGCATTCATAGTTGAAAATGTTTTTTTTTCGAAATTCATGTTAAAACTTTCCGAACCTATAACTTTGTCAAAACTTTCCGAACCTATAACTTTGTCAAAACTGAACCGATTTTCAATAGGAAAGGCGTTTTAGTCGTGGCTCGATCTCAATAATTAAACCGCATTCATAGTAGGAAATGTTTTTTTTTCGAAATTCATGTAAAAACTTTCCGCACCTATAACTTTTTCAAAACTGTCCGAACTTATAACTTATAAAACTTAGTTTTAGTCGTGGCTCGATCTCAATAATTAAACCGCATTCATAATTGAAAATGTTTTTTTTTTTAAATTCATGTTAAAACTTTCCGAACCTATAACTTTGTCAAAACTGAACATATTTCAAAAGGAAAGGCGTTTTTGTCGTGGCTCGATCTCAATTATTAAACCGCATTCATAATTGAAAATATATTTTTTTTTTTAATTCATGTTAAAACTTTCCGAACCTATAACTGTGCCAAAACTTTCCGAACCTAAAACTATATCGAAACTTTCCGAACCTATTACTTTGTCAAAACTGAACCGATTTTCAAAGGGAAAGGCGTTTTAGTCGTGGCTCGATCTCAATAATTAACCCGAATTCATAGTTGGAAATGTTTTTTTTTTCGAAATTCATGTCAAAACTTTCCGCACCTATAACTTTTTCAAAACATTCCGAACTTATAACCTTTTTTAAAACTTTCCGAACCTATAACTTTGTCAAAACTGAACCGATTTTCAAAAGGAAAGGCGTTTTTGTCGTGGCTCGTTCTTAATAATTATACTGCTTTCATAGTTGGAAATGTTTTTTTTTCGAAATTTATGACTAAACTTTCCGAATCTATAACTTTGTCAAAACTTTCCGAACCTATAACTATGTCAAAACTTTCCGAACCTATAACTTTGTCAAAACTGAACATATTTCAAAAGGATAGGTGTTTTAGTCGTGGCTCGATCTCAATTATTAAACCGAATTCATGGGTGGAAATGTTTTTTTTTTCGAAATTCATGTTATAACTTTCCGAACCTATAACTTTGTCAAAACTTTCCGAACCTATAACTATGTCAAAACTTTCCGAACCTATAACTTTGTCAAAACTGAACCGATTTTCAAAAGGAAAGGCGTTTTAGTCGTGGCTCGATCTCAATTATTAAACCGCATTCATAATTGAAAATGTTTTTTTTTTGAAATTCATTTTAAAACTTTCCGAACCTATAACTTTGTCAAAACTTTCCGAACCTATAACTTTGTCAGAACTTTCCGGACCTATAACTTTGTCAAAACTGATTCGATTTTCAAAAGGAAAGGCGTTTTAGTCATGGCTCGATCTCAATAATTAAACCGCATTCATAATTGAAAATGTTTTTTTTTTCAATTCATGTTAAAATTTTCCGAACCTATAACTTTGTCAAAACTTTCCGAACCTATAACTTTGTCAAAACTTTCAGAACCTATAACTATGTCAAAACTTTCCGAACCTATAACTATAACTTTGTCAATTTTTTCCGAACCTATAACTTTGTCATTACTTTCCGAACATATAACTTTGTCAAAACTGAATCGATTTTCAAAAGGAAAGGCGTTTTAGTCCTGGCTCGATCTCAATAATTAAACCGCATTCAAATAAATGTTTTTTTTGTTTTGGAAATTTATGACAAAACTTTCCGAACTTATAACTTTATCAATATTTTCCGAACCTATAACTTTGTCAAAACTTTCCGAACCTATAATTTTGTCAAAACTGAACATATTTCAAAAGGAAAGGTGTTTGAGTTGTGGCTCGATCTCAATTATTAAACCGAATTCATAGGTGGAAATGTTTTTTTTTTCCATATTCATGTTATAACTTTCCGAACCAATAACTTTGTCGAAACTTTCCGAACCTATAACTATGTCAAAACTTTCCGAACCTATAACTTTGTCAAAACTGAACCGATTTTCAAAAGGAAAGGCGTTTTAGTCGTGGCTCGATCTCAATAATTAAACCGCATTCATAGTTGGAAATGTTTTTTTTTCGAAATTCATGTTAAAACTTTCCGAACCTATAACTTTGTCAAAACTTTCCGAACCTATAACTTTGTCAAAACTGAACCGATTTTCAAAAGGAAATGCGTTTTAGTCGTGGCTCAATCTCAATAATTAAACCGCATTCATAGTTGGAAATGTTTTTTTTTTCGAAATTCATGTCAAAACTTTCCGCACCTATAACTTTTTCAAAACAGTCCGAACTTATAACTTATAAAACTTAGTTTTAGTCGTGGCTCGATCTCAATTATTAAATCGCATTCATAATTGAACATTTTTTTTTTAAATTCATGTTAAAACTTTCCGAACCTATAACTTTGTCAAAACTTTCCCAACTTATAACTTTTTTCAAAACTTTCCGAACATATAACTTTGTCAAAACTGAACCGATTTTCAAAAGGAAATGCGTTTAAGTCGTGGCTCGATCTCAATAATTAAACCGCATTCATAATTGAAAAGGTTTTTTTTTTTAAAGTCATGTTAAAACTTTCCGAACCTATAACTTTGTCAAAACTGAACATATTTCAAAAGGAAAGGTGTTTTAGTCGTGGCTCGATCTCAATTATTAAACCGCATTCATAATTGAAAATATTTTTTTTTCTTTAATTCATGTTAAAACTTTCCGAACCTATAACTGTGTCAAAACTTTCCGAACCTATAACTATGTCGAAGCTTTCCGAACCTATTACTTTGTCAAAACTGAACCGGTTTTCAAAGGGAAAGGCGTTTTAGTCGTGGCTCGATCTCAATAATTAAACCGCATTCATAGTTGGAAATGTTTTTTTTTTTCGAAATTCATGTCAAAACTTTCCGAACCTATAGCTTTTTCAAAACAGTCCGAACTTATAACTTATAAAGCTTAGTTTTAGTCGTGGCTCGATCTCAATTATTAAATCGCATTCATATTTGAAAATTTTTTTTTTTTAAATTCATGTTAAAATTTTCCGAACCTATAACTTTGTCAAAACTTTCCGAACTTATAACTTTTTTCAAAACTTCCCGAATATATAACTTTGTCAAAACTGAACCGATTTTCAAAAGGAAATGCGTTTAAGTCGTGGCTCGATCTCAATAATTAAACCGCATTCATAATTGAAAATGTTTTTTTTTTTTAAAGTCATGTTAAAACTTTCCGAACCTATAACTTTGCCAAAACTGAACATATTTCAAAAGGAAAGGTGTTTTAGTCGTGGCTCGATCTCAATTATTAAACCGCATTCATAATTGAAAATATTTTTTTTTTTTAATTCATGTTAAAACTTTCCGAACCTATAACTGTGTCAAAACTTTCCGAACCTATAACTCTGTCGAAACTTTCCGAACCTATTACTTTGTCAAAACTGAACCGGTTTTCAAAGGGAAAGGCGTTTTAGTCGTGGCTCGATCTCAATAACTAAACCGCATTCATAGTTGGAAATGTTTTTTTTTTCGAAATTCATGTCAAAACTTTCCGCACCTATAACTTTTTCAAAACTTTCCGAACTTATAACCTTTTTTAAAACTTTCCGAACCTATAACTTTGTCAAAACTGAACCGATTTTCAAAAGGAAAGGCTTTTTTGTCGTGGCTCGTTCTCAATAATTATACTGCTTTCATAGTTGGAAATGTTTTTTTTTCGAAATTTATGACTAAACTTTCCGAACCTATAACTTTGTCAAAACTTTCCGAACCTATAACTATGTCAAAACTTTCCGAACCTATAACTTTGTCAAAACTGAACATATTTCAAAAGGAAAGGTGTTTTAGTCGTGGCTCGATCTTAATTATTAAACCGAATTCATGGGTGGAAATGTTTTTTTTTTCGAAATTCATGTTATAACTTTCCGAACCTATAACTTTGTCAAAACTTTCCGAACCTATAACTATGTCAAAACTTTCCGAACCTATAACTTTGTCAAAACTGAACCGATTTTCAAAAGGAAAGGCGTTTTAGTCGTGGCTCGATCTCAATTATTAAACCGCATTCATAATTGAAAATGTTTTTTTTTTTAAATTCATGTTAAAACTTTCCGAACCTATAACTTTGTCAAAACTTTCCGAACCTATAACTATGTCAGAACTTTCCGGACCTATAACTTTGTCAAAACTGAACCGATTTTCAAAAGGAAAGGCGTTTTAGTCATGGCTCGATCTCAATAATTAAACCGCATTCATAATTGAAAATGTTTTTTTTTTCAATTCATGTTAAAACTTTCCGAACCTATAACTTTGTCAAAACTGAACATATTTCAAAAGGAAAGGTGTTTTAGTCGTGGCTCGATCTCAATTATTAAACCGCATTCATAATTGAAAAATGTTTTTTTTTTTAAATTCATGTTAAAACTTTCCGAACCTATAACTTTGTCAAAACTTTCAGAACCTATAACTATGTCAAAACTTTCCGAACCTATAACTATAACTTTGTCAATTTTTTCCGAACCTATAACTTTGTCATTACTTTCCGAACATATAACTTTGTCAAATCTGAATCTATTTTCAAAAGGAAAGGCATTTTAGTCCTGGCTCGATCTCAATAATTAAACAGCATTCACATAAATGTTTTTTTTGTTTTGGAAATTTATGACAAAACTTTCCGAACTTATAACTTTATCAATTTTTTCCGAAGCTATAACTTTGTCAAAACTTTCCGAACCTATAATTTTGTCAAAACTGAACATATTTCAAAAGGAACGGTGTTTGAGTTGTGGCTCGATCTCAATAATTAAACCGAATTCATAGGTGGAAATGTTTTTTTTTTCCATATTCATGTTATAACTTTACGAACCAATAACTTTGTCGAAACTTTCCGAACCTATAACTATGTCAAAACTTTCCGAACCTATAACTTTGTCAAAACTGAACCGATTTTCAAAAGAAAAGGCGTTTTAGTCGTGGCTCGATCTCAATAATTAAACCGCATTCATAGTTGGAAATGTTTTTTTTTCGAAATTCACGTTAAAACTTTCCGAACCTATAACTTTGTCAAAACTTTCCGAACCTATAACTTTGTCAAAACTGAACCGATTTTCAAAAGGAAAGGCGTCGTGGCTCAATCTCAATAATTAAACCGCATTCATAGTTGGAAATGTTTTTTTTTTTCGAAATTCATGTCAAAACTTTCCGCACCTATAACTTTTTCAAAACAGTCCGAACTTATAACTTATAAAACTTAGTTTTAGTCGTGGCTCGATCTCAATTATTAAATCGCATTCATAATTGAAAATTTTTTTTTTTAAATTCATGTTAAA
The DNA here is from genome assembly GCA_035044485.1 of Scaptomyza reducta. Taxonomy (NCBI): domain Eukaryota; kingdom Metazoa; phylum Arthropoda; class Insecta; order Diptera; family Drosophilidae; genus Scaptomyza; species Scaptomyza reducta. The sequence goes on from JAWNNV010000084.1 coordinate 36,934, forward strand.
ACTTTCCGAACCTATAACTTTGTCAAAACTTTCCCAACTTTTACCTTTTTTCAAAACTTTCCGAACATATAACTTTGTCAAAACTGAACCGATTTTCAAAAGGAAATGCGTTTAAGTCGTGGCTCGATCTCAATAATTAAACCGCATTCATAATTGAAAAGGTTTTTTTTTTAAAGTCATGTTAAAACTTTCCGAACCTATAACTTTGTCAAAACTGAACATATTTCAAAAGGAAAGGTGTTTTAGTCGTGGCTCGATCTCAATTATTAAACCGCATTCATAATTGAAAATATTTTTTTTTCTTTAATTCATGTTAAAACTTTCCGAACCTATAACTGTGTCAAAACTTTCCGAACCTATAACTATGTCGAAGCTTTCCGAACCTATTACTTTGTCAAAACTGAACCGGTTTTCAAAGGGAAAGGCGTTTTAGTCGTGGCTCGATATCAATAATTAAACCGCATTCATAGTTGGAAATGTTTTTTTTTTTCGAAATTCATGTCAAAACTTTCCGAACCTATAGCTTTTTCAAAACAGTCCGAACTTATAACTTATAAAGCTTAGTTTTAGTCGTGGCTCGATCTCAATTATTAAATCGCATTCATATTTGAAAATTTTTTTTTTTAAATTCATGTTAAAACTTTCCGAACCTATAACTTTGTCAAAACTTTCCGAACTTATAACTTTTTTCAAAACTTTCCGAATATATAACTTTGTCAAAACTGAACCGATTTTCAAAAGGAAATGCGTTTAAGTCGTGGCTCGATCTCAATAATTAAACCGCATTCATAATTGAAAATGTGTTTTTTTTTTTAAAGTCATGTTAAAACTTTCCGAACCTATAATTTTGCCAAAACTGAACATATTTCAAAAGGAAAGGTGTTTTAGTCGTGGCTCGATCTCAATTATTAAACCGCATTCATAGTTGGAAATGTTTTTTTTTCGAAATTCACGTTAAAACTTACCGAACCTATAACTTTGTCAAAACTTTCCAAACCTATAACTATGTCAAAACTTTCCGAACCTATAACTTTGTCAAAACTGAACCGATTTTCAAAAGGAAAGGCGTTTTAGTCGTGGCTCGATCTCAATTATTAAATCGCATTCATAATTGAAAATTTTTTTTTTTAAATTCATGTTAAAACTTTCCGAACCTATAACTTTGTCAAAACTTTCCCAACTTATAACTTTTTTCAAAACTTTCCGAACATATAACTTTGTCAAAACTGAACCGATTTTCAAAAGGAAATGCGTTTAAGTCGTGGCTCGATCTCAATAATTAAACCGCATTCATAATTGAAAAGGTTTTTTTTTTTAAAGTCATGTTAAAACTTTCCGAACCTATAACTTTGTCAAAACTGAACATATTTCAAAAGGAAAGGTGTTTTAGTCGTGGCTCGATCTCAATTATTAAACCGCATTCATAATTGAAAATATTTTTTTTTCTTTAATTCATGTTAAAACTTTCCGAACCTATAACTGTGTCAAAACTTTCCGAACCTATAACTATGTCGAAGCTTTCCGAACCTATTACTTTGTCAAAACTGAACCGGTTTTTAAAGGGAAAGGCGTTTTAGTCGTGGCTCGATCTCAATAATTAAACCGCATTCATAGTTGGAAATGTTTTTTTTTTCGAAATTCATGTCAAAACTTTCCGAACCTATAGCTTTTTCAAAACAGTCCGAACTTATAACTTATAAAGCTTAGTTTTAGTCGTGGCTCGATCTCAATTATTAAATCGCATTCATATTTGAAAATTTTTTTTTTTAAATTCATGTTAAAACTTTCCGAACCTATAACTTTGTCAAAACTTTCCGAACTTATAACTTTTTTCAAAACTTTCCGAATATATAACTTTGTCACAATTGAACCGATTTTCAAAAGGAAATGCGTTTAAGTCGTGGCTCGATCTCAATAATTAAACCGCATTCATAATTGAAAATGTTTTTTTTTTTTAAAGTCATGTTAAAACTTTCCGAACCTATAACTTTGCCAAAACTGAACATATTTCAAAAGGAAAGGTGTTTTAGTCGTGGCTCGATCTATTATTAAACCGCATTCATAATTGAAAATATTTTTTTTTTTTAATTCATGTTAAAACTTTCGGAACCTATAACTGTGTCAAAACTTTCCGAACCTATAACTATGTCGAAACTTTCCGAACCTATTACTTTGTAAAAACTGAACCGGTTTTCAAAGGGAAAGGCGTTTTAGTCGTGGCTCGATCTCAATAACTAAACCGCATTCATAGTTGGAAATGTTTTTTTTTTCGAAATTCATGTCAAAACTTTCCGCACCTATAACTTTTTCAAAACTTTCCGAACTTATAACCTTTTTTAAAACTTTCCGAACCCTGAACATATTTCAAAAGGAAAGGTGTTTTAGTCGTGGCTCGATCTCAATTATTAAACCGAATTCATGGGTGGAAATGTTTTTTTTTTCGAAATTCATGTTATAACTTTCCGAACATATAACTATGTCAAAACTTTCCGAACCTATAACTTTGTCAAAACTGAACCGATTTTCAAAAGGAAAGACGTTTTAGTCGTGGCTCGATCTCAATCAATTAAACATTCATAATTGAAAATGTTTTTTTTTTTAAATTCATGTTAAAACTTTCCGAACCAATAACTTTGTCAAAACTTTCCGAACCTATAACTTTGTCAAAACTGAACCGATTTTCAAAAGGAAAGGCGTTTTAGTCGTGGCTCAATCTCAATAATTAAACCGCATTCATAGTTGGAAATATTTTTTTTTCTTTAATTCATGTTAAAACTTTCCGAACCTATAACTGTGTCAAAACTTTCCGAACCTATAACTACGTCGAAACTTTCTGAACCTATTACTTTGTCAAAACTAAACCGGTTTTCAAAGGGAAAGGCGTTTTAGTCGAGGCTCGATCTCAATAATTAAACCGCATTCATAGTTGGAAATGTTTTTTTTTTCGAAATTCATGTCAAAACTTTCCGAACCTATAGCTTTTTCAAAACAGTCCGAACTTATAACTTATAAAACTTAGTTTTAGTCGTGGCTCGATCTCAATTATTAAATCGCATTCATAGTTGGAAATGTTTTTTTTTTCGAAATTCATGTCAAAACTTTCCGCACCTATAACTTTTTCAAAACAGTCCGTACTTATAACTTATAAAACTTAGTTTTAGTCGTGGCTCGATCTCAATTATTAAATCGCATTCATAATTGAAAATTTTTTTTTTTAAAGTCATGTTAAAACTTTCCGAACCTATAACTTTGTCAAAACTGAACATATTTCAAAAGGAAAGGTGTTTTAGTCGTGGCTCGATCTCAATTATTAAACCGCATTCATAATTGAAAATATTTTTTTTTTTTAATTCATGTTAAAACTTTCCGAACATATAACTGTGTCAAAACTTTCCGAACCTATAACTGTGTCGAAACTTTCCGAACCTATTACTTTGTCAAAACTGAACCGGTTTTCAAAGGGAAAGGCGTTTTAGTCGTGGCTCGATCTCAATAATTAAACCGCATTCATAGTTGGAAATGTTTTTTTTTTCGAAATTCATGTCAAAACTTTCCGCACCTATAACTTTTTCAAAACAGTCCGTACTTATAACTTTTAAAACTTAGTTTTAGTCGGGGCTCGATCTCAATTATTAAATCGCATTCATAATTGAAAATTTTTTTTTTTTAAATTCATGTTAAAACTTTCCGAACCTATAACTTTGTCAAAACTTTCCCAACTTATAACTTTTTTCAAAACTTTCCGAACATTTAACTTTGTCAAAACTGAACCGATTTTCAAAAGGAAATGCGTTTAAGTCGTGGCTCGATCTCAATAATTAAACCGCATTCATAATTGAAAAGGTTTTTTTTTTTAAAGTCATGTTAAAACTTTCCGAACCTATAACTTTGTCAAAACTGAACATATTTCAAAAGGAAAGGTGTTTTAGTCGTGGCTCGATCTCAATTATTAAACCGCATTCATAATTGAAAATATTTTTTTTTTCAATTCATGTTAAAACTTTCCGAACCTATAACTGTGTCAAAACTTTCCGAACCTATAACTGTGTCGAAACTTTCCGAACCTATTACTTTGTCAAAACTGAACCGGTTTTCAAAGGGAAAGGCGTTTTAGTCGTGGCTCGATCTCAATAATTAAACCGCATTCATAGTTGGAAATGTTTTTTTTTCGAAATTCACGTTAAAACTTTCCGAACCTATAACTTTGTCAAAACTTTCCGAACCTATAACTTTGTCAAAACTGAACCGATTTTCAAAAAGGAAAGGCGTTTTAGTCGTGGCTCAATCTCAATAATTAAACCGCATTCATAGTTGGAAATGTTTTTTTTTTCGAAATTCATGTCAAAACTTTCCGCACCTATAACTTTTTCAAAACAGTCCGTACTTATAACTTATAAAACTTAGTTTTAGTCGTGGCTCGATCTCAATTATTAAATCGCATTCATAATTGAAAATTTTTTTTTTTAAATTCATGTTAAAACTTTCCGAACCTATAACTTTGTCAAAACTTTCCCAACTTATAACTTTTTTCAAAACTTTCCGAACATATAACTTTGTCAAAACTGAACCGATTTTCAAAAGGAAATGCGTTTAAGTCGTGGCTCGATCTCAATAATTAAACCGCATTCATAATTGAAAAGGTTTTTTTTTTAAAGTCATGTTAAAACTTTCCGAACCTATAACTTTGTCAAAACTGAACATATTTCAAAAGGAAAGGTGTTTTAGTCGTGGCTCGATCTCAATTATTAAACCGCATTCATAATTGAAAATATTTTTTTTTCTTTAATTCATGTTAAAACTTTCCGAACCTATAACTGTGTCAAAACTTTCCGAACCTATAACTATGTCGAAGCTTTCCGAACCTATTACTTTGTCAAAACTCAACCGGTTTTCAAAGGGAAAGGCGTTTTAGTCGTGGCTCGATCTCAATAATTAAACCGCATTCATAGTTGGAAATGTTTTTTTTTTTCGAAATTCATGTCAAAACTTTCCGAACCTCTAGCTTTTTCAAAACAGTCCGAACTTATAACTTATAAAGCTTAGTTTTAGTCGTGGCTCGATCTCAATTATTAAATCGCATTCATATTTGAAAATTTTTTTTTTTAAATTCATGTTAAAACTTTCCGAACCTATAACTTTGTCAAAACTTTCCGAACTTATAACTTTTTTCAAAACTTTCCGAATATATAACTTTGTCACAATTGAACCGATTTTCAAAAGGAAATGCGTTTAAGTCGTGGCTCGATCTCAATAATTAAACCGCATTCATAATTGAAAATGTTTTTTTTTTTTAAAGTCATGTTAAAACTTTCCGAACCTATAACTTTGCCAAAACTGAACATATTTCAAAAGGAAAGGTGTTTTAGTCGTGGCTCGATCTCAATTATTAAATCGCATTCATAATTGAAAATTTTTTTTTTTTAAATTCATGTTAAAACTTTCCGAACCTATAACTTTGTCAAAACTTTCCCAACTTTTACCTTTTTTCAAAACTTTCCGAACATATAACTTTGTCAAAACTGAACCGATTTTCAAAAGGAAATGCGTTTAAGTCGTGGCTCGATCTCAATAATTAAACCGCATTCATAATTGAAAAGGTTTTTTTTTTAAAGTCATGTTAAAACTTTCCGAACCTATAACTTTGTCAAAACTGAACATATTTCAAAAGGAAATGTGTTTTAGTCGTGGCTCGATCTCAATTATTAAACCGCATTCATAATTGAAAATATTTTTTTTTCTTTAATTCATGTTAAAACTTTCCGAACCTATAACTGTGTCAAAACTTTCCGAACCTATAACTATGTCGAAGCTTTCCGAACCTATTACTTTGTCAAAACTGAACCGGTTTTCAAAGGGAAAGGCGTTTTAGTCGTGGCTCGATATCAATAATTAAACCGCATTCATAGTTGGAAATGTTTTTTTTTTTTCGAAATTCATGTCAAAACTTTCCGAACCTATAGCTTTTTCAAAACAGTCCGAACTTATAACTTATAAAGCTTAGTTTTAGTCGTGGCTCGATCTCAATTATTAAATCGCATTCATATTTGAAAATTTTTTTTTTTTAAATTCATGTTAAAACTTTCCGAACCTATAACTTTGTCAAAACTTTCCGAACTTATAACTTTTTTCAAAACTTTCCGAATATATAACTTTGTCAAAACTGAACCGATTTTCAAAAGGAAATGCGTTTAAGTCGTGGCTCGATCTCAATAATTAAACCGCATTCATAATTGAAAATGTGTTTTTTTTTTTAAAGTCATGTTAAAACTTTCCGAACCTATAATTTTGCCAAAACTGAACATATTTCAAAAGGAAAGGTGTTTTAGTCGTGGCTCGATCTCAATTATTAAACCGCATTCATAGTTGGAAATGTTTTTTTTTCGAAATTCACGTTAAAACTTACCGAACCTATAACTTTGTCAAAACTTTCCAAACCTATAACTATGTCAAAACTTTCCGAACCTATAACTTTGTCAAAACTGAACCGATTTTCAAAAAGGAAAGGCGTTTTAGTCGTGGCTCGATCTCAATTATTAAATCGCATTCATAATTGAAAATTTTTTTTTTTAAATTCATGTTAAAACTTTCCGAACCTATAACTTTGTCAAAACTTTCCGAACTTATAACTTTTTTCAAAACTTTCCGAATATATAACTTTGTCACAATTGAACCGATTTTCAAAAGGAAATGCGTTTAAGTCGTGGCTCGATCTCAATAATTAAACCGCATTCATAATTGAAAATGTTTTTTTTTTTTAAAGTCATGTTAAAACTTTCCGAACCTATAACTTTGCCAAAACTGAACATATTTCAAAAGGAAAGGTGTTTTAGTCGTGGCTCGATCTCAATTATTAAACCGCATTCATAATTGAAAATATTTTTTTTTTTTTAATTCATGTTAAAACTTTCGGAACCTATAACTGTGTCAAAACTTTCCGAACCTATAACTATGTCGAAACTTTCCGAACCTATTACTTTGTAAAAACTGAACCGGTTTTCAAAGGGAAAGGCGTTTTAGTCGTGGCTCGATCTCAATAACTAAACCGCATTCATAGTTGGAAATGTTTTTTTTTTCGAAATTCATGTCAAAACTTTCCGCACCTATAACTTTTTCAAAACTTTCCGAACTTATAACCTTTTTTAAAACTTTCCGAACCCTGAACATATTTCAAAAGGAAAGGTGTTTTAGTCGTGGCTCGATCTCAATTATTAAACCGCATTCATAATTGAAAATATTTTTTTTTTTTAATTCATGTTAAAACTTTCGGAACCTATAACTGTGTCAAAACTTTCCGAACCTATAACTATGTCAAAACTTTCCGAACCTATAACTTTGTCAAAACTGAACCGATTTTCAAAAGGAAAGACGTTTTAGTCGTGGCTCGATCTCAATCAATTAAACATTCATAATTGAAAATGTTTTTTTTTTTAAATTCATGTTAAAACTTTCCGAACCAATAACTTTGTCAAAACTTTCCGAACCTATAACTTTGTCAAAACTGAACCGATTTTCAAAAGGAAAGGCGTTTTAGTCGTGGCTCAATCTCAATAATTAAACCGCATTCATAGTTGGAAATATTTTTTTTTCTTTAATTCATGTTAAAACTTTCCGAACCTATAACTGTGTCAAAACTTTCCGAACCTATAACTACGTCGAAACTTTCTGAACCTATTACTTTGTCAAAACTAAACCGGTTTTCAAAGGGAAAGGCGTTTTAGTCGAGGCTCGATCTCAATAATTAAACCGCATTCATAGTTGGAAATGTTTTTTTTTTCGAAATTCATGTCAAAACTTTCCGAACCTATAGCTTTTTCAAAACAGTCCGAACTTATAACTTATAAAACTTAGTTTTAGTCGTGGCTCGATCTCAATTATTAAATCGCATTCATAGTTGGAAATGTTTTTTTTTTCGAAATTCATGTCAAAACTTTCCGCACCTATAACTTTTTCAAAACAGTCCGTACTTATAACTTATAAAACTTAGTTTTAGTCGTGGCTCGATCTCAATTATTAAATCGCATTCATAATTGAAAATTTTTTTTTTTTAAAGTCATGTTAAAACTTTCCGAACCTATAACTTTGTCAAAACTGAACATATTTCAAAAGGAAAGGTGTTTTAGTCGTGGCTCGATCTCAATTATTAAACCGCATTCATAATTGAAAATATTTTTTTTTTTTAATTCATGTTAAAACTTTCCGAACATATAACTGTGTCAAAACTTTCCGAACCTATAACTGTGTCGAAACTTTCCGAACCTATTACTTTGTCAAAACTGAACCGGTTTTCAAAGGGAAAGGCGTTTTAGTCGTGGCTCGATCTCAATAATTAAACCGCATTCATAGTTGGAAATGTTTTTTTTTTGAAATTCACGTTAAAACTTTCCGAACCTATAACTTTGTCAAAACTTTCCGAACCTATAACTTTGTCAAAACTGAACCGATTTTCAAAAGGAAAGGCGTTTTAGTCTTGGCTCAATCTCAATAATTAAACCGCATTCATAGTTGGAAATGTTTTTTTTTTCGAAATTCATGTCAAAACTTTCCGCACCTATAACTTTTTCAAAACAGTCCGTACTTATAACTTTTAAAACTTAGTTTTAGTCGTGGCTCGATCTCAATTATTAAATCGCATTCATAATTGAAAATTTTTTTTTTTTAAATTCATGTTAAAACTTTCCGAACCTATAACTTTGTCAAAACTTTCCCAACTTATAACTTTTTTCAAAACTTTCCGAACATTTAACTTTGTCAAAACTGAACCGATTTTCAAAAGGAAATGCGTTTAAGTCGTGGCTCGATCTCAATAATTAAACCGCATTCATAATTGAAAAGGTTTTTTTTTTTAAAGTCATGTTAAAACTTTCCGAACCTATAACTTTGTCAAAACTGAACATATTTCAAAAGGAAAGGTGTTTTAGTCGTGGCTCGATCTCAATTATTAAACCGCATTCATAATTGAAAATATTTTTTTTTTCTTCAATTCATGTTAAAACTTTCCGAACCTATAACTGTGTCAAAACTTTCCGAACCTATAACTGTGTCGAAACTTTCCGAACCTATTACTTTGTCAAAACTGAACCGGTTTTCAAAGGGAAAGGCGTTTTAGTCGTGGCTCGATCTCAATAATTAAACCGCATTCATAGTTGGAAATGTTTTTTTTTCGAAATTCACGTTAAAACTTTCCGAACCTATAACTTTGTCAAAACTTTCCGAACCTATAACTTTGTCAAAACTGAACCGATTTTCAAAAGGAAAGGCGTTTTAGTCGTGGCTCAATCTCAATAATTAAACCGCATTCATAGTTGGAAATGTTTTTTTTTTCGAAATTCATGTCAAAACTTTCCGCACCTATAACTTTTTCAAAACAGTCCGTACTTATAACTTATAAAACTTAGTTTTAGTCGTGGCTCGATCTCAATTATTAAATCGCATTCATAATTGAAAATTTTTTTTTTTAAATTCATGTTAAAACTTTCCGAACCTATAACTTTGTCAAAACTTTCCCAACTTATAACTTTTTTCAAAACTTTCCGAACATATAACTTTGTCAAAACTGAACCGATTTTCAAAAGAAAATGCGTTTAAGTCGTGGCTCGATCTCAATAATTAAACCGCATTCATAATTGAAAAGGTTTTTTTTTTTTAAAGTCATGTTAAAACTTTCCGAACCTATAACTTTGTCAAAACTGAACATATTTCAAAAGGAAAGGTGTTTTAGTCGTGGCTCGATCTCAATTATTAAACCGCATTCATAATTGAAAATATTTTTTTTTCTTTAATTCATGTTAAAACTTTCCGAACCTATAACTGTGTCAAAACTTTCCGAACCTATAACTATGTCGAAGCTTTCCGAACCTATTACTTTGTCAAAACTGAACCGGTTTTCAAAGGGAAAGGCGTTTTAGTCGTGGCTCGATCTCAATAATTAAACCGCATTCATAGTTGGAAATGTTTTTTTTTTTCGAAATTCATGTCAAAACTTTCCGAACCTCTAGCTTTTTCAAAACAGTCCGAACTTATAACTTATAAAGCTTAGTTTTAGTCGTGGCTCGATCTCAATTATTAAATCGCATTCATATTTGAAAATTTTTTTTTTTTAAATTCATGTTAAAACTTTCCGAACCTATAACTTTGTCAAAACTTTCCGAACTTATAACTTTTTTCAAAACTTTCCGAATATATAACTTTGTCACAATTGAACCGATTTTCAAAAGGAAATGCGTTTAAGTCGTGGCTCGATCTCAATAATTAAACCGCATTCATAATTGAAAATGTTTTTTTTTTTAAAGTCATGTTAAAACTTTCCGAACCTATAACTTTGCCAAAACTGAACATATTTCAAAAGGAAAGGTGTTTTAGTCGTGGCTCGATCTCAATTATTAAACCGCATTCATAATTGAAAATATTTTTTTTTTTTTAATTCATGTTAAAACTTTCCGAACCTATAACTGTGTCAAAACTTTCCGAACCTATAACTATGTCGAAACTTTCCGAACCTATTACTTTGTCAAAACTGAACCGGTTTTCAAAGGGAAAGGCGTTTTAGTCGTGGCTCGATCTCAATAACTAAACCGCATTCATAGATGGAAATGTTTTTTTTTTTCGAAATTCATGTCAAAACTTTCCGCACCTATAACTTTTTCAAAACTTTCCGAACTTATAACCTTTTTTAAAACTTTCCGAACCTATAACTTTGTCAAAACTGAACCGATTTTCAAAAGGAAAGGCGTTTTTGTCGTGGCTCGTTCTCAATAATTATACTGCTTTCATAGTTGGAAATGTTTTTTTTTCGAAATTTATGACTAAACTTTCCGAACCTATAATTTTGTCAAAACTTTCCGAACCTATAACTATGTCAAAACTTTCCGAACCTATAACTTTGTCAAAACTGAACATATTTCAAAAGGAAAGGTGTTTTAGTCGTGGCTCGATCTCAATTATTAAACCGAATTCATGGGTGGAAATGTTTTTTTTTTCGAAATTCATGTTATAACTTTCCGAACCTATAACTTTGTCAAAACTTTCCGAACCTATAACTATGCCAAAACTTTCCGAACCTATAACTTTGTCAAAACTGAACCGATTTTCAAAAGGAAAGACGTTTTAGTCGTGGCTCGATCTCAATCAATTAAACATTCATAATTGAAAATGTTTTTTTTTTTTAAATTCATGTTAAAACTTTCCGAACCTATAACTTTGTCAAAACTGAACCGATTTTCAAAAGGAAAGGCGTTTTAGTCGTGGCTCAATCTCAATTATTAAACCGAATTCATAGGTGGAAATGTTTTTTTTTTTCCATATTCATGTTATAACTTTCCGAACCAATAACTTTGTCGAAACTTTCCGAACCTATAACTATGTCAAAACTTTCCGAACCTATAACTTTGTCAAAACTGAACCGATTTTCAAAAGGAAAGGCGTTTTAGTCGTGGCTCGATCTCAATAATTAAACCGCATTCATAGTTGGAAATGTTTTTTTTTCGAAATTCACGTTAAAACTTACCGAACCTATAACTTTGTCAAAACTTTCCGAACCTATAACTATGTCAAAACTTTCCGAACCTATAACTTTGTCAAAACTTTCCGAACCTATAACTTTGTCAAAACTGAACCGATTTTCAAAACGAAAGGCGTTTTAGTCGTGGCTCGATCTCAATTATTAAACCGCATTCATAATTGAAAATGTTTTTTTTCTTTCGAAATTCATGTTAAAACTTTCCGAACCTATAACTTTGTCAAAACTTTCCGAACCTATAACTTTGTCAAAACTGAACCGATTTTCAAAAGGAAAGGCGTTTTAGTCGTGGCTCAATCTCAATAATTAAACCGCATTCATAGTTGGAAATGTTTTTTTTTTCGAAATTCATGTCAAAACTTTCCGCACCTATAACTTTTTCAAAACAGTCCGAACTTATAACTTATAAAACTTTGTTTTAGTCGTGGCTCGATCTCAATTATTAAATCGCATTCATAATTGAAAATTTTTTTTTTTAAATTCATGTTAAAACTTTCCGAACCTATAACTTTGTCAAAACTTTCCGAACTTATAACTTTTTTCAAAACTTTCCGAACATATAACTTTGTCAAAACTGAACCGATTTTCAAAAGGAAATGCGTTTAAGTCGTGGCTCGATCTCAATAATTAAACCGCATTCATAATTGAAAAGGTTTTTTTTTTAAAGTCATGTTAAAACTTTCCGAACCTATAACTTTGTCAAAACTGAACATATTTCAAAAGGAAAGGTGTTTTAGTCGTGGCTCGATCTCAATTATTAAACCGCATTCATAATTGAAAATATTTTTTTTTTTAATTCATGTTAAAACTTTCCGAACCTATAACTGTGCCAAAACTTTCCGAACCTATAACTATGTCGAAACTTTCCGAACCTATTACTTTGTCAAAACTGAACCGGTTTTCAAAGGGAAAGGCGTTTTAGTCGTGGCTCGATCTCAATAACTAAACCGCATTCATAGTTGGAAATGTTTTTTTTTTTCGAAATTCATGTCAAAACTTTCCGCACCTATAACTTTTTCAAAACTTTTCGAACTTATAACCTTTTTTAAAACTTTCCGAACATATAACTTTGTCAAAACTGAACCGATTTTCAAAAAGGAAAGGCGTTTTTGTCGTGGCTCGTTCTCAATAATTATACTGCTTTCATAGTTGGAAATGTTTTTTTTTTCGAAATTTATGACTAAACTTTCCGAACCTATAACTTTGTCAAAACTTTCCGAACCTATAACTATGTCAAAACTTTCCGAACCTATAACTTTGTCAAAACTGAACATATTTCAAAAGGAAAGGTGTTTTAGTCGTGGCTCGATCTCAATTATTAAACCGAATTCATGGGTGGAAATGTTTTTTTTTTCGAAATTCATGTTATAACTTTCCGAACCTATAACTATGTCAAAACTTTCCGAACCTATAACTTTGTCAAAACTGAACCGATTTTCAAAAGGAAAGACGTTTTAGTCGTGGCTCGATCTCAATCAATTAAACATTCATAATTGAAAATGTTTTTTTTTTTAAATTCATGTTAAAACTTTCCGAACCAATAACTTTGTCAAAACTTTCCGAACCTATAACTTTGTCAAATTTGAACCGATTTTCAAAAGGAAAGGCGTTTTAGTCGTGGCTCAATCTCAATAATTAAACCGCATTCATAGTTGGAAATATTTTTTTTCTTTAATTCATGTTAAAACTTTTCGAACCTATAACTGTGTCAAAACTTTCCGAACCTATAACTATGTCGAAACTTTCTGAACCTATTACTTTGTCAAAACTAAACCGGTTTTCAAAGGGAAAGGCGTTTTAGTCGAGGCTCGATCTCAATAATTAAACCGCATTCATAGTTGAAAATGTTTTTTTTTTCGAAATTCATGTCAAATCTTTCCGAACCTATAGCTTTTTCAAAACAGTCCGAACTTATAACTTATAAAACTTAGTTTTAGTCGTGGCTCGATCTCAATTATTAAATCGCATTCATATTTGAAAATTTTTTTTTTTTAAATTCATGTTAAAACTTTCCGAACCTATAACTTTGTCAAAACTTTCCGAACTTATAACTTTTTTCAAAACTTTCCGAACATATAACTTTGTCAAAACTGAACCGATTTTGAAAGGAAATGCGTTTAAGTCGTGGCTCGATCTCAATAATTAAACCGCATTCATAATTGAAAATGTTTTTTTTTTTAAAGTCATGTTAAAACTTTCCGAACCTATAACTTTGTCAAAACTGAACATATTTCAAAAGGAAAGGTGTTTTAGTCGTGGCTCGATCTCAATTATTAAACCGCATTCATAATTGAAAATATTTTTTTTTTTTAATTCATGTTAAAACTTTCCGAACCTATAACTGTGTCAAAACTTTCCGAACCTATAACTGTGTCGAAACTTTCCGAACCTATTACTTTGTCAAAACTGAACCGGTTTTCAAAGGGAAAGGCGTTTTAGTCGTGGCTCGATCTCAATAACTAAACCGCATTCATAGTTGGAAATGTTTTTTTTTTCGAAATTCATGTCAAAACTTTCCGCACCTATAACTATGTCAAAACTTTCCGAACCTATAACTTTGTCAAAACTGAACATATTTCAAAAGGAAAGGTGTTTTAGTCGTGGCTCGATCTCAATTATTAAACCGAATTCATGGGTGGAAATGTTTTTTTTTTCGAAATTCATGTTATAACTTTCCGAACCTATAACTTTGTCAAAACTTTCCGAACCTATAACTATGTCAAAACTTTACGAACCTATAACTTTGTCAAAACTGAACCGATTTTCAAAAGGAAAGACGTTTTAGTCGTGGCTCGATCTCAATCAATTAAACATTCATAATTGAAAATGTTTTTTTTTTTTAAATTCATGTTAAAACTTTCCGAACCTATAACTTCGTCAAAACTTTCCGAACCTATAACTTTGTCAAAACTGAACCGAAAAGGAAAGGCGTTTTAGTCGTGGCTCAATCTCAATAATTAAACCGCATTCATAGTTGGAAATGTTTTTTTTTTCGAAATTCATGTCAAAACTTTCCGCACCTATAACTTTTTCAAAACAGTCCGAACTTATAACTTATAAAACTTAGTTTTAGTCGTGGCTCGATCTCAATTATTAAATCGCATTCATATTTGAAAATTTTTTTTTTTTAAATTCATGTTAAAACTTTCCGAACCTATAACTTTGTCAAAACAATTATTAAACCGCATTCATAATTGAAAATGTTTTTTTTCTTCGAAATTCATGTTAAAACTTTCCGAACCTATAACTTTGTCAAAACTGAACCGATTTTCAAAAGGAAAGGCGTTTTAGTCGTGGCTCAATCTCACTAATTAAACCGCATTCATAGTTGGAAATGTTTTTTTTTTCGAAATTCATGTTAAAACTTTCCGCACCTATAACTTTTTCAAAACAGTCCGAACTTATAACTTATAAAACTTAGTTTTAGTCGTGGCTCGATCTCAATAATTAAACCGCATTCATAATTGAAAATGTTTTTTTTTTTAAATTCATGTTAAAACTTTCCGAACCTATAACTTTGTCAAAACTGAACATATTTCAAAAGGAAAGGTGTTTTAGTCGTGGCTCGATCTCAATTATTAAACCGCATTCATAATTAAAAATATTTTTTTTTTTTAATTCATGTTAAAACTTTCCGAACCTATAACTGTGCCAAAACTTTCCGAACCTATAACTATGTCGAAACTTTCCGAACCTATTACTTTGTCAAAACTGAACCGATTTTCAAAGGGAAAGGCGTTTTAGTCGTGGCTCGATCTCAATAATTAAACCGCATTCATAGTTGGAAATGTTTTTTTTTTCGAAATTCATGTCAAAACTTTCCGCACCTATAACTTTTTCAAAACATTCCGAACTTATAACCTTTTTTAAAACTTTCCGAACCTATAACTTTGTCAAAACTGAACCGATTTTCAAAAGGAAAGGCGTTTTTGTCGTGGCTCGTTCTAAATAATTATACTGCTTTCATAGTTGGAAATGTTTTTTTTTCGAAATTTATGACTAAACTTTCCGAACCTATAACTTTGTCAAAACTTTCCGAACCTATAACTATGTCAAAACTTTCCGAACCTATAACTTTGTCAAAACTGAACATATTTCAAAAGGATAGGTGTTTTAGTCGTGGCTCGATCTCAATTATTAAACCGAATTCATGGGTGGAAATGTTTTTTTTTTCGAAATTCATGTTATAACTTTCCGAACCTATAACTTTGTCAAAACTTTCCGAACCTATAACTATGTCAAAACTTTCCGAACCTATAACTTTGTCAAAACTGAACCGATTTTCAAAAGGAAAGGCGTTTTAGTCGTGGCTCGATCTCAATTATTAAACCGCATTCATAATTGAAAATGTTTTTTTTTTTTAAATTCATGTTAAAACTTTCCGAACCTATAACTTTATCAAAACTTTCCGAACCTATAACTATGTCAGAACTTTCCGGACCTATAACTTTGTCAAAACTGAACCGATTTTCAAAAGGAAAGGCGTTTTAGTCATGGCTCGATCTCAATAATTAAACCGCATTCATAATTGAAAATGTTTTTTTTTTCAATTCATGTTAAAACTTTCCGAACCTATAACTTTGTCAAAACTTTCCGAACCTATAACTTTGTCAAAACTTTCAGAACCTATAACTATGTCAAAACTTTCCGAACCTATAACTATAACTTTGTCAATTTTTTCCGAACCTATAACTTTGTCATTACTTTCCGAACATATAACTTTGTCAAATCTGAATCTATTTTCAAAAGGAAAGGCGTTTTAGTCCTGGCTCGATCTCAATAATTAAACCGCATTCAAATAAATGTTTTTTTGTTTTGGAAATTTATGACAAAACTTTCCGAACTTATAACTTTATCAATTTTTTCCGAAGCTATAACTTTCTCAAAACTTTCCGAACCTATAATTTTGTCAAAACTGAACATATTTCAAAAGGAAAGGTGTTTTAGTTGTGGCTCGATCTCAATTATTAAACCGAATTCATAGGTGGAAATGTTTTTTTTTTTCCATATTCATGTTATAACTTTCCGAACCAATAACTTTGTCGAAACTTTCCGAACCTATAACTATGTCAAAACTTTCCGAACCTATAACTTTGTCAAAACTGAACCGATTTTCAAAAGGAAAGGCGTTTTAGTCGTGGCTCGATCTCAATAATTAAACCGCATTCATAGTTGGAAATGTTTTTTTTTCGAAATTCACGTTAAAACTTTCCGAACCTATAACTTTGTCAAAACTTTCCGAACCTATAACTTTGTCAAAACTGAACCGATTTTCAAAAGGAAAGGCGTTTTAGTCGTGGCTCAATCTCAATAATTAAACCGCATTCATAGTTGGAAATGTTTTTTTTTTCGAAATTCATGTCAAAACTTTCCGCACCTATAACTTTTTCAAAACAGTCCGAACTTATAACTTATAAAACTTAGTTTTAGTCGTGGCTCGATCTCAATTATTAAATGGCATTCATAATTGAAAATTTTTTTTTTTTAAATTCATGTTAAAACTTTCCGAACCTATAACTTTGTCAAAACTTTCCGAACCTATAACTATATCAGAACTTTCCGGACCTATAACTTTGTCAAAACTGAACCGATTTTCAAAAGGAAAGGCGTTTTAGTCATGGCTCGATCTCAATAATTAAACCGCATTCATTATTGAAAATGTTTTTTTTTCAATTCATGTTAAAACTTTCCGAACCTATAACTTTGTCAAAACTTTCCGAACCTATAACTGTGTCAAAACTTTCCGAACCTATAACTATGTCGAAGCTTTCCGAACCTATTACTTTGTCAAAACTGAACCGGTTTTCAAAGGGAAAGGCGTTTTAGTCGTGGCTCGATCTCAATAACTAAACCGCATTCATAGTTGGAAATGTTTTTTTTTCGAAATTCATGTCAAAACTTTCCGCACCTATAACTTTTTCAAAACTTTCCGAACTTATAACCTTTTTTAAAACTTTCCGAACCTATTACTTTGTCAAAACTGAACCGGTTTTCAAAGGGAAAGGCGTTTTAGTCGTGGCTCGATCTCAATAACTAAACCGCATTCATAGTTGGAAATGTTTTTTTTTTCGAAATTCATGTCAAAACTTTCCGCACCTATAACTTTTTCAAAACTTTCCGAACTTATAACCTTTTTTAAAACTTTCCGAACCTATAACTTTGTCAAAACTGAACCGATTTTCAAAAGGAAAGGCGTTTTTGTCGTGGCTCGTTCTCAATAATTATACTGCATTCATAGTTGGAAATGTTTTTTTTTTCGAAATTCATGTCAAAACTTTCCGCACCTATAACTTTTTCAAAACTTTCCGAACTTATAACCTTTTTTAAAACTTTCCGAACCTATTACTTTGTCAAAACTGAACCGGTTTTCAAAGGGAAAGGCGTTTTAGTCGTGGCTCGATCTCAATAACTAAACCGCATTCATAGTTGGAAATGTTTTTTTTTTCGAAATTCATGTCAAAACTTTCCGAACCTATAACTTTGTCAAAACTTTCCGAACCTATAACTATGTCAAAACTTTCCGAACCTATAACTTTGTCAAAACTGAACATATTTCAAAAGGAAAGGTGTTTTAGTCGTGGCTCGATCTCAATTATTAAACCGAATTAATGGGTGGAAATGTTTTTTTTTTCGAAATTCATGTTATAACTTTCCGAACCTATAACTTTGTCAAAACTTTCCGAACCTATAACTATGTCAAAACTTTCCGAACCTATAACTTTGTGAAAACTGAACCGATTTTCAAAAGGAAAGACGTTTTAGTCGTGGCTCGATCTCAATCAATTAAACATTCATAATTGAAAATGTTTTTTTTTTTTAAATTCATGTTAAAACTTTCCGAACCTATAACTTTGTCAAAACTTTCCGAACCTATAACTTTGTCAAAACTGAACCGATTTTCAAAAGGAAAGGCGTGTTAGTCGTGGCTCAATCTCAATTATTAAACCGAATTCATAGGTGGAAATGTTTTTTTTTTCCATATTCATGTTATAACTTTCCGAACCAATAACTTTGTCGAAACTTTCCGAACCTATAACTATGTCAAAACTTTCCGAACCTATAACTTTGTCAAAACTGAACCGATTTTCAAAAGGAAAGGCGTTTTAGTCGTGGCTCGATCTCAATAATTAAACCGCATTCATAGTTGGAAATGTTTTTTTTTCGAAATTCACGGTAAAACTTACCGAACCTATAACTTTGTCAAAACTTTCCGAACCTATAACTATGTCAAAACTTTCCGAACCTATAACTTTGTCAAAACTGAACCGATTTTCAAAAGGAAAGGCGTTTTAGTCGTGGCTCAATCTCAATAATTAAACCGCATTCATAGTTGGAAATGTTTTTTTTTTCGAAATTCATGTCAAAACTTTCCGCACCTATAACTTTTTCAAAACAGTCCGAACTTATAACTTATAAAACTTAGTTTTAGTCGTGGCTCGATCTCAATTATTAAATCGCATTCATAATTGAAAATTTTTTTTTTTAAATTTATGTTAAAACTTTCCGAACCTATAACTTTGTCAAAACTTTCCGAACTTATAACTTTTTTCAAAACTTTCCGAACATATAACTTTGTCACAATTGAACCGATTTTCAAAAGGAAATGCGTTTAAGTCGTGGCTCGATCTCAATAATTAAACCGCATTCATAATTGAAAAGGTTTTTTTTTTTAAAGTCATGTTAAAACTTTTCGAACCTATAACTTTGTCAAAACTGAACATATTTCAAAAGGAAAGGTGTTTTAGTCGTGGCTCAATCTCAATTATTAAACCGCATTCATAATTGAAAATATTTTTTTTTTTTTAATTCATGTTAAAACTTTCCGAACCTATAACTGTGCCAAAACTTTCCGAACCTATAACTATGTCGAAACTTTCCGAACCTATTACTTTGTCAAAACTGAACCGGTTTTCAAAGGGAAAGGCGTTTTAGTCGTGGCTCGATCTCAATAACTAAACCGCATTCATAGTTGGAAATGTTTTTTTTTTTCGAAATTCATGTCAAAACTTTCCGCACCTATAACTTTTTCAAAACTTTCCGAACTTATAACCTTTTTTAAAACTTTCCGAACCTATAACTTTGTCAAAACTGAACCGATTTTCAAAAGGAAAGGCGTTTTTGTCGTGGCTCGTTCTCAATAATTATACTGCTTTCATAGTTGGAAATGTTTTTTTTTCGAAATTTATGACTAAACTTTCCGAACCTATAACTTTGTCAAAACTTTCCGAACCTATAACTATGTCAAAACTTTCCGAACTTATAACTTTGTCAAAACTGAACATATTTCAAAAGGAAAGGTGTTTTAGTCGTGGCTCGATCTCAATTATTAAACCGAATTCATGGGTGGAAATGTTTTTTTTTTCGAAATTCATATTATAACTTTACGAACCTATAACTATGTCAAAAGTTTCCGAACCTATAACTTTGTCAAAACTGAACCGATTTTCAAAAGAAAAGACGTTTTAGTCGTGGCTCGATCTCAATTAATTAAACATTCATAATTGAAAATGTTTTTTTTTTTAAATTCATGTTAAAACTTTCCGAACCTATAACTTTGTCAAAACTTTCCGAACCTATACCTTTGTCAAAACTGAACCGATTTTCAAAAGGAAAGGCGTTTTAGTCGTGGCTCAATCTCAATAATTAAACCGCATTCATAGTTGGAAATGTTTTTTTTTTCGAAATTCATGTCAAAACTTTCCGCACCTATAACTTTTTCAAAACAGTCCGAACTTATAACTTATAAAACTTAGTTTTAGTCGTGGCTCGATCTCAATTATTAAATCGCATTCATAATTGAAATTTTTTTTTTTAAATTCATGTTAACTTTCCGAACCTATAACTTTGTCAAAACTTTCCGAACTTATAACTTTTTTCAAAACTTTCCGAACATATAACTTTGTCAAAACTGAACCGATTTTCATAAGGAAATGCGTTTAAGTCGTGGCTCGATCTCAATAATTAAACCGCATTCATAATTGAAAAGGTTTTTTTTTTAAAGTCATGTTAAAACTTTCCGAACCTATAACTTTGTCAAAACTGAACATATTTCAAAAGGAAAGGTGTTTTAGTCGTGGCTCGATCTCAATTATTAAACCGCATTCATAATTGAAAATATTTTTTTTTCTTTAATTCATGTTAAAACTTTCCGAACCTATAACTGTGTCAAAACTTTCCGAACCTATAACTATGTCGAAACTTTCTGAACCTATTACTTTGTCAAAACTAAACCGGTTTTCAAAGGGAAAGGCGTTTTAGTCGAGGCTCGATCTCAATAATTAAACCGCATTCATAGTTGGAAATGTTTTTTTTTTTCGAAATTCATGTCAAAACTTTCCGAACCTATAGCTTTTTCAAAACAGTCCGAACTTATAACTTATAAAACTTAGTTTTAGTCGTGGCTCGATCTCAATTATTAAATCGCATTCATATTTGAAAATTTTTTTTTTTAAAATTCATGTTAAAACTTTCCGAACCTATAACTTTGTCAAAATTTTCCGAACTTATAACTTTTTTTCAAAACTTTCCGACCATATAACTTTGTCAAAACTGAACCGATTTTCAAAAGGAAATGCGTTTAAGTCGTGGCTCGATCTCAATAATTAAACCGCATTCATAATTGAAAATGTTTTTTTTTTTAAAGTCATGTTAAAACTTTCCGAACCTATAACTTTGTCAAAACTGAACATATTTCAAAAGGAAAGGTGTTTTAGTCGTGGCTGATTTCGATTATTAAACCGCATTCATAATTGATAATATTTTTTTTTTTTAATTCATGTTAAAACTTTCCGAACCTATAACTGTGTCAAAACTTTCCGAACCTATAACTGTGTCGAAACTTTCCGAACCTATTACTTTGTCAAAACTGAACCGGTTTTCAAAGGGAAAGGCGTTTTAGTCGTGGCTCGATCTCAATAACTAAACCGCATTCATAGTTGGAAATGTTTTTTTTTTCGAAATTCATGTCAAAACTTTCCGCACCTATAACTTTTTCAAAACTTTCCGAACTTATAACCTTTTTTTAAAACTTTCCGAACCTATAACTTTGTTAAAACTGAACCGATTTTCAAAAGGAAAGGCGTTTTTGTCGTGGCTCGTTCTCAATAATTATACTGCTTTCATAGTTGGAAATGTTTTTTTTTTCGAAATTTATGACTAAACTTTCCGAACCTATAACTTTGTCAAAACTTTCCGAACCTATAACTATGTCAAAACTTTCCGAACCTATAACTTTGTCAAAACTGAACATATTTCAAAAGGAAAGGTGTTGAGTCGTGGCTCATCTCAATTATTAAACCGCATTCATAATTGAAAATATTTTTTTCTTTAATTCATGTTAAAACTTTCCGAACCTATAACTGTGTCAAAACTTTCCGAACCTACAGCTATGTCAAAACTTTCCGAACCTATTACTTTGTCAAAACTAAACCGGTTTTCAAAGGGAAAGGCGTTTTAGTCGAGGCTCGATCTCAATAATTAAACCGCATTCATAGTTGGAAATGTTTTTTTTTTCGAAATTCATGTCAAAACTTTCCGAACCTATAGCTTTTTCAAAACAGTCCGAACTTATAACTTATAAAACTTAGTTTTAGTCGTGGCTCGATCTCAATTATTAAATCGCATTCATATTTGAAAATTTTTTTTTTTTAAATTCATGTTAAAACTTTCCGAACCTATAACTTTGTCAAAACTTTCCGAACTTATAACTTTTTTCAAAACTTTCCGAACATATAACTTTGTCAAAACTGAACCGATTTTCAAAAGGAAATGCGTTTAAGTCGTGGCTCGATCTCAATAATTAAACCGTATTCATAATTGAAAATGTTTTTTTTTTAAAGTCATGTTAAAACTTTCCGAACCTATAACTTTGTCAAAACTGAACATATTTCAAAAGGAAAGGTGTTTTAGTCGTGGCTCGATCTCAATTATTAAACCGCATTCATAATTGATAATATTTTTTTTTTTTAATTCATGTTAAAACTTTCCGAACCTATAACTGTGTCAAAACTTTCCGAACCTATAACTGTGTCGAAACTTTCCGAACCTATTACTTTGTCAAAACTGAACCGGTTTTCAAAGGGAAAGGCGTTTTAGTCGTGGCTCGATCTCAATAACTAAACCGCATTCATAGTTGGAAATGTTTTTTTTTTTCGAAATTCATGTCAAAACTTTCCGCACCTATAACTTTTTCAAAACTTTCCGAACTTATAACCTTTTTTAAAACTTTCCGAACCTATAACTTTGTCAAAACTGAACCGATTTTCAAAAGGAAAGGCGTTTTTGTCGTGGCTCGTTCTCAATAATTATACTGCTTTCATAGTTGGAAATGTTTTTTTTTCGAAATTTATGACTAAACTTTCCGAACCTATAACTTTGTCAAAACTTTCCGAACCTATAACTATGTCAAAACTTTCCGAACCTATAACTTTGTCAAAACTGAACATATTTCAAAAGGAAAGGTGTTTTAGTCGTGGCTCGATCTCAATTATTAAACCGCATTCATAATTGAAAATATTTTTTTTCTTTAATTCATGTTAAAACTTTCCCAACCTTAACTGTGTAAAACTTTCCGAACCTATAACTATGTCGAAACTTGCCGAACCTATTACTTTGTCAAAACTAAACCGGTTTTCAAAAGGGAAAGGCGTTTTAGTCGAGGCTCGATCTCAATAATTAAACCGCATTCATAGTTGGAAATGTTTTTTTTTCCGAAATTCATGTCAAAACTTTCCGAACCTATAGCTTTTTCAAAACAGTCCGAACTTATAACTTATAAAACTTAGTTTTAGTCGTGGCTCGATCTCAATTATTAAATCGCATTCATATTTGAAAATTTTTTTTTTTTAAATTCATGTTAAAACTTTCCGAACCTATAACTTTGTCAAAACTTTCCGAACTTATAACTTTTTTCAAAACTTTCCGAACATATAACTTTGTCAAAACTGAACCGATTTTCAAAAGGAAATGCGTTTAAGTCGTGGCTCGATCTCAATAATTAAACCGTATTCATAATTGAAAATGTTTTTTTTTTAAAGTCATGTTAAAACTTTCCAACCTATAACTTTGTCAAAACTGAACATATTTCAAAAGGAAAGGTGTTTTAGTCGTGGCTCGATCTCAATTATTAAACCGCATTCATAATTGAAAATTTTTTTTTTTAATTCATGTTAAAACTTTCCGAACCTATAACTGTGTCAAAACTTTCCGAACATATAACTATGTCGAAACTTTCCGAACCTATTACTTTGTCAAAACTGAACCGGTTTTCAAAGGGAAAGGCGTTTTAGTCGTGGCTCGATCTCAATAACTAAACCGCATTCATAATTTAAAATGTTTTTTTTCTTCGAAATTCATGTTAAAACTTTCCGAACCTATAACTTTGTCAAAACTGAACCGATTTTCAAAAGGAAAGGCGTTTTAGTCGTGGCTCAATCTCAATAATTAAACCGCATTCATAGTTGGAAATGTTTTTTTTTTCGAAATTCATGTCAATACTTTCCGCACCTATAACTTTTTCAAAACAGTCCGAACTTATAACTTATAAAAACTTAGTTTTAGTCGTGGCTCGATTCCTCAATTATTAAATCGCATTCATAATTGAAAATTTTTTTTTTAAATTGATGTTAAAACTTTCCGAACCTATAACTTTGTCAAAACTTTCCGAACTTATAACTTTTTTCAAAACTTTCCGAACCTATAACTTTGTCAAAACTCAACCGATTTTCAAAAGGAAAGGCGTTTTTGTCGTGGCTCGTTCTCAATAATTATACTGATTTCATAGTTGGAAATGTTTTTTTTTTCGAAATTTATGACTAAACTTTCCGAACCTATAACTTTGTCAAAACTGAACATATTTCAAAAGGAAAGGTGTTTTAGTCGTGGCTCGATCTCAATTATTAAACCGCATTCATAATTGAAAATATATTTTTTTTTTTAATTCATGTTAAAACTTTCCGAACCTATAACTGTGCCAAAACTTTCCGAACCTATAACTATGTCGAAACTTTCCGAACCTATTACTTTGTCAAAACTGAACCGGTTTTCAAAGGGAAAGCCGTTTTAGTCGTGGCTCGATCTCAATAACTAAACCGCATTCATAGTTGGAAATGTTTTTTTTTTTCGAAATTCATGTCAAAACTTTCCGCACCTATAAATTTTTCAAAACTTTCCGAACTTATAACCTTTTTTAAAACTTTCCGAACCTATAACTTTGTCAAAACTCAACCGATTTTCAAAAGGAAAGGCGTTTTTGTCGTGGCTCGTTCTCAATAATTATACTGATTTCATAGTTGGAAATGTTTTTTTTTCGAAATTTATGACTAAACTTTCCGAACCTATAACTTTGTCAAAACTTTCCGAACCTATAACTATGTCAAAACTTTTAAAAATTACTCTTAAGCTTGTCAAAACTGAACCGATTTTCAAAAGAAAAGACGTTTTAGTAGTAGCTCGATCTCAATCAATTAAACATTCATAATTGAAAATGTTTTTTTTTTTTAAATTCATGTTAAAACTTCCCGAACCTATAACTTTGTCAAAACTTTCCGAACCTATAACTTTGTCAAAACTGAACCGATTTTCAAAAGGAAAGGCGTTTTAGTCGTGGCTCAATCTCAATAATTAAACCGCATTCATAGTTGGAAATGTTTTTTTTTTCGAAATTCATGTCAAAACTTTGCGCACCTATAACTTTTTCAAAACAGTCCGAACTTATAACTTATAAAAATTTAGTTTTAGTCGTGGCTCGATCTCAATTATTAAATCGCATTCATAATTGAAATTTTTTTTTTAAATTCATGTTAACTTCCGAACCTATAACTTTGTCAAAACTTTCCGAACTTATAACTTTTTTCAAAACTTTCCGAACATATAACTTTGTCAAAAGTGAACCGATTTTCAAAAGGAAATGCGTTTAAGTGGTTGACTGATCTCAATAATTAAACCGCATTCATAATTGAAAAGGTTTTTTTTTAAAGTCATGTTAAAACTTTCCGAACCTATAACTTTGTCAAAACTGAACATATTTCAAAAGGAAAGGTGTTTTAGTCGTGGCTCGATCTCAATTATTAAACCGCATTCATAATTGAAAATATTTTTTTTTCTTTAATTCATGTTAAAACTTTCCGAACCTATAACTGTGTCAAAACTTTCCGAACCTATAACTATGTCGAAACTTTCTGAACCTATTACTATGTCAAAACTAAACCGGTTTTCAAAGGGAAAGGCGTTTTAGTCGAGGCTCGATCTCAATAATTAAACCGCATTCATAGTTGGAAATGTTTTTTTTTTTTCGAAATTCATGTCAAAACTTTCCGCACCTATAACTTTTTCAAAACTTTCCGAACTTATAACCTTTTTTAAAACTTTCCGAACCTATAACTTTGTCAAAACTGAACCGATTTCAAAAGGAAAGGCGTTTTTGTCGTGGCTCGTTCTCAATAATTATACTGCTTTCATAGTTGGAAATGTTTTTTTTTCGAAATTTATGACTAAACTTTCCGAACCTATAACTTTGTCAAAACTTTCCGAACCTATAACTATGTCAAAACTTTCCGAACTTATAACTTTGTCAAAACTGAACATATTTCAAAAGGAAAGGTGTTTTCATCATCTTCGTTTCAGATCTCAATTATTAAACCGAATTCATGGGTGGAAATGTTTTTTTTTTCGAAATTCATATTATAACTTTACGAACCTATAACTATGTCAAAAGTTTCCGAACCTATAACTTTGTCAAAACTGAACCGATTTTCAAAAGAAAAGACGTTTTAGTCGTGGCTCGATCTCAATTAATTAAACATTCATAATTGAAAATGTTTTTTTTTTTAAATTCATGTTAAAACTTTCCGAACCTATAACTTTGTCAAAACTTTCCGAACCTATACCTTTGTCAAAACTGAACCGATTTTCAAAAGGAAAGGCGTTTTCGTCGTGGCTCAATCTCAATAATTAAACCGCATTCATAGTTGGAAATGTTTTTTTTTTCGAAATTCATGTCAAAACTTTCCGCACCTATAACTTTTTCAAAACAGTCCGAACTTATAACTTATAAAACTTAGTTTTAGTCGTGGCTCGATCTCAATTATTAAATCGCATTCATAATTGAAATTTTTTTTTTTAAATTCATGTTAACTTTCCGAACCTATAACTTTGTCAAAACTTTCCGAACTTATAACTTTTTTCAAAACTTTCCGAACATATAACTTTGTCAAAACTGAACCGATTTTCATAAGGAAATGCGTTTAAGTCGTGGCTCGATCTCAATAATTAAACCGCATTCATAATTGAAAAGGTTTTTTTTTTAAAGTCATGTTAAAACTTTCCGAACCTATAACTTTGTCAAAACTGAACATATTTCAAAAGGAAAGGTGTTTTAGTCGTGGCTCGATCTCAATTATTAAACCGCATTCATAATTGAAAATATTTTTTTTTCTTTAATTCATGTTAAAACTTTCCGAACCTATAACTGTGTCAAAACTTTCCGAACCTATAACTATGTCGAAACTTTCTGAACCTATTACTTTGTCAAAACTAAACCGGTTTTCAAAGGGAAAGGCGTTTTAGTCGAGGCTCGATCTCAATAATTAAACCGCATTCATAGTTGGAAATGTTTTTTTTTTTTGAAATTCATGTCAAAACTTTCCGCACCTATAACTTTTTCAAAACTTTCCGAACTTATAACCTTTTTTAAAACTTTTCCGAACCTATAACTTTGTTAAAACTGAACCGATTTTCAAAAGGAAAGGCGTTTTTGTCGTGGCTCGTTCTCAATAATTATACTGCTTTCATAGTTGGAAATGTTTTTTTTTCGAAATTTATGACTAAACTTGCCGAACCTATAACTTTGTCAAAACTTTCCGAACCTATAACTATGTCAAAACTTTCCGAACCTATAACTTTGTCAAAACTGAACATATTTCAAAAGGAAAGGTGTTTTAGTCGTGGCTCGATCTCAATTATTAAACCGCATTCATAATTGAAAATATTTTTTTTCTTTAATTCATGTTAAAACTTTCCGAACCTATAACTGTGTCAAAACTTTCCGAACCTATAACTATGTCGAAACTTTCCGAACCTATTACTTTGTCAAAACTAAACCGGTTTTCAAAGGGAAAGGCGTTTTAGTCGAGGCTCGATCTCAATAATTAAACCGCATTCATAGTTGGAAATGTTTTTTTTTTTCGAAATTCATGTCAAAACTTTCCGAACCTATAGCTTTTTCAAAACAGTCCGAACTTATAACTTATAAAACTTAGTTTTAGTCGTGGCTCGATCTCAATTATTAAATCGCATTCATATTTGAAAATTTTTTTTTTTAAATTCATGTTAAAACTTTCCGAACCTATAACTTTGTCAAAACTTTAAAAATTATAACTTTTTTCAAAATTTTCCGAACATATAGCTTTGTCAAAACTAAACCGATTTTCAAAAGGAAATGCGTTTAAGTCGTGGCTCGATCTCAATAATTAAACCGTATTCATAATTGAAAATGTTTTTTTAAATTCATGTTAAAACTTTCCAAACCTATAACTTTGTCAAAACTGAACCATATTTCAAAAGGAAAGGCGTTTTAGTCGTGGCTCGATCTCAATTATTAAACCGCATTCATAGTTGATAATGGTTTTTTTTTAAATTCATGTTAAAACTTTCCGAACCTATAGTTTGTAAAAATTTTCCGAACCTATAACTGTGTCAAAACTTTCCGAACCTATAACTTTGTCAAAACTGAACCGGTTTTCAAAGGAAAGGCGTTTTAGTCGTGGCTCGATCTCAATAACTAAACCACATTCATAGTTGGAAATTTTTTTTTTTTTGCAAAAATGCATGTTAAAACTTTCCGAACCTATAACTTTGCCAAAACTTTCCGAACCTATAACTATTTTAAAACTTTCCGAACCTATAACTTTTGTTCAAAACTGAACCGATTTTCAAAAGGAAAGGCGTTTTTGTCGTGGCTCGTTCTCAATAATTATACTGCTTTCATAGTTGGAAATGTTTTTTTTTCGAAATTTATGACTAAACTTTCCGAACCTATAACTTTGTCAAAACTTTCCGAACCTATAACTATGTCAAAACTTTCCGAACCTATAACTTTGTCAAAACTGAACATATTTCAAAAGGAAAGGTGTTTTAGTCGTGGCTCGATCTCAATTATTAAACCGCATTCATAATTGAAAATATTTTTTTTCTTTAATTCATGTTAAAACTTTCCGAACCTATAACTGTGTCAAAACTTTCCGAACCTATAACTATGTCGAAACTTGCCGAACCTATTACTTTGTCAAAACTAAACCGGTTTTCAAAGGGAAAGGCGTTTTAGTCGAGGCTCGATCTCAATAATTAAACCGCATTCATAGTTGGAAATGTTTTTTTTTTCGAAATTAGCATGTCAAAACTTTCCGAACCTATAGCTTTTTCAAAACAGTCCGAACTTATAACTTACTAAAACTTAGTTTTAAGTCGTGGCTCGATCTCAATTATTAAATCGCATTCATATTTGAAAATTTTTTTTTTTAAATTCATGTTAAAACTTTCCGAACCTATAACTTTGTCGAAACTTTCCGAACTTATAACTTTTTTTCAAAACTTTCCGACCATATAACTTTGTCAAAACTGAACCGATTTTCAAAAGGAAATGCGTTTAAGTCGTGGCTCGATCTCAATAATTAAACCGCATTCATAATTGAAAATGTTTTTTTTTAAAGTCATGTTAAAACTTTCCGAACCTATAACTTTCGCTCAAAACTGAACATATTTCAAAAGGAAAGGTGTTTTAGTCGTGGCTCGATCTCAATTATTAAACCGCATTCATAATTGATAATATTTTTTTTTTTAATTCATGTTAAAACTTTCCGAACCTATAACTGTGTCAAAACTTTCCGAACCTATAACTGTGTCGAAACTTTCCGAACCTATTACTTTGTCAAAACTGAACCGGTTTTCAAAGGGAAAGGCGTTTTAGTCGTGGCTCGATCTCAATAACTAAACCGCATTCATAGTTGGAAATGTTTTTTTTTCGAAATTCATGTCAAAACTTTCCGCACCTATAACTTTTTCAAAACTTTCCGAACTTATTAATAATTAAGTCGTGGCTCGATCTCAATAATTAAACCGCATTCATAATTGAAAAGGTTTTTTTTTTAAAGTCATGTTAAAACTTTCCGAACCTATAACTTTGTCAAAACTGAACATATTTCAAAAGGAAAGGTGTTTTAGTCGTGGCTCGATCTCAATAATTAAACCGCATTCATAGTTGGAAATGTTTTTTTTTTTAATTCATGTTAAAACTTTCCGAACCTATAACTGTGTTAAAACTTTCCGAACATATAACTATGTCGAAACTTTCCGAACCTATTACTTTGTCAAAACTGAACCGGTTTTCAAAGGGAAAGGCGTTTTAGTCGTGGCTCGATCTCAATAACTAAACCGCATTCATAATTTAAAAAGTTTTTTTTCTTCGAAATTCATGTTAAAACTTTCCGAACCTATAACTTTGTCAAAACTGAACCGATTTTCAAAAGGAAAGGCGTTTTAGTCGTGGCTCAATCTCAATAATTAAACCGCATTCATAGTTGGAAATGTTTTTTTTTTCGAAATTCATGTCAATACTTTCCGCACCTATAACTTTTTCAAAAACAGTCCGAACTTATAACTTATAAAACTTAGTTTTAGTCGTGGCTCGATCTCAATTATTAAATCGCATTCATAATTGAAAATTTTTTTTTTTAAATTCATGTTAAAACTTTTCGAACCTATAACTTTGTCAAAACTTTCCGAACTTATAACTTTTTTCAAAACTTTCCGAACCTATAACTTTGTCAAAACTGAACCGATTTTCAAAAGGAAAGGCGTTTTTGTCGTGGCTCGTTCTCAATAATTATACTGATTTCATAGTTGGAAATGTTTTTTTTTCGAAATTTATGACTAAACTTTCCGAACCTATAACTTTGTCAAAACTGAACATATTTCAAAAGGAAAGGTGTTTTAGTCGTGGCTCGATCTCAATTATTAAACCGCATTCATAATTGAAAATATTTTTTTTTTTTAATTCATGTTAAAACTTTCCGAACCTATAACTGTGCCAAAACTTTCCGAACCTATAACTATGTCGAAACTTTCCGAACCTATTACTTTGTCAAAACTGAACCGGTTTTCAAAGGGAAAGTCGTTTTAGTCGTGGCTCGATCTCAATAACTAAACCGCATTCATAGTTGGAAATGTTTTTTTTTTTCGAAATTCATGTCAAAACTTTCCGCACCTATAAATTTTTCAAAACTTTCCGAACTTATAACCTTTTTTAAAACTTTCCGAACCTATAACTTTGTCAAAACTGAACCGATTTTCAAAAGGAAAGGCGTTTTTGTCGTGGCTCGTTCTCAATAATTATACTGATTTCATAGTTGGAAATGTTTTTTTTTCGAAATTTATGACTAAACTTTCCGAACCTATAACTTTGTCAAAACTTTCCGAACCTATAACTATGTCAAAACTTTCCGAACCTATAACTTTGTCAAAACTGAACCGATTTTCAAAAGAAAAGACGTTTTAGTCGTGGCTCGATCTCAATCAATTAAACGAATTCATAGTTGAAAATGTTTTTTTTTTGAAATTCATGTTAAAACTTTCCGAACCTATAACTTTGTCAAAACTTTCCGAACCTATAACTTTGTCAAAACTGAACCGATTTTCAAAAGAAAAGGAAAGGCGTTTTAGTCGTGGCTCAATCTCAATAATTAAACCGCATTCATAGTTGGAAATGTTTTTTTTTTTTTTTCAAAATTCATGTCAAAACTTTGCGAACCTATAACTTTGTCAAAACAGTCCGAACTTATAACTTATAAAACTTAGTTTTAGTCGTGGCTCGATCTCAATTATTAAATCGCATTCATAATTGAAATTTTTTTTTTTAAATTCATGTTAACTTTCCGAACCTATAACTTTGTCAAAACTTTCCGAACTTATAACTTTTTTCAAAACTTTCCCGAACATATAACTTTGTCAAAACTGAACCGATTTTCAAAAGGAAATGCGTTTTAGTCGTGGCTCGATCTCAATAATTAAACCGCATTCATAATTGAAAATGTTTTTTTTTTAAATTCATGTTAAAACTTTCCGAACCTATAACTTTGTCAAAACTGAACCATTTTCAAAAGGAAAGGCGTTTTAGTCGTGGCTCGATCTCAATTATTAAACCGCATTCATAATTGAAAATATTTTTTTTTCTTTAATTCATGTTAAAACTTTCCGAACCTATAACTGTGTCAAAACTTTCCGAACCTATAACTATGTCAAAACTTTCCGAACCTATAACTTTGTCAAAACTGAACCGATTTTCAAAAGGAAAGGCGTTTTAGTCGTGGCTCGATCTCAATAATTAAACCGAATTCATAGTTGGAAATGTTTTTTTTTTTCGAAATTCATGTCAAAACTTTCCGAACATATAACTATGTCAAAACTTTCAGAACTTATAACCTTTTTTAAAACTTTCCGAACCTATAACTTTGTCAAAACTGAACCGATTTTCAAAAGGAAAGGCGTTTTTGTCGTGGCTCGATCTCAATAATTAAACCGCATTCATAGTTGGAAATGTTTTTTTTTCGAAATTTATGACTAAACTTTCCGAACCTATAACTTTGTCAAAACTTTCCGAACCTATAACTATGTCAAAACTTTTCAACCTATAAATTTGTCAAAACTGAACATATTTCAAAAGGAAAGGTGTTTTAGTCGTGGCTCGATCTCAATTATTAAACCGCATTCATAATTGAAAATGTTTTTTTTTTAATTCATGTTAAAACTTTCCGAACCTATAACTGTGTCAAAACTTTCCGAACCTATAACTATGTCAGAACTTTCCGGACCTATAACTTTGTCAAAACTAAACCCGTTTTCAAAAGGAAAGGCGTTTTAGTCGTGGCTCGATCTCAATTATTAAACCGAATTCATAGTTGGAAATGTTTTTTTTTCGAAATTCATGTTAAAACTTTCCGAACCTATAGCTTTTTTCAAAACTTTCCGAACCTATAACTTATAAAACTGAAAGTTTTAGTCGTGGCTCGATCTCAATTATTAAATCGCATTCATAGTTGAAAATTTTTTTTTTTTAAATTCATGTTAAAACTTTCCAAACCTATAACTTTGTCAAAACTTTCCGAACCTATAACTTTTTTCAAAACTTTCCGGACCTATAACTTTGTCAAAACTGAACCGATTTTCAAAAGGAAATGCGTTTTAGTCGTGGCTCGATCTCAATTATTAAACCGAATTCATAGTTGAAAATGTTTTTTTTTTAAATTCATGTTAAAACTTTCCGAACCTATAACTTGTCAAAACTGAACATATTTCAAAAGGAAAGGTGTTTTAGTCGTGGCTCGATCTCAATTATTAAACCGCATTCATAATTGAAAATTTTTTTTTTTTTAATTCATGTTAAAATTTTCCGAACCTATAACTGTGTCAAAACTTTCCGAACATATAACTATGTCGAAACTTTCCGAACCTATTACTTTGTCAAAACTGAACCGGTTTTCAAAGG